>OX123200.2:130000-600623 GCA_944739405.2 Euclidia mi | reverse complement strand
ATACGCTCTGTTCACTAACGAGGACACAACGGAATCCAAGTGCCGCGGATGGTGGTGCGAGTTCGCGTTGAGATACCTGTCGGTGTGTGTCGGTTTCCTATACACAGTGTGTCCAAGGGTACCATTATCTCTCACTGTCACTTTAACGTCGAGAAATTAGGAGGTAGACGGATCGTTACCCTTTCTCTCCCTTACTTTGTCGGAAGAGGAACGAGCGTAAACCTGAAGTAAGCAGAGTGCCCGCTTACATGCCGTATGTAAAGGGAGTGACGGACAAAGTTGGAACAGTACTCAAGAAATACTCCATCAAGACTGTATACAGTCCGCTCTCTAAGATAGCACACAATCTGCGTACACCAAAGGATGTAATTCCTCTCCAAACACCTGGCGTCTACAAAGTCGATTGCAGCTGTGGTAGTTCATATATCGGGCAGACTAAGCGTACAATCGCTGAAAGGGTAAAGGAACATATCGCAGCTGTAAAAAACCGACATATTAACAAGTCGGCGATAGCTGAGCATTTGTTGGAGTCTGGACCAAACCACTGGATAGAACTGCATCAACCACAAGTCTTATCCACCGATCGTCACTATTACTCCAGGATAGTACGTGAAGCGGTAGAAATCAAGAAATATAACAATTTCAACCGGGAGGATGGATATAGATTATCGGCCACTTGGAATCCAGTCATCAGCAAGTGTAAACACCGCCGCAGTGATAAATCTCAACAGTGTGTAGACGTCATTAGTGTAGTGTGTCGGAGTACCGACATTGCGAACTTAAATAAAGACCAAGTGAGGGTAGGTGCTGAAACCCGCACTTCCACAAGACGTCGCTGAGCTCTCATCAGTCTCTCCGCGACCACGCTCGGTGCAAGACGAGCGAAACGTCGGTAACAAATAGGTATTTATACCTTATATAAGTCAAGTTAACGCGATTAAGAGCATTTACACTTTACGGCTTTCCATACAAACTTTCAAGTCCTTACTTTTCGAAATGAATGAACCGATTTTAATGAAACTTCATACACATAAGCAGGATACATAGGTCTAAAAAGTTAGTTGAAAATATTTTCGAAAAAATGTGTAACAGCTAAATTAGGCCGATTTTAAATTTTCCATAGAAACAGATATTTCCAATTATCTTTTTTTAAATAAGATATTTCGAAAATATTTTTAACTAACTTTTTAGACCTATGTATCCTGCTTATGTGTATAAAGTTTCATTAAAATCGGTTCATTCATTTCGAAAAATAAGGACTTGAAAGTTTGTATGAAAAGCCCTAAGGTGTAAACGCTCTTAAGACCCGCTAAATTAATTTCTATGATGTATACAAATCGCGAAAGTTTAAAATCAACTGCTGATGATGATTACTCTTTGTCAGGGTATTTTCCTGGTTTTCATTTAAGCCACTTTACAGAATCCGCCATGGCCCATATCCGTATGAGTAAATTCCTCAACTGCAGAGATAAATTGACAAACTCAGACTTATTTTTAAGGACTGTCTTTTTCACCAATTTCAAATCATAGGGATTAAAATGTGTGATTCTTTGATTATCATCGAAAATTGTAGGGCACTCTCGGCGCGTGACATCAATTAAATGAGCAATTTTCAGCATAAGCTTCTGGTTACAACACCTTGACGATGTTCACCTATCGCAGTTTTCATGGAACATTTTTTGAATATTTCTTCAAAAGGCAAATACATACCATTTTTACAGCACCAGCCCTTAGTTCCCTAATTTTTTTACAGAGATTTTTTCATTTACCTTATGTTTACCCACTAAAGAGAAAAGGTGTAATTTAAAATTTCAGGAGCCGTGACTTAGACCTCCTCGCCAAAACGGCCATCGAGAAGCAAACGGCAGCTGACAAAAAATATGCAGAAGCGGAATTCATTCAGAGGAAATACGAGGAGAGAATACGGAGACTCCAAGAACACGTGGTCTCACTCAACTCGAGAGAGAAACAGATCGCCAGAGAGAAAGTCACTCTGTCCAGAGAGAGACTGACTCTGCACAATGAGAGAAAGCAGATTGAGAGTAGACAGCAGTGCTCTCTATGCAGAACGAGTCAGAACGTGCCACAATTCTACGAGCCAAGTTATACTTTACTAGATTCGTTTATGCACGGTCCTGTTACTAGGGAGTATAATAACTCGGATGTGTCGACTGCTATGAATGCTATTGAGCAGGAGATGGCGCATTTGATGGGGAGGAACCTGAACCTGAGACATAGTGCGGGGATTGGTGACCTGACGCATCGAGAGGAGAAGGAGATTGAGGACAGACCGAAGTGGGCCGACACGCCGACGCAAGTGGAGTCTGGACATTTTAAAGTGAGTATGCTTTAGCAGCAAGGGTAGGCCTCCCGTAAGGTGGACTGACCATCTGATTCAGATCGCGGTGCGCGGTTGGATGCGGGATCAAGATCGGTCTGCGTGGAGAACCTTGGGGGAGGCCTATGTCCAGAAATGGACGTCTTTCGGCTGATATGATGATGCTTTAGAAAACTGCGAAAATCCTTGAACGCCTCTTTAGCCAACAATCAGTGCCGCGCCGACCCAATCAAGCGCCTGTGTGCAAAATTTATGAAGCGCCTTGTTTTCGAAAATAATATTAGTAATTATCGCTGGGATTTCACCTGTCACGATTTTTACCGCGGCTTTGGCGGATTTGGCGCCTGCATCGCACATAGGGGCGGCTCGGCCCTGCTAACAATAATACCTATATACTTATGGTTCTAGGCAGATACTTCCGTATTATGTAAAATAATGTTCTTTTTAAAGCCTTCAACACATCAGCTGATAATTTATTGCATATCATCTCTATCCAAAGAAATCGGCTTCATTTTACTTCGTGTGTACCTACCTTTCTTCTTTGAGTAATTTTAAACGAAGTCTTTTTCTTTTCTGCAATAGACGATAATATTTTATAGAAAACTATTTTCTTTGTATGAATATTTACCTCCAAGCTAGATTATTTTTGTTTTTGTTATTCCCCAGGACTACAAGGATCCAAAATTCATGATGTTACGTTTGGATGTTCAAAAAGTGTTGAGCAATTTAGACCAAAGTAAGAAAGAGGACGCAGAGTTAGTACCGGACGATGAAACGGACGGCTGACACACAATCACATACAATTAAGAACAAATAAAAGACTGACTATGTATTAATTGGTTTAATTTACTTTGATGACTGTTAAGAACATCTTTTGTTATTATATTTATGAACAGTGTTATCAAAATGTACACAAATGCCTATATAGCTACATGCTAACTTACATTATAAATATCTCATTGTAAAAATATAGGTACATGATCTTTCTTACAACATAATTATTGTTTTAGGTACTAGGTATGCAGTTACAGACATAAATTTACAATAATGAATAACCTCTTCGTTATAATGGCTCCAATTTACTATAATACTATTTCGAATTCACTCCCAAGTGAGTTATTAAACGAATAATTACTTAGAAGATAGGAATCTTTTTTGGCTTGTTGGAAGTAAATTCAAAATAGTTATAAAGTTATTGCATATTGCATACAATCCTTAAATAAACTAGATATAACTACGCACCCAATTTCAACATTCGCACAGTCTTTCATAAAATTGCTTTAAGTAGATACAAAACAATATCTTTTTGGACGGCCTGGCCTTGTCGTTTAAAGTATTCAAATCATTCTCCTATTTGAACAGATCTACATAAACCCAAATAAATTATACATAACTTATTAATTAGAAGTAACTGTAAGAAGCATACGTCTTGAGATAATAACAATGAACATATCTTCTCTCGCTAAGCCATTAGAATGCTATATAATATACTATACACAATATTTACAACTCTTCTCATATAGGTAATATCTATTTACTTCTATTCTCCTATATAAAAGGCCCACGGCATAATGTTCTACGTTTTCGGTGAAATTGATTATACAAAGTAAAGGTAGGTAGGTGGCGCTACTGAGTCGTGAGACCAAACGTAAACAAAGCCAGTTGTTTACGTTGTAATTGCTCATTTTCAAATTGATTGATGTCTAATACCTTATTATGAATGACTCGCTTTTAAAGCTATTTGTCTGAGTGTAGTTTAACAAGCAAAGTCCCTTATATCCTTGCAAAGTAAGTAAGACACTTGCTTTGAAAATTTTCGTCTTGAAAACCGCTCTACAAATAAACATATAAGCCAAACAGGCACTTGTATTTTTCACAATAATTCTAGTCTATTTTGCAACTTTAAGTAACATTACAAATGGAAAACAGGAATTTTATACGAATAATTAAATGTCTGTTAAATATAATAAATCTATTTTCAATTGAAAGAAGACTATATCGCTTTCCAATGAAGAAAGCTTTCACGATAATTTCATTGATTTAATCTTTCTTATCACAGTAATAATATCATTTAAAATACAATCTTATACGTTGATAATAATAGAAATATATTGATATAACATGTCCGAACAAATTGAAAAATATCGATAGAAAATAACAAGATAATTAAATTGATAGAAAATAAAATATATAGGTGTAGCTATGTGTTATGACCTGGTGTCGCCTGGTTCTTTCTGGTATTTGACTTCGAGTAGTTGCGGGTAGTTTTCTACAATGGAGAGTAGGATTCCGTCGATGTAGTTCCGTAGCTGAACGTTGACATCTTGTTGCTCCTTGAGCGCTTTCTGTAACTGGAGTAAGAGAAAAACTTTAGTATTTTATTTATTGGTATTTAGGTTGCGATATGAATTCACATTCGTCCATGGAAACCACCCAAGCATAGTGTAAGGGCCGTTCGCGTGCCATATAAAATGACCATAGTGTAAGTGTCCGTGCCCCGGTGTTAAAGGTAAGTAAGGACCAAGCATTCCTATAAAGTATGAAAAAGGTACATTTAGTTTCAAATGTGACAGTTATTCGTAACAAAGCATGCAGTAGTTAGCGTCTAGAGTACACATGCACAGTTAGTATAAAATATCGTACCTTTTCCATCTCTATGCTGTGATCAGATTGTGTATCGTTACCATCGAGCTGCAAAAATGCATACATGACAATAAGGCAATTGCTTCGCTAATTATTGCGTCGAGTCAGTCCAACCGTTGGAAGCAAAGCAACGCAACAAAATATGTGTTTATGGTATTGTTGTATATAGATAAAACATTGCGATGATTTCATAAAATATTTATGTTATATAATAAGCTAAAGCAATACCAATGAACGTATTTGTTTGGTGTCAGAATCAGAATATTGCAATCATAATTTGGATAGTATTATGGCTAGCTTAAAATTTGCAGACACAAATATCCTAGATTGTTTATGACTTCATCAATTAGTCGATTGATGCTGGACGACTACTGCATGACAACAATACGGCTACTGTACGGGCCGTATACGTATACGGCCGTAGAGAAGCATTAGCTAATGTTTCTCTACACAGAAGTAGCAGTGCGTTGTATTACGATCATACGTTTATTTTTGTATGAAAATCAATCATGTATGCGTTGGCTGCCGTCCGGCACCAACCATCTTTAGGTCGTTGAAATACTAATTCAATAATACGTAAATAGAATATCGTAAAAAGCTCTCTTCTGTGAAGCACACAGGTACATAGCACGTATAATGAGTAGTTGACCTAGCATTGTCTACAGCGTAAAGCAATCAGCCCTTGGTATTGATCTATTGGACAAAAAATCAACAATTTCTCCAAAAGTTTGCTCCAAAAACCATTCGTCTAATAGTAGATAAATTGCCTCGGGGTGGTTACTTTACGCCGGTGTATGTGCCACTGCAGCACTGATCAGCAGTGTTACTTAAATAATAAATGAACATAAATGGGGTTGGTGAATAATCATGGCTATGGTGGTTAGGACTCTTAGGACTCCTACACACATTTGGGCACTGCTTGACACGAGTGAAGATTATGAAACGAGTATTTGGCCTTGTGTTGGCCTTGTGCCGGTGAGAAATCACCTTGTGTGTAAGAACTTTAAGCTTCCAAGGGCGCGGATTCAGCGTAGTAGGCACGATGGATAAATGTGCATGCCCACATGCTTCAATGAGTTGACAAGCTAAAAAGTTCCTTTGTAGGAAACGTGCCGAATATCGGCCACTCAGCATAGCACTAGGCTGCATCTGCGTTTGGCTTCCTTTCTCTACCAGCCTCGGGGTGAAAGGATCCAGAGTCACTTGTTGAGAATAAACGTCCAAGTGAGTCAAGTGTTGTGTAATACGTACCTCATCATCGCTCATCTGCGAGAGCTCATGCGCGAGCGAGTTGGTGGCGACGAGAGGGCCGCTGACTCCGTCCAGCAGACTGCGGCCCTCCTCCACGCCGCGCGTCAGGATCTGTGCCTGCAGCTCCTCCTGCGCTTCTGATAGCGCTGCAACAAACAAACGAGCTTTTAGTGGTGGGTTCAGAATGTTGGTTTGGGTAAATTAGGCGATTTTGGTTCAGTTACGGCTTCAGAACTTTTGTTTGAGAGGTTTTGGGGCAGTGGCGAATTCAGAACTTTGGTTTCGATTTGAATGAGAGCTTGACTCCGCTGAGGATAGGCGAAAACAATAAAAATAATATTATGGTTTTGGAACTTTGGGCTGGAATGCTGGATGAACCAGGTAAGGACAGGTTTTATCAAGGGAAACAAGAAACATTTGTCATGGCAGCACTGAGATGTTTTAGGGGGAGAATTTTTCTGTAGAAAAATAAGAGAATATGGAGAAAATAGAACAAAAGATAGAAGGATCTACCCATTTCCTGTACAATATCAACTACCTAGTTATCTTAAACGCTACAGTTATGAGCGCGTGAATGAATAAATCGACCTTCAGATCTCAAAAAAGGACGAAATACACAATCTTGGTTCTTTGTATGTTCCGTCTAACTGTGCAGAAGGCCAAATACACATTTGCGAACCATAACAGATATCTTCATCAACAAAGGAATAATGTCAGCCACGTGTATCCCATCTGCACGAGTTCGAGACACGAGGCGGCCTCATGTCGGCCGGACAACACTTACAATTAAACTGATATTATAAAATCATCAAGACACTGTGATATGATTCTATTGTTCATTCACTATTGTTATTACTTAATAAGATGCCTGTCAGTACTCGTAGTTTATCGTAGTTAAAATAGACAACGTGAGATATTACTAGGCTCAAGTAATCGTATATTACCTACGCACGTTTTGAAGATAATTTTAAAGAAGAAAGAAAGAAGAAAGAAAGAAAGAAGAAAGAAAGAAGACAGAAAGAAGAAAGAAAGAAGAAAGAAAGAGGAAAGAAAGAAGAAAGAAAAAAGAAAGAAAGACGAAAGAAAATGTTTATTTTGTGCCTCACCGCAATAAATCACAGAAACCACAAACAAAATAAAATAATACAAAAGTCTAATAAGAAATTAAAAGGAACAGCATTATTATAGTGAGGCCAAAATTGGAGCCTGCCTCAGCCAATGCTGCGTCAAACTTTGTGGCAGCGCTGGTGTTCTAGCAGGTGGATTTGCACTGTTGCTACAGTTAACAGTCAATTTAGACATAGGCATTATTTACCTAAATATCTCAATTATTGAGTCAAATAACACTTTCTTATCTAGGAAATCCTTCCATCCCTTCAACCCTGTGCCGCTGGGGTCTTTACAATTATTCAATTGACGACACAAAGTCTACCCAGTCTCGAGACAACAATATGTGGGTCACACAAACTCTTGTCTTGTGTGGGGATCGCACCACACCCGTTGGCGTATGTGCAGTCAAACTCTTTCGTGTACTGTGCAATAACATTTTATTGATTTTACTAATTACAACTGCGTGCTTATGTAGCAAGATATAAAATACTTGCGAACAAAACAAATGGACATTATTATCCAATCAACAAATCAGCCTTCAAGAGAGATCACTCCTGTCAATAAAACACTGTTTATATGCTCATTCTTAAAACGTTATAATAGCTACTTGTCTTATTATTCCGTATAGTAGAACAGTTCTATGAGTACACATTTCTACACGTGTTGAGGCACACATTTCAATATATTGGCACTACTTGAGATTTGTCTGATATAAATAATTTTAATATTGTACTATATGACGCAGGCACTCGATGCTATCTATATGAAATATTGTTTACTTTACTGTTTTTGATGTTCAGTATGCTAGGTATATTTCAGGTTCACATTATGGATATATAGATTGTCTTTGACACTAAAGGAAACAGAGACAATGCAGTGTTGGTCAGTGCGTAGGCGTAGGCCTATCCGTTTGGAAGTCGTATAAAAGTACATCTTTTTCATCATGTAAAAAGTGAAGTTTTAGGCGATGATTAAATTTGAATATTAAATAACATTAAATAATGTTATTGTTTCGATTGCGATGATTATCTTCCCAAATTGAATGCGATATCTAATCTTCTCGATAGATTAGATTCGGAGTATGAATCATTTACCCGCACAGCACGTGATTTTTGACAACATTGACAGTAGAAGTGTTTTTATTACTTAGTCGAAACTTAAATTCAGTGGCGTAGCGTGGGTTTCTGCCGCCCGGGGCCGTTCGGCAATTTGCCGCCCCCTTTTTACCCCAATGTTTCTGCAGAAGTATAACGTTTTTCGGGTTTTGGTATGTTTGTATGTTTATTAGTATGTCCTTTAGTTTGGATTTACCCTCTAAAAGGCTTACAGAATTAAAAAAAGATATTGTCATTTGATTCGTCTCAATTGTTATATCATAGAGCATAGGGTATAATTAATTTACGGTAAAACGTGGCAGCTATCAGCGGTGTTAATGATTCGCGCACGGCAGCGGCCGTTTCTCTGCTGCAATATATTATTATAGCTTAATCTAGGCCTAGACGGCTTAAAAGATTTAAATAAGTTAATTTTCAATGGATTTTGGTCATCACTAGGTGCTTTGTTGTTTTTAAGAGGTAGGGATGGCTTCGGTGTGGTGGTGTGTCAGTAGATCACTGTGGTCGTCGGTACTAAGTCCAATTGTTTTGTCTGCCCGTGAGGTAAACAAGAGTCGATAAAAACTTTCCACGTCTTCGAGAATCTCGAACTTTGAGTTCACGGTGCGGCCATCCGCCATCGTAGTGTCGTTTGATTGTGTCGCCTCAACTGCTAAAGACTTATGATCCCCGGGGTTTTCTCGATCGCAGCCTCGATGGCCCGAGTGTTAGAGCGTCGGAGGTCTCGTCGCGTAAGCTTTCGTATTTGTCGTTTTATGTCGTGAAGACAGCCGACAGGATGGCATCTCGTGTCTTTTCCTCATCAGTTCGAGAGTTCAGGTGATTACCGTATTGATCACCGTCAGTTAATGTGTGCTTTCGTTCCGTCGTGATGTAGTATTTCACCTTGTTTGTCACATTATCGCGGTTTCGCCAAATCCATTGCCTGTGAAGCTTCTTCTTGCAAAAGGAGTTCATTAAGAAAATCCCGTCTGCTACGAGTGAGTTAACTAGCATTTGGTCCTATGATTCTCGTGCCACACGCCATGGGCTCCGATTTTCGTTTCGCCACGTTCTTGTACTTCCACTTTCGCGTTGAAGTACTGAGCTTTAGTCTTACTAGGTATTGCTATTGCCTTAACAGTGTCCTGGTACATGGCCTCAGTCATCTCGTCGGGGTGAGTTGAGTTCGGGCCGCCCCAATTGGTGAGTAATTAATTTAAGTACGAGGTACGCTACCCGGGCCCACACACTACCAACTTCCATAAATTGTTCCTACTGACCAGGAAACCGACGCCACCCCAAGAGTAGGTCGCCTTCTCGATAGTAGCAAAAGTCACCTGACTCTAGATTTACCATGTCCTCCCCCTGTCTTCGGATAATCCCAGTATGTACCACTTTATGTGACTTAATTCTACCTCGAGCTCGGCTTGGTGCTCTTTTGACGTAGATTGTATTCGTTGTAGGTCGCAAGGTATACCTTATAAATGATTTTGGTAGCCTGCCGAAGCCCGGTAGCCTTGATGAAGGGCGCAGGGCGTAGCTTCTCGCACCGGTGACGTTGCTGCCCGTCACCGGTTAATAGCATTTACTCCTACTCCTTTTTTTCGCAAAAATAAGGAATTGAGAGGCGAAATAAGTTTATGGATAAAACCCCCGTCACGTCCCACGGGGTTGCGTCCAAAAATTCGCAGAATTCGCGTTTGTAATATGTGAAATAATTGGCTTTGATTTTACTGCAAAACTCATAAACATTGGAGTCCAAATTCAAGTGCTTAGCTTAAAGTTAAACCGCAGGTGGGACTATTGTCTTGGGGGACTTGTACCTGCCTTCTTCCCTTTACAACAATAAAGATTGTGTAGTAGTTAGAAGCAAATCAAAAATAATTTAAATAATTAACGCTGGCATTTCATCGGCACGCAGTGGCCTTATTGCCCTGGCGCCTGTGTACGCCGCACACATCGCACACAGGGGTGGCTCGACCCTGATATGGACTAATATGTTACTCATATTACAATCCTCACGGAATATTACAATCCATTAAAGAACTGATAAACAAAAACTATATCCATAGGTTTTGTTTATCAGTTCTTTAATGGATTGCACGGTAATCCTACCGTGACAAAATTAAAAAAAACACACCCATATCCGAAAAAAGTCTTCACGTAATGAAAATGAGGATGATTTTATTTTCGATTGTTGTTCTGTTCGGGAAACCTCGGTGGTTGCTAACTTCAACATGACTCAACTTTTACCCCGCCTTGCCCCTTGCCTAGTCCCTACAGCGCCCGCGCTGCCGCGCGGACCAACTTGGATCGTGTCAGTGCGCGCCCATAGTATTTATTTTTTCGCCGCCTCTTTTGCCGCCCCCTTAAATGTGCCGCCCGGGGCCATGGCCCCCCCGGCCCCCCCCACGCTACGCCACTGCTTAAATTCACGAAAAAATGCATAAATGGTGCGGGTTTTTGGCTTAATGTTGACTGTTCTTGTGTTGCAGGCATTCTCTATAAAGCTCAGAATAAACTAGAAATCTAATGATTGGTTTGTTAGAGAACTTGAACCCTAAAAAGTCATTTGATTTGATAAGGAATTTTGGGGGAGGATTTTACATTGGTCTGGGAGAGGATCTTGAATAGTTTGATCTTGGTGAAGGAAGTGTTTATAAAGAGAATCAGTAAAAAGTCATTGTATTGGTTTTTGAAAGTAAACTGTTCTAGCACTCTAGAACGGTTTGCTTTCTAGAACAAATGTGTGTGACAAATGAGAGGAAGGGTCCACTCCTGCTTGGAGATAATCCATCAGTAATCGTGTGTGTACTCACATTTGTTCTGCGTGCGCAGCAGCGTGAGTTCCTGCGTGAGCTCCTGCAGGCGCGGGTCGGGCGGCGGCGGCGGCGCGTCGCGCACACACTGCAGCTCCCTCTTCGTCGTCGCCAGCAGCTCTGTCGCCGCCGCCGCAGCCTCCCTCTCTCTCCTCTCCGCCTCCCGAGCGGCGCTCAGCGCAGCAGACAGCTCTGCGACTTGTTCCTGAGCGTCCCGGTGAGCCCGCGCCGCGGCTTCTGCGTTCGCGCGGAGGGTTTCTGCCACGCCACGGAGACGACCCACCTGACAAAAATATGTGTCGTTAGCCAAAACAGTAGACGTATTTGGAAAAGTAGAGGGACGAAATCGTAGCCGATTGCATACAAGAGCAACTGACGACGTGTCGCCGTATCATGTCGCAACCAGACGTCGTCGTGACATGACGCTATAGGCAAGATTTTCTCAAAAATACATAGAAACCAATAGCGTTGGAGCGACATGTTCTGCAGACTACGGCTACGAACTCGTACCTTAAGGAACCAATATTCAAGACATTTCGCAACGTTCTAAAGATCGCAAGCGCATATAGATATCCAATGACCTATACAAAAATAGTAGGTAGGTACCAATTTATCTAGCCTTACCCACACTGATTTATTATTGATTGCTTATTAATCGAAAATAAGTAAATGGAACAATGTCATCAAACATATTTTATCATACAGCCAAAAAGCCAAAATGAAATAAGATAGCACGTTATCTAATTACTCAAAGTTGGCGTTTGAATGGTAAGAGAACCACGACAGCTTTTTATTTAAAAAACAACATGACTAATAGTAGATGTGCGAGGGTGTTCATTGAGTCATAACCGACCACCCCCATGGTGTCAACCTTATCAACCAACTCGTTGTACCGTGTAACGATTTTTAAGGGTTTATTTTGTGTTATGTGACTACAATGCTCTAGGACACTACGCACTAAACAGTTATACAAAGGTTTGTCTCGAAATTAAACCAGATTTTTGGTTTGTCTCGTAAATAAAGCATACATCTTAAACTTACAATTTACAATATGAGCCAAATCATTTATAAAGATTAAGAAAAAAAGAGGACCCATGTGCGACCCCTGGGGCACACCAACAGGCACAATTTTAGCGTGAGAAGTATAGGCGTTAATCATTACCAGTTGAAATCTACATATGTCTTATATACGAATCGAACCAGCGCCAAAGAGAACCATGTATGCCCATTTTTGAAATTTTATCCAGTTACATATAGTGGTTAATAATATCAAAGGCCTTGCTGAAATCAGTATAACTAGAGTGTACCTCATTACCTTTGTCTAAACCACGAGCTATGTCATCAGTGAAAGAAATTAGTGCAAGTTGATTTTTGAGGTAAAAACCATGCTGTACGTGTGACTCGAACGGTCTCGCGCACAGTATCGACACAGGTCTATAATTGGAAACTTCTGATACTTTTCCTTTTTAACTTCAACAAAGTAAGTTACATTGTTATTCTCTACACAAAGTAACATTCGACAAGTTCTAGTGCCAGGCATGTCAGTTGGTTGCTAGTGTATGACCCGGTCTAGTACATCTAGGTGTTCGGAATCCGGGACAGTTAGGTCCTATTACTAGACACGGAACATTCTGGTAAATTCCGGCACAATCTCGGATTTTGCAGTCATCTAGCAAGCCTATCTGGAGCCGTCACTGATTCTCTTTTTGTGTGTGTGTGTGTGTGTAGTTACCTCCTGTTTGAGCTCGGAGGCGCAGGCCTCAGCGGCCGCCAGCCTGTCGGTGAGCGCGGCGAGCTGCGTGTCGCGGTCCCGCTCCACGCGCGCGATCGCCTCGCGACTGCGACGCTTTTCCTCGGCTATACTCTCCTCGCAGCGGCATTCGATCTACAACATACCATTAAACATCAATAAATACGTTTGTAGCTCGTTTATAAAGGATGCCATATCCTTTATCATGCAAAAATGCAAAGATTATCCACGCGCCTCTAGCGGCGAAATTTAGAAAATGTCTAAGATCGACACTTCTGACAGCTTTCAATGCAACTTTACTACGAGACTAGTGGTAATTGCATTGAGAGCTGTCAAAAGTGTCAAAAGTAGTAGTGATCTATGAAAGTATCAGTCTTAGATAACTTCTAAATTACGCTGCTAGAGTCTCTAGTTAGAATCTTAGAATCGCCAATGTTCTGCCGGATAAAAAAACCGGATGTACAGGAATGAAAACGTTTTGTTGCTGATTGTAGAAGTGGATACACTCTACAATCTAGAATCTCTGCATATAGGGATTTCTACAGTCGCAAAAAATGTTACGTTTGGTCAATTAAATGTAAGCTCCATAATAATGTAGGTATATGCTTATAGGAGCTACTTATCACATGACAGTACAAAGACATAGATAGTGATCGAATTAAATTTTAGTCAACTAGACATGGGGTTACTAGTTGCAGCTACAGTTGCACCTATAAATTGCGAGTACGGGTATAGCAGAAAAGTGACGCCCAGGCTCTAATGCAAGAGCCTTGGGTTGCAACAGTAATAATGGTAGGATAATGAGAATATGTTGCTAGTACATACCTCCCGTATCTGTTCGTCGAGCATGTGTACGCGCGCCTGTAACACGGCGTTGTCGGCCTTGGCGCGCGCGTACCGCTCGTCAGCTGAGCTCTGCGTGTCCGCCAGTGTCGTCACTTGTTGCTGTAACAGTTGCACCTAGGGGACAATGAAACATACCTATTAGTAATATGACCAACTTCATTGAAAACTATTACTCTAACATTGTGCAATGTTTATATGGTTTATAGATAAATTGAAATTCATTGATATGGTTTAGAAGTGGCTTTACAAAGTAAAGCAAAAATGCTCAAAACCTGGTTCAGCTAGATAATACAGCTATGAAAAGAATCAGTGAACAACCCATCTCAGATATTTAGTAAAGACATGGATTGAGTTCAGAATGGTTTACATGTAAGGATTAGGTGCGTCTTCGATAAAAACTATCATAAATAAAAACAAGTTTGGTGATAAATACTAAGAATTGTTGGCACTCGTAACGTAAACAGCGGACATCTAAATACGGACTAAATTGTTAGTTTACGTGCTAATCTTGTTACGTAGTCCAAGCCTTTACTAAGAAATTAATTACAATCAAATTACGGGCTGTAAAAGTCCTCAGCCGATACTATCAAAGACTGACCGACACACAGTAGCTTTCTAACGACAAACTTACTCTTCATCATAATATCTTAAAGTTATAAAATTCTTCTTTTCTACGAAGTACCTTTAAAATAAAAAAGGCAAAACAGATTACCGTTTGTGATCTCTAAGTTTTGGACTAACAACAAACAAAAATCTGTGTGATCATTTGATCAATGTCAACAACGAAATGGCTAACCAACTTGCCTCAATAACATGAAGCAAAGCAATTATCAGAGAATCTTTAGACAAATTTAAATAGCTCAAGACTTAACTATGTAAAGAGCCTTGGAGAGGGGGAGGGGCTGTGTTGACGTCGCCTGAAAAGATAATGATGATGCAATACTATTTTTAGATCTAATCGTCAAGGTACTTGTAAAAGAGCTTGAGCTTGTAAAGAGCAGGTACTCAGATCAATACCGTCCGATATGGAGCACCTTTATCACCGCATGCTCTATTCCCCTCCGTTGCTCTGTTGCCCGATAGCGTCGCTCTATTGCTAACAAGCAACACAAAGCAATTGATCTACTCCATTGTTAATCAATGCTCTACAATGGTTTATGTAAGGCAGGTCTGGAATTCGTTCAGTGTTATCGCGAGTGACCGCATTATAAATCAAATAGCTTTCCATTATATTCGCTGTTTTATGACAATGATAAAATATTTGGCTGATATTGTGACAAAGGGTAGACCGTAAGTTAAAGATTTGGTATGTGAAACTATCTTAGATGAAGATCGATATCTTTTCATGGCCGTTTCTCATCTACCATATAGTCGGAGTCAATAGGAAGAGGCAAGAAAGCAAGACCTCTGTAAAGATTCTCCCAACTTAATCAAATGTCTTGTGGAAAAGCACCGCGTTAAGGGACCTAGATGAAGCCGTTGAGCATGCATGATATATTTAATGAGAATTACTAAACCGATGTGCGTGAGCAAGCAAGTTTAATGAGAGTATAAATAATGCAACAGATGTAGGTCTTAAGTCACTGCCTTATGAAGAGCTTCTAATAAATACTTCTATTTCTATTGTATTATTAATTAACAATGTACATATTATTTAGGTATATTACAACTTAACTATTTTAAAATACTATCCTATCTGCAACTTAACTATATATCTACCTATATCTATCATTATTAATTATATTTTTATCTAAGGAAGAGACGTCGCGTCTGTGTAGGTGGCCTAGGTTTTATTACTATCGTGGTTTTAAATATATCCTACAACAGATTTGTTTCTCTTTTCAGAGCTGACTAATTCGGAGATTCCTAATCATTTAGGCTATAGCATCTCATAAAGCTATACAAAGTCAAAGTTTGCCAATTACATTCGTTCAACTCTATGAACTAAACTCATGAAAATAAAAGACAGTGAAGTATTCGCAATGTTTACCCCGATTAGATGTTAATCGTCAGCACAGGTCGTCCTTGAGACGCTTCTGTGTACTGTACCGCGACTGTTGCTAATTAAAGATGGTGATCGAGGCCTGAGATCAGTCGCCGCCGCACCGCTCATTATAACATTACCAGTGGATTGATTTCTACATCGGAATCGGTACAACCATCCTGAGCATTTCAGCAGACATAACGTTTTCCGATTTAGCAATATATCTTTTAGAATCGCTGCGGTATTAAAAACGCAATCTCAGACGCCTATATTGATATTGTCAGTCAAGGTTCGTTTTATCTGCTGATAAGTAACTCGCGGCCTCACATAATCTACACGATATTCTGGGTGCTAATTTTAAAGTGTTGGATCGATAGCCAAAGCGTTATTTGGAGAGCATAATGATCGGTAAAGTCTCACTCGCTTGGGACAGGCACCAATGGACACCTGGTTCGTGTACATATGTATGTATGCGCATTCCTACCTACTTGTGGTTCATGCATGGTCGGGTTCATCGTACCCGCTATTAACCTATAGATCTCTAACAAGTTCATGGATTCTAAATCTGTAAACAATGTTTATCAATTGTGTTTCTCCAACACACATTTTGGTGGAACGTAATATAGTATAGTTAAACGTTTGGACTGCCTTCCTTATGTTCAGTAACGATAGTGTAAACTAATAGCATTTTCTTTAAGGTTACATAGGGTTCCTACTGTGAACTTTATTTAGCAGGCAACCATGAGTGCGAACCGACTTTTAAGTAAACCGTCGCACGTGACAAAGTATTTAAAGATATGATAACGGGAAGGTCCCTGCATAGATAAAAATTAATTGATATTTGGTTTAATCGCAAAGCAAGATATCAAAAGAGCCCTCCTTATAGTTCTAAATTAGTGAGCAGTTTTATTTTCTTGGTTTATATTCGTCACACAGTGAGACAACTTATACTAAACTTGTAAAGATTGAATACAAGGACTCTGAAAATGTCAGAAAAAGGGCTCAACAGTCTGTAATGGCGAGCGCCAGTCAAAAACAAAATAATATCCAAATATACCAGTAGAGTTGAAATTTATATAATACTAGATGACCCCGCGGTTACACCCGAGTTATTTAAGGCTACTGCTCCGCTCTCGTAGCTCTTAGCGTGATGTTATATAGCCTATAGCCTCCCTCGATAAATGGACTATCTAAGACTGAAAGAATTTGAAATTGGTCCAGTAGTTCCTGAGATTAGCGCGTTCAACCAAACAAACAAACTCTTCAGCTTTATATATTAGTATAAGATCAGCTCCCTTATACATTTATCTGTTTATGCATTTATTATATGCCAAGATATAACAGCTTAATACTATGTAATCATTGTAATAAAATATGAAAATCGTGTTTACGTCTTCAATAATTAAATACAGCTGCTAATGGCATATAACAGTTTCTCTCGATTGAAGAAAGTGCAATACGGAAGTACTTCGCTCGCTGACACACGCGATAATGATGGCTAGCATCTCGCTAACACCAAATTATCCTAAGAACTTGATTGCTTCTAAGTTATATTGAAATATAATAAAGATGGATGATAGATTATGTAAAATTAATGTTTGTTTCGTGCGGGCGTCGCGTCGTTTGGGCAGGAAGACATTGATTTAGACGAATCAAGGAGTCCCTTGAGTGATTGAGATAACCGTTGTCACGTCATCTTAATATATAAAATCCTTGCGTTACTGACTGACTGACAGACACACTACAGCCGAAACTATTGGGCGCAGGAAGCTGAAATTTTAGCTGCTGGCGTCCTCTAGTGTTATATATAAGAGAGACGATACTTTTATCTTTGATGTAGAAAGATAGAACCTACAGTCAATGTTGCTAATTGTTATCGTAATTGCCCACTTATAGGCTCATTTTGAACCTAAATAACTAAACTATTCCAGATAACCTCTACAATAATTTACAAGTAAAGCCTGACCCCATTAATTATACACCTGAAAACTGCATGAATATATTTCACTCAACATTTTTCATTAGTAAGTAGTCCTGAAAAATATACAAATATTACGGACTGTTAGATATACATAATTTGGTTCCAATAACTATTATTTTGTTATGTAATACCGAAGAAGCAAAACAGTTATTATATGTAGATTTTTATTATACTTGTGAATGTAGAGACTATCTAAGCATTATTGATGGTATCAGTGCTGCACTTTTAACTTTACATAGAGCGATAATTACTATTTAAAAAACTCCATGCCAAGAAAAACCCACTATAGGCAAGTAATTGTATACGCTAAGCGTCCGTGAAAGAAACTTCCTCAAAAGCAGTTTGGCACGCGACTAAATTAGGGCTTAGTTGTAAAGGTGAAGGCCGCTACAACCGGCGGTGGTTGTAAGGAGCTAACTTTTGTCAGCGGCAGCGCTATATTACGTGTTATCAACAGCCACTTTTACAGTTTCCGCTAAGAAGCCGTTGGCAAGCTTGTCCTCGACGACATTATAAGGAAGAATGTTATATAAGCGACATAATATAAGCAATTATTAAAAAAGAGCAAGTTCAAAATATGATTTTTGTTATTGTCACTTGTATGACCACCCATAAAGAGATTTCCTCTCCATTTATTAGATGGACCTAGTCTTGCCTATCATCCATGAAATTCTGCACCGAAGCCTTATAGCCTTAATGCAAAGAAAAATAGAATTTAACTGCCATTTTAGAAATTATTTCTGAGAGAGGAACGGTGAACAATATCAGTTCAAAGTTACACAGCGAAATGGCGAACAACATATTACGTAACCCTTCATGTACTGACAAATTAAACACTCACATGTCTCTTGCACTCTACAGAGTAAATGAAATAATTTGACTTTATTAAAAATGCTCTATTAATGTCAGCTTGTAGCATTTTTATATTTATCAATGACTCATAGCTAAACCTTACTGTTTGAAGCCCCAACGGGATAAAGTTTTATTGTTGTTACAAGTGGGAATCATTCAATCAGCCACAGATACATGTACTATACCTACGTAAGTACGTATGAGAGGACGTGCGTAATACCGCTCTGTTACTAATGGGTATATCTACCGCAAGTGAATCATTCACAGACGCGCGATGCGTACTAAATATTGTTAGTTACATTACTATCCTCCTAAATAAGTAGTATTATTATTGCCCACAACTTCCTCACCGTGGACTACAGCAAAATAATTAAAAGGAAGGAGCATGTATTTGTGTAAACCATTTTAGAAGCTATGTGCGTCGCAAGCTTCTGTAAAATTTCAGTTTCTACTGCATACGCATATATAGTGATGTCCATTTAGCTTCATATCTTCAATGTGAGTAGTTCAACAAGAAAACTAGGAGTATTCAAAACGGTTTTATCTGTCTGTTATAAAACTTCTACCAGAGCTTGATTTAGAATAACATCTTGAAAAGTAGAGTATTCTGATATCGATTTTGAGTAGTATTTTGATATATTGCCTGCACAAACAGACACGAGGGAAACAAATTATAATTGATATGAAGATAACTATTTATTGTATAGACACATCATGTTGCAATTGTGTAACAGCAGATACTGTAATCGAAAATATATGCACGCATTAATGTTAATTTCGCAGTTTGATTAGTTCAATATGCCATTATAATTAGAGAAAGTATGAATAGTCCGCGCGATTTCATCATTTTGTTGTGCATAACGTTGGATCAAACTAATCAACGCAGGTTTAGTTTTTGCTTAAAAAATAGCTTTAATCTAGATTGATTGTTGATAGATAGGAAAGGTATCGTGACAGGCTGAGAATTTGATGATTTATGAAGCATTAAGTGAATAGAATGTGGCAGTATTGTGTAGCATCTACGATTAGATCAACGAAACATTATTTTTTGTGTTCACTTTCACGTGAGCGTTGTTCGATGACTACAGCAACGTAAATAAACATAGAGCAAGAAAAACATACATACATAGACTCACGCCTGTTTCCCGGAGGGGTAGGCAGTGACTACGGAACGCCATTTGCAAGAAATATTCGGTACAATTGTCAATATCAGTGGAGTATGACCGGTGTCGGTGACGCACACAGATTTATCGCTCCGTCAAGCGAAGATTCATCTTCCAACACTTTATAATGTTTCCAATTCGTTATTGTTATTGTTCAACCGAATTGGAAATTACTTTCTAGACTCGAGTTTGTTTGTCTAAATTAACATCGCTACAATATTACTGTAATAAAATCAACGGTAAGGAATATGGCAGCAGCATAAAGTCAGCTTGTGAGTATGAAGTGACGATGGGATAAATACAGAAGCAACCCTTTCCAAAGTTAAACATAATAGAATTAGTTAATGCGAATACATGAAAGACAGCTTTCAAGCTCTGCCTAAGCTGTAATTTAAGTAAGAGTCAGATTTCGGATAGCTTATTGTATCATGAGAAATATATTTTGGAAGAACGTGTTTTTAATCAAGATGAGAAGTTTACACGCCAAAAGAAACATCTCTAAACAATATAAACATGTCATTAGTTGAATGTAATTTTGGTTATGGCGTAATTCATCATGAGAATCTCGAGATGATATCCGCTTAATTCCAATAAAATTATGTTTTTTGTAGCGCCTGCTTGGGTGACTGTGAGAGATTAAAAACGATGACATGTGATTGTTGAGTATTCCAACAGTTGTTAAAGCGAAAGAATGTGCTGGAATGGATATTGAAAATAAGAAAAATATAACAAATGTAAAAGAGTTAGCAGTGGACGACCTCGATGAACGTGGTCTGTTTGAAGCTTTTGACATTCAAAACCAAAATGTTGATAAAAGCGAACATTGTTTTGTAATCTTTAGTTTTTGCTAGTTCTCCGGAAGCTCGTATCACTCTATGTATTCAGACAATTGAACTGCGAGCAATGAGATCGCTCTCGACCGTTTTCAATTAAGAGTATGAATGAACCAGACAGAATTAGCTCAATGAGTGGACAGTGCATTAACTGTAGATATCTAATAATGTCAAGTGGCATTCGTCATCGAAGGGCCAGCCAACGAAACCAGTGCGATGCCGTCGTGTGTCTTATTTGTTTTAATGACTGGCCTTGTATTTGTCACTTCGTTTTTACATTTAGTTTTGTCAAGTAACGTAATTTTAGTGTCGCTCTCATAGGAAAAGTGAAATGTAGTTTGAAAACGTAAAGCTCCAATATATCGAACTTTCGATCGGAGGCCCGCAAAGGTCCGCGCCCTCCTCTCGGTTTTACTTTTGTTGGCAGACTGGTTTCACTCGGCTGCGGCTGATGTGCCGATCTAACGAATAGATCACTTGAAGAAAACAATTTACTGCTTGTTTATACAGTGATTGTGTTTTTGTACTGTTCTCGGAAACGTAGCGATGTGGCAAGTCACTATGTGCGTGTGGAGTGGCAATGACTTGATGAATAAACTCATTCTCTTTATTGGATTATCTCATGCCGTCATATGACTGAGGTGTTTACTTAGTGCATATGCTATATGTAAAGGATGGACAGTCAAAGTTGGTTCAAAATCGGTCTGTCTGGAAAACCTTGGGCGAGTTTGAATCAATCAATCAATCAATCATTTATTTTGCGAAAATGGGTACAGTATTGGTATTATAAAAAAAGAAAATCTTATGTTTCTCCATAATCTACCGTTAAGGCATGCAAAATTTATATAATTAAAAAAATGTCCATAAGAATTTAAAATAATCAACATAAATTAATGTCAAAAAAATAATAATATAACTCAAAGATGTCAAAAAATAAAATAATAATAAAACTTAATATATAAAATATGACAATTAATTAATTATACATTTATCTTCCAAGTATTCCTTCACGCTGTAATAAACCTTTTCTAGTAATATATTTTTTAATTTTATTTTGAAGTCTAATATGTTATCCTGACAAAGATTCTCTGGGAGTTTATTAAAAATTCTTGATGCCATACAAAAGATGCTTTTATTTAAATATGTGGTTTTATTTGGTATATTTTTAATTTTGTATTGATGGCGGCTGCCCTGGAACTCAGTAAAGAGATGCATATTCTTTTTTACAAATATAGCAACTTCTAAAATATAAATACTTGGAAGAGTTAGTAATTTAAGTTCCTTAAATATTGGTTTGCAACTGTCGGTTCTTTTTAACCTATAAATTGCCCTAACACATTGCTTTTGTGCTCTGAAAACATTCTCCCAGTCGGTGGAGTTTCCCCAGAAGATTATGCCATAACGCAGTATTGATTCCGCATGTGCATGATATGCTGTTACAACCGTCGGTGTATTGACCGTTTTAGGAAGCATGTACAAAGCGTAAGAACTTCTACTAAGTTTAGAGGTTATGTATTCAATATGTGATTTCCAATTAACACTGCAGTCTATATTCAAACCAAGAAATCTAGTAGTGTCGACTTCTTTTATTTTAGTACCTAAGAACTCCGTCTCGCAATCAATGTGAGGTCTATTTCTATTTCTAAACAACATAAGACTTGTTTTTTCCAGATTAATTATTAAGTTATTGTTAGTTAACCAATTGACTATATTTGTAAGGATTTCGTCTATTGTTCTTTTTAGGACATCATGATTTTTGTTAGAGAATACCACAGTGCTATCGTCTGCGAAAAGAAACATTGGTGAGTTAACGGCTTTTGGAAAGTCGTTTATATAAATAAGAAATAATAAAGGTCCCAAAACGCTTCCCTGGGGGACACCATATTTAACATGTCTAAACTCAGATAGAAATGTAACTTCTTTCTTTTTTATTTTACATACTCTAGATATAGCAGTGGCTTGCTGACGGTTTCTCAGATATGACATAAGTAGGTCTAGTGCATTACCTCGTATACCGCAAGCATTTAACTTTTTTTCATGTTCCACACAGTCAAAAGCTTTTTTCAGGTCCATAAATAAAGCACACACCGGTATGTTACAATCTACTTTAGTCATGACTTCTGAGAGAAATGCGTGTATAGCTTTGCTTATCGTTACGTTCTTCCTAAACCCTGCTTGCGCTGTCGAAATTATATTAAATTTTTCTAGAAAATTATACAAGCTTTCATGTATAATTTTTTCTAGCACTTTTGATAATACAGGAATAAGAGCTATGGGTCTATAACAAGACATATTTTCAGAGTCTTCTTTTTTAAAAAGTGGTTTTATTATAGTACGTTTCATTCTTGTTGGAAATATACCATTAGATATGCACAAGTTAAAAATATAGCAAAGAATTGGTGATATAATATGACTAACACTTTTTAATACCTTGGTTGATATTTCATCGTAACCTGTGCTATTTGTATTTGAAGTTCAGTAGTTCGTCTTTGAGCTGAGAAAATGAGACTGTCTCATCGAAACGTAATCTTAATGTCAAGGCAAGAATAAAAGCATCGTTATGTCGGCGCTAAATCCAGTAAAGTTCACATTCGTTAAAAACAAGAAAACATCTAATCTATTTGTTTGGGTGTTTCTATGTATAATATGTATGTATTTACAAAAAACAAAAGTATATATGTATGTTTATCCATTATCTTGTACCCATAGTACAAGCTCTGCTTAGTTTGGGACTAGATGGTGATGTGTGTATGTGGTAGAATATTATATTATATTATTATATTTAATAAGTGCAAGTTGCACTGTGCAAGTAAGCTGAGTGTTTTTACTCAAAGAGTTGTCTGTGCCCGACCTTTATTTAATAACCACCGCGCCGTCTAAAACTAGCTCTCTCTAACTAAGTATCAATTGACCAAACTGAGAAACCCATTTCGACGCATAAACTTGTAACAATGTTAACTGCTTATCTCATAAACTTAAACGGGTTAATTATAACTCGTTAGAGCGGACAACACTAATTTAGATAAAGTACTCTACTCAATAGATTGTATAATTTTGTAATGTTAACATCTAATTCTTCATACGGGCTGGGAATTGGAGAATAAAGACCATTGAAATAGGACTTTGGTCTAGTTGTGTTCACCACATGACTTTACAGATAAGAAGGTAGGTACCTACTTATAAAAACAAAAGGAAAAAAAAATATCTTGCGTGCAACAGATGACGTACCTAATGGTACTTAGTCCTTCAATTTGTTAGAACGTCAACAATACTTTACGACGCTTTATAAAAATGATTACTCTTAATAAAAATCACAGTTAAGATATTTACTTAATCTAGCTGACAGTTTAAGGCTGATTCTTCTCCTGATAATTAATGTATTTTATAATGAAGACACAACCATATGAGCTCGTAAACAGTTATGAGACATCATCAAGAATGTTATTTTAATGTAAATTACTTCTCAAGTCAATTACCATATGTAAATATGTATTATTATTTAAATACGCGAATGTTTACAAAAGTAAATTAAGCTTTAGTTGGCGCGGCTTCCAAATGTGTGTAATGTTGGTATCGCACGCCACTATTGTACATTTTAACGGAAAACGGTAATAGATTTTACCAGCCATATATTTGATATCTTTGTACTAGTATTTCCTCATGAAATTACTATAAATTACTGGACATATTTTCTTAAATAATAAACATCAAATATTTTTTGTCAGCTGGCGGTCAGGGTTACTTTAGCCCGTAAGTTATAATTGGCCAGTTATCTGTTACAGCGCGTTAAATAACAGTTATTTTTTTCTTATAAATAAGTTAACAACTTAATAGTCTATTGATTTATGTGAGGCATGCAGTAAGTATGCAGTATCTGGGTAATAAAAGATTGGAAGAAAACAAACAATTCGAGGTCAGTTGATAACCTTACAACAATGTCCCCGGTGACACGAGTTATTTCAAATCTGTTTGTTGAACTGAGATCATCGTTCGTTTGCATGAAACAAACGTGTGTTTTAAAAGTGTGAATATATTAATGACATATCCGCCTAGTTAAGCTGTAGGTAATTAAATTTGGCTAGCTTAGGCGCATGACATTACCTAAGTACTTACTTAAGTAGAGATTTGAGACATGTTCTGATTGGTAAAATTTACGGCAATGCCAATCACCCACTATTACAATAGAATGTCACGTTTAAATTAGATAGCGTTCAGTAGGGATAGCGTCCAGTAGGAATATCATAGCAGTATAAAACAATTATAAAACTATGTTCCATTATGGCATTAGGTAACTGTTTAATGTACTTAATAAATAGCCCACAAATAGCTTAAAGGTTGTCCAGTGATTACACAAGTGCTTGCCCTCTGTTCAACCGAGGACAACAAATGTATTACGGGTTTTGCAAGAAAATATCCTGCCTCTTCCGCAATTCAAGCAGAAATAATTTCGATCAAATATTCAGTTTGCTAAGTTATAATAGGTTTGTTTTGTGCCAAATATGACAAATCGAAACCTGATGTACCTAATATGACTCAAAAATAACAAAATTATTATGGCAGAAAGGTTGTCAGGCAAAACTCGTCTAGCGAGCCAAAGCAAGTCCTAAGGTTGATCGCTCTGAAAAGCCTCAGAAAGCCCCAGACAAACACAACAGTCTATCGAGTCGGTCCGGTTAGTTATTTGAAAGTGGTCTTCCCACTGCTCATAAAGAAAACAAGTAGCAATGATTGTAATATTATAGTAATAGATACGTACTGTTTACCGTATTATGTTAAAACTTATACCGCAAAATGAGAACTAACAGATTGGTTAGTTATGATTATCGTTAAGTGCAATCAGTGGGCACTTTAGTTGAATAACGTTTGAGTTGTAGTCGTGACTTCCTAGAGTACTCGTACGTAGTGTATGTATTGTCCGAGTTGACTCGGCTCGCAACTTTCCTCTCGGTTCGACTCGGGTGGATGTTAGCGAGTGACGGACAGTGTCGTTCAATTACGATCTGTAGGCTAGTGGTCCCAGATGTCATGTGGCTGTGTAATGGCCGTTAGTGAGTACGTGAGCGATTGGACACGTACAGACTGTTTCCGAACTACTGTCTATGTCTAAAAATCAACCGCGATTGGAAATAAAAAGTTAAACGTAGCCAATGAAAACCTATACTATTAATTTGATCAATTCTCTTCAATGTAACTTGTGTGTGTTCTTTTAGTATTGAATTTCAATATATTATTTTACATTTTTGTTATACATGTTAACGTTGTCAACCAAATTGACAGACACATTAAGCATTGTATTGTAGACATGATATGTAATTAATTTCACCTGTAAAATTTGCGCTCCGAATTCGTTTACAGTGTCTACTCAAGATTGTCATGTTTCTTAGATACCGAGATTTTGTCATAAGATACTACGATATTAAGTAACATTATAGTTCTGAACTTATAAAAGTACCTAGGTATTGCAAGACTAAATTCTGACCAAGGAAAAGTAGAGCTAAAGTAGAGTACTTATCAAAATCTAGTTACTTAACCAATTTCACCTTTTTATTTGACCTTATAAAAAGTTCTGAATTTATCCGATCCCGTGCCTGACACGACCCGGCGTGCTGTATATTGACCTTAATTAATTAATTATATTGTTTACGCAAACCGCCTGTAAACATGATAAACTATAATAATAAGCCTGTTGCTAATCAAACGCACTACGCTACACTTTCTATCTATATCGTCACGCCTGTCTCCCATTGGGGTAGGCAGAGACGCTACACTATCCAGAATATTATGTAACTTGCTTTCGCCCGCGCGGTATGTCCATAAAATATACCTACCTACATACATATTATAAAACCAAGTTAGGAATGGGTGAGTGCCAAATTTTGTACAAGATCTCATTATGTACTTCAGCATGTCAGAAGCCGATTTACAAAATATGTGCTCTATTTTCTTCTGGTTGTACTATCCTCATCTCGATACTAAAATTCATCAAAATAGGTTCAGCGGTTCATTGCTAACAGCGTAGCAGACGGACAGATCAGTACAGACAGCAAAAGGTCATCGGCCGCCGACCCAACGCCCCAGATACAATTACTTTGACAATTACATATTATTAGGTCGCATGCGGTAGGTGCGATTGTCCAATCGATATAATTCGATATGCACTCGGCTATTCGCTATCGATAACGGTCGTCCGTCCGTTGAGTCTACTTTGTTCTAGTTATGATTAATTAGTAGTTACTGCGACATGAGCTGACTTAACAGGTTATGGCTTATCGAACTATAGGTAGGTACATCGTATTGAGTAAGGTGCATAGCGTCCATATTGCATTTAAATACAGTAAGCAAAACAGAAGCTTCTAGTGTAGACACTTATTTTCATACCTCGTTCCATTTACAAATTCTGAGCTTGATAAAAACAATGTCATAGTCGCTGCGGCCACATGTGTGGTCATTTCAAGCAAATAAATAAGAGAACAAAATACAAATGGCTTCACAACATTAAGTCTTATTCGCATTTTCTGTGAAATCACTATGTACTGCTACATATGTATTATACGCATGTATTTACTTCTAATAGCTGCGTAATTTGCCGTTAAATGTTTAGATTAGTGCTAGATTACAGATTAAATACCACCGTTTAAAACATTTCAGGTTAAACGCCAAAGAAACTGTTTTACCGCGAAAACTGTTCAAAAGTGCCGTACATTTACTGTGTTCGAGGATTTACGACTTACGTGGGTGGGATGGACAGACAGCGAGAAAAGTGTTATTTGGACTAGATAAATATTATAAAGAGGCCTGTGAAAAAGGGGAGTTTAGTGTCGAGACAAACACTGAAGAAGGAATAAAGTGATTGGATAGAAATCAATAAAATTAGTAGACATTTTTATGACTTCTGAATTTTGCTTTCCATAAATGTTTGTGTCTGCAAAAAAATAATAAAACCCTTAGAGCTCTCGTATTACAAGGTAATTCTACATAGGTCTGCTGACATAAACTATCTATTGCGTAAAATATTGACTTCTATGCATACTACTTGTGACGACAATCCAAGAGTACATTGGTGACAAGGACAAGATTGGAATAGAATGACTCAATGTTTCGAAGTAACAAACAGGAACATGACTAGAGGAGGTATACAGCTCGCAATCCTCACCTATATTGTTTCACATCCGACTCCCAAAGGTATTTGCTTACGACAATAATAACGAATGACCAAATTCCTTAAGTACAGCTAGCAATACGAAGCAGATGTCTAGTTTGCCTGAGACATACTTGTTGCATGCATGAGATCTGCATTTAAATTCAACTGACAGTGTGGGAGTGCAGTGTACTGAGTACATTTCAATAAATCTAAATAAATCCAATTTTTAAAGTAAAAGTAGGTACTAAGAAACTCCCTCCTTTAAGACCCGCGTCTGCCTGATAATGTATCTTTACGCTTCGCCTTATTATCTGTAGATACGGCAGATGATTTACAATTGATTCGGAAGTAAGTTATTTCTGTCACTTGAAAATATTCTGTCGGAACAACAGCACCTCCATTTTCGAGTGCACCAATCTGCATGGTTATGCTGCAAATCTAAGAGGAACACAAGTTGCCATCTTGCTTTATGTATACAGATGGCTACTTGTCTAGTTAGTATACATGCGGTGCCGAATTGCATACCCTGGACAACGGGCGGCCATGACACACTTAGCTACAACATTCTTATAACAAGCTATTGACACTGCAATGTAAACACTTGCCGAGCTGCAAGCTGCTTCGGAAATATTCACCGTTTCGACATTTAGAAGGGGTTTGCCTCTGTTTTCGTTAGTTATGCTAAACGGATATAGAAATACAAATAATGTGATACCAATTAGCAATAATATTAAGAGTAAACGACTAATACGCCCACGACTCCTGGAATAATAGAGTTGTTAGTTTTTTAGCATATTCTTACTTGGAGAATTTCAGCAACTTATAACGCATCTGTCTGGGGTCAAACTCTTCGGAATAATTATCATAGCTGTGAAGGCCAAGATGACTTTATTGTCTCTATTGTATCAATGATGCTCTGTTAATAAGAGAGCCTATAGATTAAAACCTTACCGAGAACTTCAGTGACCATAAGTCCTTTGCAAAGGCAGAAGTCTAGCCTAGTGAACGTTGCCAGAATGACTGGAATATGTAACTAGCTGCGAAGAGGAAGGCAAGTGGAAACCACAAGTCTATTCCAAACGTACTTGTAACAAGAAATAGTTACATCGTTAAACGCCTACACCTAAATGATGGATGGTACATAATACAGCATCACGATATTTGGAAATATCTTCGACGTAACAGCCGATGGTATATTGTCGCCTGCAGGTACCGCTTCCTGGTCCACAAGCCAACAAAACATTTGCTCGATCCGATAATCGAATCCAAGATACCTTGGCGATTACGAAAACAGTGACGCCCACACTAGTGAACGATTGTAGCAATAATTCAACTATTATGTCCGCCAAGATATTGTGATCGCGAAACTAAAATATTTTGGAATATGACACGCGTATAATGCATTAAATTAAAATACCATTGTTTAACTAGACATTGTTTATGTAGTAGTAAACGTATGTAATAGGTACTGTTTTAGAACACATTATGCTAATAATAACTAAACATGGTCGACTTCGTAATGACGAACTGAATGCCTTTCTCGCCAGCTGTGAGGAATACATTACATTTCAGTATTTGTTTTATGACGGTATGTGTTTGACCTACGGTTTGAATATGGCAGATTTTAGAAAACAACTTTTATTCTCGGGCGTGGTAAAGTATTAAATTTTCCAGTCTAATTTTCACTGTGCCATCCTTGTACTTCTGTTTGGTCGACGACAATATTATAGGTATCTGTTATATTTTCTACAAGGTCTTCTTGTTAGACTTACATAATTGTGATAAAGCTAAGCTTACAACATCTTTGTTATTATTAAGAAATACATAGGAATGCAATAGATTTTCTTTTTTACTATAACGCAGCACGAAATTACGCTATTAATTTTCAGAGGGTTTGGAAAAGTAATTGCAATACCAGCTACTGAACAGTTTATTTATTTATTATTAGGTATAGTTTGTTGTCTATCAAGGGCTATTTCAGTT
This sequence comes from Euclidia mi, assembly GCA_944739405.2. Classification (NCBI taxonomy): domain Eukaryota; kingdom Metazoa; phylum Arthropoda; class Insecta; order Lepidoptera; family Erebidae; genus Euclidia; species Euclidia mi. The sequence continues at coordinate 570,832 of OX123200.2, read as the reverse complement.
TTTAATAACGGTAAGGGCAATTTCATTACGGCAAACTCAATTCTAAGGAACCTAGAACTTCCAGTTGCTACAGAATTTTGAGCTACACCTTTGCACCGACCAGACGTTCTTGCGCTACGAATATACTTCCCCTCATTTAGCATGCAAAACTATATTGCCACGTTAAAAAGACTATCTTGGTACTCACAGATATCAGGTAAATTGAATCGTAAGTACCATCGCTGATAAAAAGTTTATAAGTTCTGCGAATCGATGGTATTGTCGCGTTGTTTTGTAACGTTGCTTGGTCGATGAACGTTACGTTCGGAGGCAATGATCGCGTGACACCGAGGAACAAATCACACCGGCGATGGCACGACCACTACGACCAGGTCGAACAACGATGCCTTCGCTAACGCTACACGACAAAAACAAACACTTTTCATTTCCATCGGACGATTACAATTCCACAGATACGCATCGGCTACTATTCAACATTGCGAATCTACATTTTTTGCGGCCTCTATCTTCCAAGAGCTAATAAAATGTATTGAGAGAAAAAAGTCATCCGGCCGGCTATATTTGTAAACCGCTTCTATGCGAGATTTCCATTGATAATGGTTGCTGTTTTATTTTGTACATTTTAGACATTCGGAATAATGACACAGTTTCAGTTGAAACAGGGACAATTATTTCAAATAAAGATATGAGTAATTGCCTTACGAATTAATATTAGGGAAAACAGACGTAAAATACATAATGTACTTCATGTTTGACGTCAAGTTTTAAGTCCAGTATGAAACAATAAGTGTTCAATAAAACCTAATATGGAGATCAATCGAACATACAATACATTACGCGGAAAATGATGATCATTTAAAACGTTGGGTGAAACTTAGTGCGCAATGAATGCGAGACAATATGTAAGGAGAATGTTATAATATAACATAACCCTGTGTATGGATTGGAAAGTGAGATAGGTGATGCTCACTTGATCAGATAAGTTGTCACACCACTGGTGCGCGGCTGTCTTCTTGCCACCGTTCAGTCCGTTAGTCAAGTGTGGAGTCAGCGGTCCCCCAGTGAACAGGTCCTCGGTGAGGCTCGCGTCCGACGTAATCCTGAGCCGTGACTCCGGCGGGGGTCCCTGAGGCCCCACGAAGTCGAACTGTCCGTCCCACATGTCGTACTCCAGCTCCAGGCTGTCTTCCACCTCGATCGGTTCAGCCATCGTACCTCTAGAGCGGGCGAATAGGCCCGACTTAAACATCTAAGATCCGGTCCTCTTATCTTTGGATATATCCAATATTGCACACTAACTTAACCGCTACACATTTATTATACACTATTTCATAACCGAAGTTATTTGACTTTCAAAGACGATTAGAATAATTTCGTTCCAAATAAAGCTAGAACTGTAATGGCACACTTGATTAGGGATAGTCGTTGCGTGGCGACTCTTCTGTCTAATACAATTATGAACTGCACCGTATTCACTTAGCACTTAGCACTCGCAGCCAGGAGCCGCAGCGTGTCACATCTTTCACATACACGGCTTCACTGCGCCGATGACCCGCACTATAGTATCACCACGGGGTCAAAGTTAGCACAGAGGTCCTCTAGTTGTTGTCGTAAACAAGAATCAAAATATCGGGCAAGAGTAGACTCCGACGAAGCCGATTCAAAATCTTCGACGGTTGCACTGACATCCTTTTGGGAAGGACGAGATGCGAATAATTTTTGTCGCGGAATTGAAAGTTTTGTTTCAGAATGTTAAACTGTGCTATCGATATCGTAGTGTGTGGAGCGAAACTTGTGGGGCGACGGCCGGTACGTGGTGATGGCACGGTATCGCGCTGGGCACTAACCGGCCGCCAGCGCGCCCCACCCATTCACACGACATGATTATCAGCCGGCCGCGCCGCCCGCCGCCGCGCCATACAAATAAACTTTATTCGCTCCCTGCACATATGCACGCCGTCTGATAGATAGTTCCGAGGCAATAACCCCTTTCATAAGCTCCCCCAGTCTGGTTGCATCTCGTAATTTTACGGGCGAGGGGCCAGCATGATTACACTCTGCTTTGCCAGATGGAGGACGATCCGATTCAACGTCTAATCGTTTAAGACTGTTTTACATAAAACAAAGCAGAAATAGTTTGAGAATAAAGACAAATATTTGTGTTATAAATGTTACTGAATAATAAGTTTAAACCGAAGCAAATGATAATACTAACAAATTGATAGCAGTGAAATTAAAGAAAGTTGCTGATACTGAAAGTGAGATGAATATGATAGAAAAAACATGAAGCCATTAAGTTGATGCCACAGACGCAACCGGCTCTTGCGCGGCACGGCGCAATAACACACCACACACCAAGTTGTTTGTAGATGCCAATTTGATTACTCCAGCACCCAATACATAATCATCGAGATGCAAATTTAATGAGAATTTAATCTTATGTCTATTGCTTGATAATGAAAGTAAATCTGATTAAAGTTATAATGTAACAGAATAACTCATCTATACTAGATACGTGTAGAAATAATGTGAGAAGAAATAACTATGTAGATTTAACAATTAATCGTTTAGACTTACAAAATAACGAAGCTGATGGTGTTGTAGACGCATTACAAAATGTTGTTCCACTTTATAAGAAATGCTGCAGAGATGATTTAAAAATAACCAAGTAAGAATTATTTAATAGAATACAAAATTGAAATGGAGGCTATTGTTCACACCGTGTGAAATTCGTGGCCGGCAGTTAGAATTGGATACCACTGCTGGTTCTATTTAACGGATAACAGGACTGTGAAGTAATCGTCTAATCAACGAAGACATTGTGCCATTTTGTACTTGAGGAATTTTGATTCGGGTAATAATAGTTATTTGAATAAAAAGCTTTGATGACTCTCTCTAGTAAGATATAATCATCATCTCAACGCCATAAAGTGGAATACTGTTAGTGTACATCTGCTCATTTCATTTGTTATCATTCTTACAGTTCTGTTATGGATGTCTTTACTTTGCCTGACCAGTGTAGTCATGATTTGTAGTATCTGTATAAACTCATAAGTATAAAAGTTGTAGAGTAAAAAATATGAAAGATCTTCATTGATTACATTCATACGGCGGCGCCCTAAATAATTGCTGTAAAAGTTTTTACTCTACTCTATGACCAAATTAATTTTTATGCCCTTTCTCGCTACCAAAAGCACGATCTGTTATTATTCCACTTAATTTATCGGTATGTATGTACTACTTTACGTAATAAGTAGATTAAAAACTTTAATTAAATTGACGAAACACGCGCTATTGGACACGCCAAGCTTTCAAACTGCAGACAAAGGGTTCTAATATTCACACTGGAGTAAAAAACTTCACCTCTTTTATTCAACATAGTTAACAATTGACGGAACAATGCGAACTCATACATTTTAATACAGTTCATACAACCGTGGCAAATAGTATTTGCCATTGCCACTTGCCAACAAAGTGAGCCATGAATACAATTCGCATAAAAACAATTTAATTATACACAACAGGGCGGCACAGAAATAGCGCAGGGAAATATCTGTCACTTTCTCTGCAAGTACTTGTACTTCACCGCGACCCGTAGTACTGGATTGTACTCGAAACGAAGATATTGCATGTTGATAGCCAAGGACTGCAATGCAGTGATGCATACATAACTAAGTAACTACTATTAAACTACTACAGTCAAGGATTTTAATGATCAAGAATAAACTGGTAGAGCGTAGTTGCGAAGTTTTACAAGTCTTAGTTTCCACGCGACATATTATTGATCCCACTTCTTGAAATGGAAAGAGAAAGCAAGTATCGCATAATAAATTTTATAAATACTGACGAATGATAACATAATTATGCAAACCAGTTCGCAGATGTTTGTAGCTACTTGTATAAAAGTACGCACAGATCTTGTAACGCAAAAAATTACAGCTATTTCCATGCCTGCCGTCTGATGTAATTTAAGACGAATACTGCCAATTGCATCGTTCATAGGTTTATCACTGACGCAGAACATGATGTGATTGATCTATTTTCCCTCCTCATTGATCTTTGCGGTCGGGCATTTTCTAGGCCCGTAAACATGACGTAAAAATATTTCGAGCATTTCTGCTGCGGGAAAAATAAAGTAAAACTAAGGAACATAAAGCACAAACTAAATGATTTTCAACTAGCTGACACAACAAACATTACTCTGTCAAAGTTTCAAGTTATAATGCCAATAGAAAATTACACATTTTTGGATTTTCCTTTTTACTATTTTGGGAAACGACCCTTGAATTGTGGCAAGCAAATTTTCGATATTTAGCGAAATGTTTGGTTTTATGAATATAGATTTTAGTTGCTAGTTTTATTTTACATTTGCTTTAATTAATATTTTTTGTGCTAGGTAATTTGATTGATACATAGTTGTGGAAGTACAACTGCGTTCGCTTATTTTGTATTTCATTTTGTACATCAACTTGTGATTTATAAGTAATAAATTCAATAAAGTTTGTCACTTACTGAATATATATATAATTGATCAAAGTCAATTAAACCTATATTTTGTTTACTAATCATGACACAAATCATTAAGCTGTTAACCAATTTATCATTTTTACTCCTTGTTCCTTTGTATTTATCTTTGCCGCATGTTTTACGCAAATAAATACATTTATTATATTATTTATGTATACATTTTTATTCGTTAGTTGTAGGAACTGTGTAATTTTTTTTATTAATTTGTTTAAAACTGCAAAATTGGATGACGAATTTCTTAATGTCACGTACATATAATATAATCATGTTTAACACACAACTTTACTAGAGTTGCGTTTTCTTGCGCGAGTGTGTCAAATACAACCGAAATAACTTGAAAGTGGTCAGTGTGGACCACCGAATATGTCCGCTAGCAACACCATCAAATAACTGGAGATAATTGTTTACTTGTACTCCATGCTGTGTGTCTGTCTCCTCAATACCAGTGGGTCAATATTTTAATTTGTGTGCCGATCTCTACCGACGCGACCACAATTATGAATAGGACATTTTTGCTAGCGGGATGTTGTGAGAAATAATTTTGTTCTGCCCACATCTCAAGTACCTATTTGTTTTACTATGACAATTACTTCCATCGTAAAGTCAGCTGAAATAATTGGACATATCCTTTATGCACGCATACACGTCGTAAATTTCATAATTTATAGCTGGCGATTCGACTATTACCTAACGATTATAGCTTCTACCTATTATTATCGAAACCTTATTGCATAATCGTTTTATTACACTATCTACAGAGCGCCGGCTGCCCTCGGTATTAATCCATAGACTAATTAATTATTCTTCTTTTTTAATATAATAAGTGAACTGTTAGAAACGAATGTGATCAATTCAACCTGCCCATGGTTCAATAAAAAGGCCTATGCCTGTCCGTTACATAATACTGTTATATTAAAATATTTCACTAGCATCAAAAATAGAAAGAATTATAACTGACAATAATTGTAATATACATTTATGAATATAACTACGGTGTCGTGTAGTAGCTGAGCCATTATTTTCGTGTGCTTCGTGCAACTTTTAGCTTGTTCGTCATTCGGTATTCCCCGTTACTCATTTATAGGATTACGTGCGGAGGGGAGCTTACCGAGGGTGCGTTTATTGGAATAGTTATTCACATTAAAACGAAATGATCCCTCTTTATACTTATATGTATTTATATTTTCTTGTATTGTGTTTGTAAGTTACACGTGCTGTGCAATAGTAATCATTTAACTTTTTGTAGTCGGCGTCATGTTCACTACGTCAACATTGAATTTAGCGTTACCATAAAAATGCCATCAAAATTAAGTAACCGGTGCCGTAACAAATAGCCATTTGTACTTATTCTTCACGTGGCGCTGTTATTATGCTGAAATTATCTTGAATATCGTACTACGAACACTGACGACAGTTCAACAACGTAGAAGTGTAAAGGTTTTAGCCCACTTACGGCAACATTTAGTACACAGCGAGCTGTCTCCTAATGTATGTGCCGATGTATAGAATACCTAAAGAGCAATACTTAAAGTCCATATTTGAAAGACATTTTTTTTGTTGGGTAGGAACAGAGTCGTGTAAGTGACTAAGAACTTAAGGCCATGTTTACGTTGCGGCGTGCCTCAAGGCGCAAGCTCGGGCCAGTATCGCTTCAGTAAATATTCTAAAGAAATGTCAAGCGTACCGTGACTGGTGCTGTAATGTGGATCGGATTTTAATCGTCTTGTGCGAGTTTCCGCAGTGCGCGGTATGCGGGGACAGCGCTGACTGACCTCCGCAGGTTCAAGGCTGGTCTTTACTCTGAATAAAATACGTTGACCGCATTCATGCTCTACATTATATATGTAAATAGATAACAGAACTAATTCATTATCAAACTAGTTTTTACATCAGCGGATAAATGTATTTAGAACATGTAATGCAAATAACGTACGTGATATATGCCGACCAGATGTTTGTAAGATTGTAATAAAGCTTCCCTTATTCTCTTGATAACTACTGTAGCTACTATAGATGCCATGTAATTTGCTATTTTAAGTATCAAACACATGTGTAGATTTTAGTGATGACTATATGTTTATACTTTCTATACTTAACGATAGATATAATTTTGTATTCTTTAGTAGCTAAAGAAAACACTTGTATGACATTCAAAATGTAAGTTACACAGTTATCTTTCTAATAATATAACGACAAATATTCTCATTCAACTAGTAAAATGATATGGTTCTTATTAAAATTTATGTTGAAACTAAATTGTAACGTGAATCTTTACCAATTAACGTTATTTACGAACGACAGATGACATTCTTTTTAATTACCGCGACTAATAAATACAGTCATGTGATAGCCATAAATGTCTTATTTTGGGAAGTTACTCGACTCCTCTATTTAAAATGATCACATCATAGAAAACATGAGAATGCTCTGATCAAAATATGACACCTACAAAAACTCGTAAAAGCTCCAATACGTAACAATCCTGAATTGTAATCTCAATAAGCAACAAATTGTGTGGATGGTGCTAATAAATTGAATAACTTTAGTGCTTGCCGTCAATTAACAACAAACAATAAAGTGTTATATTTATTCTCTTAGTCATGAAATGAAGGTATATTCCAAAACAGCCAGCAGTAAAAATAATTGTAATTACTTAACACAACTGAAGTGACAAATCTTACGTTACGTATAAAATGCACTAACTAAATTCTTTTCTTTCTGCATTATCTTCTGTCAAAATTTATTATTGAGACAAAACACACATTAATTTGTGCTTAATTTATATTAAGTGCCTTTGATTACCAATATCTGCATTACCTTATCTGTATGTCGCGTCGAGCAAAAGCTGACAACCGCGCGAACTGAGATGTTTTGCCACTTAGCAATAGTGTGCGACCCGATTCGGGCTAACTCAAAGTTTCCGGATTCACCGCAAGTGTCATCTCACGGTGTAATTAGAAATATAATAATGATCATTAGCAGACATCTCGCAGATCTAAGATCTGCTCCACATGTTACACGTTCACACCGCGCGCTGATCTTTGCGCCCTAAAAACTAAATCAATTGCTTTCTTGGATCGACGTGTGCCCCAGATGGGTGACGTTGCCCCCCGTAACGAGCTGTATTTAGTCATTCTGCGAATTTCCTCGGAAAAAACTTCAACCGCCAGTGGAAAACTACAAACTGTACGACAAAAGGCAGAATTGAAAACCGTTCACGCGAGTTGATGAACGTTCCGTGATCGCTAACCCGTGATTAGATTATCGTATTGTGTTTCAAATGCGCCATTCTGAGCCAGAACATTAATTTCAATACAGTCAAATTAGGATTTCCTTTGCTAGATGATTACGTGGTAGGATTTAGTATTATTTTCAATTGCTGGTACGTGTTAAGAATAATAAATATATCGAGTTTTCATGTTCACGTTCGTGAAATTATACAGCGAGTACAGAAAACGCAGGAAAGAATGAAGGTCTCTCGATAAGAATAAAGTTACACGAAAACAAACGGAAACCGGTATATTTGAAGTAACATCGGCTGAAACGGGCACACAAGTGACTTGAATACAAGATGAAGTTAGTGATAACGCACAAAAATTAATTGTGGCTGCGGATTACGTTGAATGGAGTAGTGCAATACATAATGACGGGTTTGTGTGTTGGTGTGTAAGTCTCGTCATCTGCACACAATATGTTTGTGTTCGCACGCGTTCGTTCGCACCACTTTCCGTTTCACACCACGAGGTTTTTGTCAGCGGCACTCGTAACACGTTGTAAGTAATCTCGTTAGATAATAAGACGTTTTGCCGTCAAACTGTGTTCTTCATACACGATAAGTTTGATAGATTGCCGGCGGATAACATCAGCGGGCTGGAGGAGCTGATGAATTTATGCAAGAACATGCTCGAGAATTCCAATTAAAAGTACTTGGAGATTAACATCAAATTATGCCGCGAATGTGAACTCATTATGGTTGTGTAGCCGGCTATGATGCGCCGATACTACCAAGTCAACAGTTTATGTCATGTGTTTGCTTTCTAGATTGTTCTTATTCTCCTCCCGAACCTATCCTGTCTAACTCAAGTGTTCGCATTATGCGGGAGACATACAATAGTACTAAGCATATTGAATTATTGATGTCATCATAACTAATTATAAATGCGAGTTATTCCGCGAGTTCCCGGCATCCTTGGCACAGTTCTGCCACCCACGTAGCTCCCACTGCACGCGAGCCTGCCTATTGTTCAGCTCGATCTACTACATCATTTAGAACTTGATCTAACTACTATAATATTGCCCGAACAGAACAAAATGTTATGATGGATGATGATGAAAAATGTTGTCAGATTTCGTCTGATAAAATAGTTGTGCAAAGATCAATATCGCAATTAAGAAATAATATAACATAGATTTGTCCGTGTGGTGACGGATTAAGAATACGGAATGTCACCACCCCGTAACATCCCATGGGTGTCGTAAGAGCCGACAGAGGCAGCATACAGAGAACAGCACTGTAAGAGAAGGAAAACTTGATACAACCCTATACCAACCCGTTTGGCCAGCGTGGTATAGTAGGCCAATTCCTCCTTCAAGGGAGAGGCCTAGTCCAGCAGTGGACTGTTAAAGGCTGATGATGATAACATAATTGAAATTATCGTTATAAGTTTACATAAATGTGGTATCAGTTAAAGTTGGGCGGAAGTTGAGTGGCAGTCGTATGCGCATGTTTGTCACGCAAAACTCACAGTTTAGTTCAAAGGGATAACTTACTAATAGCGATACGCATTTCGTCATACTGTATCTTTATATTCAAAGAAAAGTTTACCATGCGTACTGCAGATTAGTTATGCTAAATTATAATGCTTATCCGTTTTCAGATGTATTTTTTGGAAAAGACATGTCAATTATGTGTCCATGTAAATGTAAAAATATTTCAGATAATGAAATCAAGTGACGCAAATAACCATCAGCAGATTGAATACACTTTGGTTTCCCTCTTTAACTAAAGAGTTGGGACAAGACTATTAGCTGTGCCACTAGTTATATTTGAGGTAAGTTGGTAGAGTAAAAAAAAACACATTTTACACATTTCCTTAAAGTCGTTTCGCTGTGTAGAATGTATGAATAGAATATCCGAATATCGTGTAACATGTGTGTTGGTATTTAAATCAACAGTTATCATGTGATCCGCGCGTGAGGCACACGCGTGATCACTCTCCCTCAATCTACATACAAACAAACATATCATAACTATTTCAACAATAAACAACTGTGATTTATTTGGGAGAACGCAAGTTTCCTTAACACAGAACATATTATAATAAAGTACATAACAATTAAAGCACAATTATGTATTCCAATATTTATGTAACGGGTTGTAATAATACGTGAGATCCTTTCTAAGTACTTGTCCCGACATTTTGGCATGGTTTAAACCCGTCACGGGATTTATAAGGATGTTTTTAATTCATCAAAGTTTAAAATTTAATAAAATAATTTTATGATAGCCTCAAAAATATTCCTTATGGCAAGCAATAACTATACAATAGTATTAATATGTCTTACAGGTGACGTGGCATGTGAACAATAGTTAACAAGATATTCTTAAAAGAAAAATTGCAGTAGCAAAGTATTGGAAATGACATACAACACAACGCCAACATATCCATAATTCTGTGAAAAAAGGAGATCCAGCAAAGGTCTGGAAATTTCTTAAAACCCTGGGGGTCGGCAAATCACCTCAACTTACTACCCCTAATGACTTCAATATTGACTCGCTCAATCAACATTTCGCTGCCTCGTCCAATATTGATAGGACTACTAAAGAAAGCACTCTTAACTATCTTTCATCCCTGCCAACCCCTAGTTATTCACCATTTGTCTTTATTCATTTCATTGATAGTGATGTTAAGAAGAGCATAATGTCAATCACATCCAACGCAGCTGGTAGTGACGGTGTCAACCGTAATATGCTCCTTCCCATCCTTGATTTAATCCTACCCATCATTACTCACATCATTAATTACTCCTTGTCCAGTGGTGAATTCCGAAAATCGATGTGGAAGGATGCCCTAATAACTCCAATTCCGAAAAAATCACATCCTTTATCCTTTTCTGATTACCAACCTATTTCTATTCTATCATTCCTTTCCAAAGTCCTCGAACGTCTCATTTACAATTAAGTCAACTCGTTCCTTTCTAAAAATAATCTTCTTAATCCATTCCAGTCCGGCTTCCGTCCAGGCCATAGCACCGCTACAACCCTTATCAATATTACGGATGACATCAGGGCTGGTATGGAGAGCGGACAGCTCACAGTCCTTGCTCTGCTAGATTTTAGCAACGCCTTCAATACAGTGGATTTTGATATTCTACTTGGCCGTCTTTGCTCTCTTAACATATCTCCTACGGTGATTGATTGGTTTCGTAGTTACCTGTGTGGCCGCCGACAGCGTATACGAGTTGAAAATTCACTCTCTTCATGGTGTAACACGACTTTTGGCGTGCCCCAGGGCGGCGTGTTGTCTCCTTTACTCTTCGCAATTTTTATAAATTCTATATCAAACAATCTTCGCTCTTCCTATCACCTTTATGCAGATGATCTCCAAATCTATACGCAGTCGACATTGGCTCAGATGTCACACTCTATAGGTACCATCAACAGTGATCTTGCACAGATTAGTAGCTGGAGCAAATCCTATGGACTTATAGTGAACCCCTCGAAAACGCAGGTCATTGTTGTTGGTAGTTCGAGAATGTTATCGAAGATGGACTGGTCTCAACTTCCTAATGTTATATTTAATGGCACTGTTATTCCTATACAGGATAAAGTAAAAAATCTGGGCTTAATCATTGATTCTACCCTTTTCTGGCGCTCACAGGTCCAAGAAGTGAGTCGTAAGATATTTGCTTCGGCAGGTTCATTGCGAAGACTTAGGAATTTTCTTCCTACTGCCACCAAAATTGCACTTGCAAACTGTCTTCTATTACCCATTATTGATTATGCAGATGTCAGCTATCCAGATCTCGCCGAAAACCAACTAGACAAACTTGAGCGCCTTCAAAATCTCTGTATACGATTCATATTTGGATTACGCAAATACGATCATGTCTCACAATTTCGAACACAACTCAAGTGGTTACTCGTACGATTTCGCCGGAATACTCACATACTTTCTTTACTATACAACATATTGTTTAACCCTTCAACTCTCTCCTATTTTAAAGGAAGATTCGAATTCCTACATGATACGCATAACCGTTATTTAAGGTCATCAGAAAATTTAAAGCTGAAGATGCCGGCTCATTGCACGGATTTTATTGATAAATCGTTTTGTGTCACTGCTGTTCGCCTATGGAATGCACTCCTATTACATATAAGACAGGCTCAGACGGTAACAAAGTTCAAATCCTTAGTCAAGGATCACTACTTATCACTATGATATTTCCCGTTCTAATATTATTTTAAGTATTATTTATTATTTATGTATGTGTATGTATGTATGTTGTATGTATGTATGTATGCATGTATGTATTTATGTTTGTATGTATAAGTATTTATATATGTGTAGTACATTCTTATAATATTAAATAAATGTATATATTTAAAGTATTATTTATCATCTTATTACTGGTACACTTACAACTACCATTTCTTTCCTACCAATAATATCTCCATCCAAAGGTTGCCTGGTAGAAATCGCTGTTAGCGATAAGGCCGCCCTTTGTACTTTACTTAATATAAAATTTCTATACATATGTTCTTAAAAGTGTACAATAAAGTATTAAATAAATAAATAAATACAATGGCATATAGTAGCACAGAGTGGTGTGGGGTAAAAGAAGATGTAGTGACAAGCATCGAGAAAGGCATGTTAAGATGGTTTGGGCACATGGAGAGGATGGATGACGAAAGACTGACAAAGAAGATATATAAGGCAAGTGTGAATGGGACAGGACGAAGGGGAAGACCTAGGCGGACGTCCTTTGACCAGATTGGAGACATCCTAAAAAAAGGACAGGTCAGAAGTACCCTATACAGAAGAGCATGCATGAGAAACTTGATGGGAGAGAATGAAGCAAGAGAGGTATGTCAGGATCGTTGCAAATGGCGTTCCGTAGTCTCTGCCTACCCCTCCGGCAAACAGGCGTGAGTCTATGTATGTATGTATGTATAGTAGCACAGAACCCAAAAGCAGTCCGCAATGACGATAATGACATTTTAGCTGCAGCTCGCTATATATTTGATACAAATGGCCTTTATATGCGAATATAAATTTAATACAAAGATCTATCTGCCATCTGCAACCGCATTGCATGCGTTTTTAACTAGACTGCGTGAGACCACTTAAGTCAAGTCTATAACAAATGAAATGCAAATAAGTCTAGCACTTTCAGTCATAACCATAAGCACACAATGACTTTTCAATCTCTAAACACCTTTAGGGTATTGAAATTAATTTCAATACGCAATAATCCTTAAAATTTTCACCAGGAATGTACTTGGTAAGCTATTATGCAAGCCTCAATGGTATGCAGTTTCTCCGAAGACGTATTGTCTACAATACGAGACATGCTACGCCATAAACAAACTAACAGATGCAGTTGATTGACATTTTAAAGTGAGAGTGGTAGAGTTGCAAATTGTAAAGCAGTGGGTAAAATTTGTGGGGGTTTTCAATTGAATGGTACACTCGTAAACGTTGCTGTATTGTGGCCTGTCCCGGCGGCCGAGTCGCCGTAATGTTATGCCGAGTTGTTTCAACAGGAAGGCAAACTATAAATAATTGTATCCACTATAATATCTAAGAGTTTAATTTAATAAATAATAATTACCTATATCAGCTCGTTACATTTAGGTACTTTATGTATTTTATGATTAATTCAATTTATATTATGTTTATACAGCTTGGATCCAGGAGGGATAATAAAATTAATATATTTTCCAACAATACATAATAATATAATCAACTATTTATTTCACAAAACTGATATGAATACCGAAATGACAACACAATAAATTGTAAGAAATACTGATGTAAATATTGCATGTGTTTATAAACAAACGAAACAATGGACCTAAGTTATTGCCTTGTGAGACCCCAAGGTTAATCGAAACGTGTAGGTCTTCTCTCGTTTAATCTTCTTAATGAAATACACAAGCCGCTTAATTCGATTCTGACAGACTAGTTAGAAACATGCAAATGTGTATCCAATTTCAAATAATATTTATTTTGGTGCTATAAGTTAGCATTGGACCTAATTTAATGCCTTGTGGCATTCCAAGGAGTGTGACTTCTTTCTTACGATAATAACAATACAGGATACGTGATTATGGAGAAACACAAGAGATAGGTATGTACAATATTCTGTGCTTTGAGAAGAGTCGTCAGCACTTTTTAACAAAACCGTTCCTCGGTTGTGTGTTGAATCATCGCTCGCTTCCCGAAGCGTTTGTTTACACCCAGCGCATGGACGGATACAAAAGCTCACATCTGTTTAATATTTACGTTCACATTCTAATTTTACATTAATCATATATCGTATAGTCGGGCACGCATTTGACCGGAAGTGGCGCACGCGCAGCTGAGGGCCCGTTTCCGGCGTGCTACACTGTCGCACTAGGTAAGACTGTCAAATGAAGCGGCACGACCGTTGTTTAGACCCCTTCCTTTGGTAATATATACAATGCTATTTTAATAAGGTCATTGAACAGAGATTATGTACAATAACGTATTCAAGGCGTCCATACTTATACCAAATACGGAGGCACTTGCCAATTGTACGTGTTTTACGAGTGCGCCGTAAAATCAATCATGACAGTCGTAACTGCCGTGTCGGTCCAGTGTAACGATGTGCATTATTGATTATACATTATTAGATATTTCTGAAACACTATCGCAAGGAAGACGTAACAGTCAAATCGATTTATTATGCAATGTGTGTAAAAAATAATCAATTTGTTTACGTAGTAGAGCACAGATTTAAATACTAATGTTATATCATCATCATATCAGTCAAACGACGTCCACTGCTGGACATAGGCCTCCCCCAAGGTTCTCCACACAGACCGGTCTTGAGCCACCCGCATCCAACTGCCTCCCGCGATCTTGACGAGATCGTCGGTCTACCTTGCGGGTGGCCTAGGTACCTCTGCTGCGTCGTCCGGTACGTGGCCGCCACTCCAGAACCTTTCTGCCCAACGGCCATCGGTTCTTCGAACTATGTGCCCTGCCCACTGCCACTTCAGCTTGGCTGTCCAGAGAGCTATGTCGGCGACTTTGGTTTTACTGCAGATCTCCTTATTTCTGATTCGATCTCGCAGGGAAACTCCAAGCATAGCTCCCAGTATCCCCTTGACTTAGGATTTTAACAGTGATTGTAAGTGACGATTTGTTATGCATAGATCAAATGCTGTATAAAACAAAAAGTATATGGAAGAAAATGTTGTCAGATGTATATGTACATTTATGTTCACGTAAATATTTATTCTGGTAGTTGGCTGAGCGCCAGGGCGACCTTGCTCATCAAAACATTACGGATGATATGATTCATTCCATTGCGGGTAATAAACACGTCCTATTTTACATATAACACGACATATACGTATATTCCTGGAGACAGTCAGAGACTGATTCGACCTAGCGTTATCTCAGTTGCATCCAAGATTTATATGTTGGACCCCGGCGTCCGCTTACTGCTCTAATCAGCTTTGATAAATCAGCTTTTCCACGACTGCCGTCTGACCTCCGTAATCCATAGGGATAGCGATATTGCGTGGTTTAGACGAGTATATTCACGGTTAACTAACTCGGTCAGTCTGTCTTCTCCAATATACTTCTGATTAAAGTCGTTGCGGGTTTAGTCAGTTGAATTCTATGGTAATTACATTACTGCTGATCGTGGTTACATAAGGTAGGAGTGGGAACGAAGTGTAGAGTGTAGTGGGTAAATGTACCTAAAATAATCCATATTGCCGTATTATTACTACAAATGCGAAAATTTGTCTGTTTGTCCTTCCTTCCCGTCCCAAAGGAGCGATGGTATGGTGTGTGCAGATAGGCTTGATACGAGTAGCTAAGAGGCTGGAATCTGACATTGACTACATTTTACTGCGTTACCCAACTCACACGCCTGCGGAGCCGCGGGAGAAATTAAGTACTTACTCGTAAGTAATAAATCTATATCTTGGTTCGCTCTTTTGTCGTCGTTGGAGAGCTTACACGGCTACGATAGGGCTTTGACTTTAGATACCTAACATTTTTCTTTAGGGAACTTCTCAGTAATTGTGAGAAGTTGGCAAATGTGCCAGTAGGTTGCCCACTTGTTGCTTGCGGAACGATGATATAGCAAGATTAACATATTTAAGTAAAATACATTCATAGTTATATAACTAATCAATCAATTTTATCTCTACCACTGTTATGTAGGTTGAAAATACATAAATGCTCGGGCAATCTTTGAGGAAAATTTTAGTATGAAAATATTAGTAAATTATGGTTATGGTAAATTGGCTTTGTATTTACTAAAATAAACTTATTATTGTAAATATGTTTACATTTAGTAAATTTGTTACTTATTGTTTTCCTCGAGCGCTCTGTGGGTATTTCTATCGGGTTAAAATATTTAATTTAATTATGTGGTCTACAGGTAGGTATTGTCCCTATTATTGGCAACCACTATTGGTAGTAATGTGAAAATAATAATTGTTGTATCGTCTCTGCTTATGTTCATACAAGTATGTTTAATTTTATTTTTTCAATTCAAATTACCTACTTGAACAATTTAACAGTGTATTTTGTAGAAAGTGCCAAATCGTAATTGTTGTCATTCAAATGTTTCGTACAGAATAATTACTTGGCATTTTTAAACTCAAATCTTTCTCTTAGCGTTATCCCAGTTTCAATCTGGGGTCCGCTTACTAGTCTAACCGGATTTGGCTGAATATTAGCTTTTCCACGGAGCGACTGCCTGTCTGACCTCCGCAACCCGAAGGGATAGCGATATTCCATGGTTAAGACTAGTGTCAGTATATTTAGAAGGTACTGACGCCCTGTAACGACTGTCAAAGATCTTCATGACAACCGGGACCGACGGCTTAGCGTGCTCTCCGAGGCACGGGACAAGCGATCACATAACTCCGAAAAGTCATTGGTACGCGCTGTGGATTCGAAACCGATACCCTCTGCATGGCAGTCTGTTGGTATATCCACTCGGCTACCTATATTTATCGAAAATATTTTTGTGTAAAACCTGTATTTAATCAGTTACATAAAACATGACAATACTGTTTTAAAAACCTGTTTACTGCAAGTAAGTAGGTTTACATCGACCGGAAGAGCGGTGTCACGCTATTGACAAACAACTGACTAACTTCCCAT
Source organism: Euclidia mi (assembly GCA_944739405.2). Lineage (NCBI taxonomy): Eukaryota > Metazoa > Arthropoda > Insecta > Lepidoptera > Erebidae > Euclidia > Euclidia mi. The sequence goes on along the minus strand of OX123200.2, from coordinate 553,925 downwards.
TACACCGCACCGTTTTCTAAGAAAATCGTCTCCATAGTCGACTAACTAGTAATGCATGAATGGACTTGTGAATCATATTCGCGTACGATGCTGATACTGAGATTATGCTATTAGATGAACCATTCGACCGATGATGATACCTTAACCATACTTCGAATGAGCGTTACTCGGACAGCTTTTATATGGCCCAAAACATGAGAAAGATCGACCTATATTGGTTAGGTAGTATTCTTCTTTGCTTCTAGAGTTTTGCAAATCATAGAACAAACGTCAGTAGGTAGGTATGCTCAACTACTCGCTTAATCTTTTTCTACAGAATAATTAATTTAGTGAAATTCTCACGATTTCCATGCCTTAGACTAAGTAAGTATATGTGATACAAAATATGATGGCCTTACGCACCGCCGCTGGATACATATTCTTCGCGTGTTTTGGCTAAAATTAGCCCACGTCATCATCTCCCGTAAGTGTGGTAAGTGTGGACGCTGACTAACGAATTATATCATCGGGTGAGCCAAATTAGATTATTGTATTGAATTACCTCTTACCTCGATGGTTCAATGGTAAATCCGTTGGCTGTTCCTAAGCAATGCTCCTGTGTTACTTCAATATTTAGATTCTCAATAAAGAAAGGCATTCTGAGTCTATGTGAATACCAAGAAATGTTATCTCTATCGGTGCCTCAGACTTGGCAACTTGTGAAAAAAATATCTACAAACAGGCAGGGTGACGATGTTTATTGGCAAAATAAGCCCGGTGGCGCCATCCAGGCGATGATGCTTCAATACTATTTAGCTTGCCTTACGCACAGGTGTCGCTAATATTACGATTGTATCTAAAATTAATCCGCTTCATATCTCGTAGGTACACAAGTGTCACCAATGTGACTATAAACAAATGTATCAGGGAAAAGCCAATTAAAGGAAATTACTTTAGTTTGTGCGTTTAATTTATTTTAATTAAACACTTATTGTGGCAACCGCAAATGGAAATAACATTGTTTGTGATAACAAATATTGTTGACGAGTTGGGTTGTGGGGTCCTACAGAAAGCAAATATAATTAATTATTCAAAGAATACTGATAAACATGATTTATTAAAAAAAGAGAGTGAATCATCATGTAAAAAAGTATTCACTTAGGTACCTAGTCAGCCTGGGTATGAATGTAAGTGAATGAAATGAATAATATTTCTCATACAATGTCGCGTTCATGCCTGGGTCACTGGGGTCGGACATTAGCTGTTCGGAGTAGATGATAATTGTGTAGCTAATCTACTTACATCATCCGGTTGAATTAGAAGCGGAACACCGCCGCCGTGCAGAGAAAAGGAATAATGAGCACTCATAATTAAGCGTTTTCTTATGTTACTGAAGACTATGATAAAATCAATTTGGAGTGAAAGAACTGACACCCTTCAATCCCGGAAGGAAATAAAGTGTCTCTTTCACGTCCAGCCCTGAAGAACAAGTGTAAGTAAATAGTGAAATCAGTGCACAATATAAATACTACTGACCTTATAGTTCAGGCCTTGGACATCTTCCTCCAATGAGACATCGGAGTACATGTCGTCAGCTGGCTCCCCGCCCGAGCCGCAGCCTGACGAGTTGAATGATGACGACCGGTATAATTGGCTGAAACAAAGTCACTCCTCATAATAGCAGCATTTTATTCGTGTTTGTCAACCATGCCCAAAATATTTGTTTCAAACTTTTAAACTGGTAACGACATCTAGCGGAATCTAAGATAAATGTCAGCGCCACCTATACTTGAATTGCGAAGTTACTCAAAGATACTTAGACAACAATGAGACTAGTACGCGCGTATTCTCAAAGATGGCGCTGCTACAGATTTACTGACATAAACTAGATGGCAGCACAGTGACAGTTTTTAGAAAGATTTTTTCATTAGGTATCTTCCTTATAAAATAGTTATTTAAACAAATAAGTAATAAAAAATTGCATACCTAGCTAAGACATTTGAGCCGATTTGTCGTTTCCCAGAGCTGAAACAAGTAAATCCATTGTTAGACAAAGAGTAAAGAGATTTAGAAAAGAGTAAACGCATTTACTTTATTCACCTGTAAACCTATGTGTATGTTGTTATAAATAGTTTCATTAGTTTTATCAAATTAGCTAGCGTTTATTTAAATTGTAAAGGGTACCCACCCACCGTGTCACAAATCAAGTAAAAATGTTTTTACTTGATCTGAGTATACTCAGATTCTGAGTAAGTATAGTCTAAGATCTGAGCACTCAGTATCAGTATTAATTTTTAAAAGGTAAGATAAAGAAAGAAAAGCGGTTTTGTATATTATTAGTGACATAGGTTCAAGAGAAAAGTCAACATTATTTAGCGACAATGTTACTTTATGGTCAGTTCCATTCAGTAAGTCAGAAGCACTAGTTGAGGTTGAGAGTTCAAGACCTCTTTGAGCATAGTGCAGTAAATGCAGTAATAACAAAACAGAATGGTAAAGTAGTGTCATTTTTCACTAAGTATTATTAAGTAAGTACTTGATGTTTGGTTTAGGCGGTCGCCTACACACCGGAGGGTCTAGTACGAGTTTGCACTCGATTGTCACGGTGACGATAGCCTAGTCGACGGGAACAATTTCCATACAATTTTTAAATGCGCCCCCTAGCGGACTCTATCGATCGCTACTCTCCGTTAGCTTTTAGAAAATGTATGGAAACTGTTCCCGTCGACTAGGCTATCGTCACCGTGACAATCGAGTGCAAACTCGTACTAGACTCTCGGGTATTGTGGCTTCGTTTTCTTCACAAGACAAATTCTTGTGTAAAGGTGTTTTACAAGTCTGCATTTATTAGTGTTTGTTATGTCCCCTGCGACAAAGCAGTGCTTCCAATTCCTAGTGCAAAACTTGTCTTCATAAAATTAAATTCATACGAAGAACATCCAGATGTGAAACAACAATTTGTGGATCATACTGTGTTTTTTAGTACTTAGATAGGTAGGTAACAGCAAGAATGGGTCAGCCAGAACGTATTGATCACCCTCTAATTATAAGAAGAAAGAAAGAAGAAGAAATAAAACCTATTTATTTATCACAGACACAGGAAAAGTACCTACAAGATTTGCGTAAAATAGCAGAACACCTATTATTACGTTTCGTTAGGTGAGAGAGTGAGTCAGAAGACAAAGCTTCCCTTTCCATCCTCCCTTGATTGCGTATGAGAGAATAACAGTGGTTTGGTGGGTAATGGCGAAAATAGCTTTGTCCTTTTCAGTTGGCATCAAAGGCGTCTAAGCTCTATTGGTTACCCGACTTCAGCCAGGCGTTAGTCACCCTCATATTATAAAGAAAAAGGAGAAGCAAAGAGGTCCATGAGAGAGGATTTAGCTGTGAACTGTGCTGTGAGATACAATGACAAGCAGACCGCTTTCAGGGGGTCGAGTCCAAGTTTTCACTCGATTGTCACACTGACTAGTGGCTTGTCGACGGAAACAATTTCCAAACATATTTTCCATACACATTCTAAACGCGCCCCTGGCGGTCCCTACCCAGATAACAATGTAAACTTGCCAAACTTGCAGCAAGTTTAAATCAAACTTCCCAGTTTCACTGTGACAAACTTGCATCAAACTTGCATGAAATTTGTTTTTCAAAGGATTTGGATGACGTTGGATGACGACGAGCACAGGTCGGTCGACGTCCTATAGATACAGCAGGACGTGCTCGACGACCAGCTGTTGTCGGACCACCAACCTGTGCTCGTCGTCATCCAAAACCTTTGCAAAACAAACTTCATGCAAGTTTGATGCAAGTTTGTCACAGTGAAACTAGAAAGTTTGATTTAAATTTGCTGCAAGGTTATTGCTATCTGGGTACTGACCGTTACTATCCGCACCCCCAGATTATTCAGAGCCTTGATATCTCATCTTACGGCTGTTAATCTATATATCGTCATTATCGTAATAAAGTTTTTATAACGTTAACGCTGTTAAGGCAAGTATGATTAATTAAATTACATTTGCCACTCGGTTGAAATCGACAGTTCATAAAAAGTATACAATAAGTTATTCATATCAGGCGCGCTCGGTGTAACTAATTAATATTTATATTAAGGTTTCATATCAGTTGCACAGAGGCCACTAGGGTGAAATATACTAGAATTTTCCGATAATACACGTAGGTATAAAAGAAAAATGATTGCCTGCTACTTTCTCCATCACCTTTTCGCATAAAAAGCGCTAATTGAGAATTGCCTAATTAATCCCAGTAAAACAAACTAGTTTTATAAATCTAGGTCTTGACTCAAAGGTCTCGCAACGGCTAAAGAAACTTATTTTGACTAGTTTTCTACATTGCGACTACCCTAAAAATCATAACTTGAACTTTAGGAATACAAAAGAATAACGCATCTTATTACAGGTATCTGGACAACAGCCTTCTAACAGCAAATGGCAGCTTCATGTCTTTGACTCGATAAGTGTATGTATCTTCGAGTACAGTGTGCATACAACATGCAGCCTGATTAAAGTAAGTCACGTCCGAGTATGATCGCGGTAAAAGTGTGTAGCCCGGCCGACGCGCGTCGCGGGCACCGCATACCAACTACTGAACAATACTAAACAGTAGAATAACTCTGCTTATTCGGTTTACTCAGCTAATTAAACCGGCCCGTGTCCGGTGCCTGTGCGTTAGAAAGAAGGAAATAACTCAAAATGTATGTGGGTTACACTAATGCTAGCAATTATTTCATATTGTAATTTACTACGTAACGTCAAACATTGTGAGATCTCCGTAGATAATGTTTATGTAAAGCTTACTTGTGTTACAGACGCATATGTTGATCTATAGGTAGATTATTCTTATTTTAAGATAAACCTTATATGGGGAGTACGCATTAGCACCTAATTAATGCAGTACTTTTACAATTATGAAGCGAATAGCGTGGTTATAAAATATTTTACAATGTTTACTGATGTAACTGTACTGATTCTCCTGTCCGGTACAGTTAACTCGGTTGCTTGACAGTGCGACCCCGTCTTTTCGAGTCATCGTTTCCGCCTGCTCTAATAGGCACTAGGTAGTAGGTAGATTCTACCGTTTGAAATGGATATCATTTTCATCAGTTTATTTTAATACTGCCCATTTATATGAAAGACATATATGTAGTCTTCTGTACCTAGCGCACTTCCCCAAACTTACAATTTCTTCGCCTATGAGAGATTTGCGAGAAAGGGAATGAGATAATCAGCGTTCTGTGCTATCTGTCTTGGTATGGCGTGATCGCTTAGGCTTAGCCATATTGCCGCCGTGGGTGTAGGCTTTATCAGTTGCATATCCAAACTGGGAATAAACCGTCGAATCATATTCCATTCTCTCAGAAACACCGCTGCGCTAAAGGAGGCAGTCAAGGCTGCAAAACTATTGTAAAGACATTCAGTGTGCAGTCAGCAAGGTTGCATGACGTTCTTCGTTCGAAAACTATTCAAATTTTTAGTAATGGTCATATAAATGTTCTTTAGTTTCCGTTTGTTTTAGAATGGCCGCTGTTTAAGCCTGTGCGTCGGCATATAAAATGAGTGAAGCTATTTAATTACTGTATTTAATAGTTATACATATTTTGAATGTTAAATAGTAATGTATGAATGGTGCGACCTTCTAAGCGAGTTGCATCATCTAGGTCGTCCGATATACTTCGGCAAGAGTGCGCCAGTACAAGTTGGCCTATCTAGTTTTGAAACGGTACAATTTGGTTCATAATTATGACAATTATCCTTGATTGCCATACGATACGCAATGTTCAATGTTTGTATATATGTTTTCTTTGGTGGTAAGTAAATTGTAGGCTACTGTTTTGTTATTGCTTTTGTGTTTCGCTTTTCTTTTCGATTTTTTGGGTCTTTAGTTAATATTAAACTGATGAAAGACTCATTTTTGTTGAACTCTGGACATAGTACCTACGGGTACTTTTAAAATACAGTTTCAGCCTTTAAATTAATAATTTAGATTCATACGGTATCGACAGTTGCACTAACGATGTACCTAGGTGTACGGATATTTATTTTCGCATGACAAATGCTAGACAAAAGTAACGTTGTAAGAATAAATCAAGAACAGCCTAGTTTTATGGTGGTCAACAATTATTCTCAAAGTAGTCTCAATTATCATATAATAAATTATGTTGAAGGTCTGTGAAACGCTTCATTCAGAACTAACTGTAGGTCAATCCCCAGCAAAATATAAAAAAGAACGCTAGGTTTCCTAGCTAGGCAATGCTCAAGTTGGTCATTCTTTACACAAGCAGTAATATCAATAAATTTAAATACGTACCTATCAAAATGTTATATGATATATTATTATAGAAAAGATTAAGGCGTAGGAATATGTTCCTAATTAGGAACATATTCCTACGCCTTAATCTTTCTAAGTCTATTCTTTCTTCGTCCTGTATTTCTGAATTTATTCATTTAAGGCTGATAGAACTTAATTTGACCAAATGTTATTAACAAAGATACTCAATTTACTTGCGTACGGCAGCAATTTGTTTATTTATCTTATAAACGCTTAGCTGTAAAGTGCTAATTAGTGGTCTCGAACAAAAGCGCATATCGCTTATTATTACAGGAAATATGCGATAATTACCTACAAGAAATCAGTCTCGGAACCCTTGCTGAAAGTAATTGCCAGTAACCACTATCTATCACCGTCAATTAATTTCATGTTTAATTTATATTAGATATACTAGCTGACCCGGCAAACGTTGTTTTGCATTTTTTTTTATTTTTTTTTGAAAAATAGATGTTGGCCTATTCTCATAGATACCGGATAAGCACAAAAAAATTCATCAAAATCGGTCAAGCCGTTTCGGAGGAGTATGGGAACGAAAACTGTGACACGAGAATTTTATATATTAGATTTACTATAACTAGAATCTTATTCCGATTACCAAACCCACAGGTGACATACATAATGCATCATTCGAACAGGAACAGAACTTTGACAAGCTTTTATAAAATAGTATTTTCTTGGATTTACGCGAATGTTACACATTGAAATTAAAATACAGTTTACGGATTTTATCGCGTTATATTGGTTTCACTAGTTATTACATTTAAGCCTAATGATCTAGAAACTACATTTTTATTACAAGCCGACGTTTCGAATTCTGTACAGGATTCATGTTCACGGCAGACTGAGGTGATTTTTGTCTTAATTTCTTGAATGTATAAGTTATCTCAAAGTACCCGAACATTTTTCAACTATTGGTGTTACTATTTACGCAGAATGAGCTCACAGTGTCCTCAGGTCTTCTAGTGACTTTGTCCTTCTTGGGTTTCATTAGCCTTATGACAGCGTCCCAAGCTGGAGTAACATTCCAACCGTCTTCCATTGAAATTAGGGTGTCTTTTAATTTCAATAGCCTTACGTATCATCCTTGGAAGAAGACGGTGTTCTTTTGCGAGTATCTGTGGTTCATCAAATCGCAAGTAGTGGTTGGGTCTTTGTTCCACATGTTCACACAGCAGACTTTGTGAACATGAATCCTGTAAAGAAATCGAAACGTCGGCTAGTACTAAAAATGTAGTTTCTAGATCATTCGCTTTTATAAAATCTAACCGTTTCTGCTCGATGCCGTGAAAATATCGGTAAAGCCCTTCTTAGTGCACCCGTACGGACACCAAAGAACATAGATGCCAAATGCCCAATAGTTGTGGTTATGCGTTGTCTGTCAGTCAGTCAGTAACGCAAGAATACGGTACGCCAGTATGGTTTCATCACTGTATGCTCTAGTAGTTAGTACTATCTATTCTGTGCTAGTAGTGTCATATGTTTGACTATATTTTGGCAGAATAAAAAGTTATAAACCGTCGCAGTTTCTACACTACACTAGCTTAAAGCGCCATCTGCACCAAGCAAACACTTCAATAAATTAGAGTCTGTGCGGAAAGAGAACAGACTTTTGATTTGAGGGCGCAACAATACGTACTTACCGTTTCTCATGTTGGCTACATTGTTAATTTATTATAGTGCGACTAAAAATCTTGATCTGTTGAGCCTGTGTTACTCAGAAAACTCAGACAGAAGGGTTTTCAATCATACGTACATAAGTTAAAAATTACTAAAGGTACAAATCTTAATGTTAGTTCCAATTTTCGCCACGCTCATTCTCTTTCCGCACAGACTATAACTAGTAATCTTAATATATAAAACCCTTGCGTTACTGACTGACTGACAGACACGCTACAGCCGAAACTATTGGGCGCAGGAAGCTGAAATTTGGCATGTATGTTCCTTGCGGACCGTAGGGGTGCACTAAGAAGGGATTTTCCGAAATTCCCACGGGACCGGCCAAAACGGGTAAATTAAAAAAGAAATGCAGGCGTAGCTGCTGGCGTCCTCTAGTATTACATAATATACTCGTATATTAATCCGTGCTCATAGTTACTAAGCGGTGTACATGTCATGTGAATAGAGAGCGCCTGTACTTGATAAGTATTTCTGAAAAGCACTATACAGATAATGCACATTTAGTGTTATAAAGATTGGTGATATGAATATAACGAACTATATTAAAGTGAAATTGGATGCAACGTTATTTTTGTACTGTTGAAAGCAGTTTTTATGATGAATGCAAATACATTTGCGCTCTTAAATCGTATCGGTATTCAACGCAATTTGTATATTCATAAACATTTTCTGATTTGCTTTAGTAGTTAATGCTGAGAGCATTAGAAATTGTGGAATGAAGCTACTTTCTGAAAAATTTGGGGATAACAAAAATATTAACAAAGTATTCTAAAATATTGTTTTGGCAATATTATAGTTTTACACCGCAGCTGTCTGTAGCAGCGGTAAAAGTCCCTAAATTATGATGAGTCCCTGAACTGTGAAGAAAATCGATTTTGGTAAGACAAAAGAAAGTTACCATGAAATCTTTATATGCTTGCTGATTTTACGTGAATTGTTTGACAAACAAGCTAGCCCCAAATCGCTCCGTTGTAAATTATGTAAAATCTTTTATAACTTCAAATGTTTTGATCGCAAAGATGTACCTGGATGAGAACTTAGCTTAATAAACCCCTGATGCGTCAGTTTGCCAAAACTCTTATTGTAAAGGAATGCATACCTATTGAGTGAGATTAGTAAGTACAAATACAATATGTCTGCCGGTTTGTTTATAAAACGTGCACATAGCGCGCTTGTATTGTTTAGATTGCAACAACAGCTCGTCACCACTACCACTAATACTAATCTATTTACTATTTATGATATGTTACTGATCGCCTCGTTGATTTAGAGGCGGTAAGATGGAGATGTATATGTGTTCAATGGGTCAAGTCATTAGAGATGTTGGACTAAGAATTAAATCGTAATCCACAAAGGCAACTTCACTTAACAGACTTCACTTCTAGCAAATTAGATGGAAAATCTAACAAGTGATAACATTAACATTTGCAATGGCAATGGCAAAAGAACCATCAATTTATATATTTTACACTAGTCTAGATTATTCAGTGTGGGAGGGAGAACCTTGTGTGAAATCTATTTCCAGCAGTGGACGTCTTTCGGCTGACATGAAGGGTAGATACAATTTTCTGCATATCTTAAAATGAAAGGAAGTTACCAAGAACCTTAATGAAAAGCCTCGTAGACTTGTTTGCCTGAATAAAACATTTTCGTTTATAAAAATCAGGCATTTCAATCGTGTCGAAGTATTGATTGGGTGGAAAGAATGCGTGATTTTCCTAAAAAACTGTACCAGGTGATTGTTGCAGTGTCTCCGGCACATTCTGCGCTTATTAGTCTTATTACAGACAGCACGCTCTATTTGCGCGCGTTCAACAATGATACCACTCGACACGAAATTGTCTACTTCATCTCAAATTATAGTTGAGAGGATTCATGTTTTTAAATTAATGATTTATCGCTTCATCCAAGATCGATACAGACTACTAGCTCACTTACTGCTTATACAACTACTGCATTTATAAACGCGAAAGTCTTTTAGGATGGGTGAGGATGGTAGCTCTGTGTCGCAAAAATTACTGAAGAGATTTGGATCAAACGTTGTAGTAACTTAGCTTTTACGTCAGAATAGGACACAAGTTACATACATATCAGCCGAAAGACCACTGCTGGACATAGGCCTCCCTAAGGCTCTCCACATGAACCGATCAAATTGTCTCAATAACCGTCACTAACACTGGCGAAGCAGCGGCATAAGCAGCTGGGCTATCATACATTTTTCGTGTAGAATTTAGTCTAGAATGTACTAAGTTCACGTAATATAACACAAACCAAATACCGTGTTTAAGCTTTCGTGCTGCTAACGAGCACAAATGCCGAGGACCAGTCCCTACCTAGTTGTACACCACGTAAGATCAATCAATGAATGAACTACAACATACCACTCCATTCAACCGTAATACGCACCTAATTACCCCTTACGTATTAATACGAACATATTATAAGCGAAAAACAGCTACAAATTCGGCAATACCTGATAATAAACAACAATAAATCACAGCCACGTCTGACCAATAATAGCTAATCGTTAAGTAGCAGCTGTTATAAACAACGTGTTACGTATAACGTTAATAACGTAACGAACACTAAGCTGTCATAATTTGGTTAAAGTATTAGCACGGTTTATACCTACCGAATGCCCTAAACATGTGCTAGTGTCTGGTGTCATTAAAAATAGTCAAAAGGTTGCCAGATTATTGTCACTATTTAACCTCGTTGATTATAAAAACTAAGATATTATGTGATTATAACCTAGGACTTAGTATAGTTACATGATATAGCAACAATGCAATATTTCATCAATTGAAAAACAATAAAATTAAACGTTATTTTAATTACTGTTAATACTTTCAACTTAGTTAGTTCACTTCAAATCAAACTATGACGTTATATAAAAAATACACTAAATTTTGTTTTATTTTATTTGGTGTAAATCACGAGATTTGACAATGGAATGTCGCAGTCTACCTGGCGACTAAGATTTTTCCTCATTGCCTAAAATTTTGCACGTCCGTTTTTACTACAGTAATATAAGATCATCAGATTCCGTTGTTTAATTCAAGAACTACAATAATTCCAAGAAGTCAGAAAGCGGTACCGAGCCTCTCTTTTCAGGCGATGTAAAGAGACATACGTGTGTGTGCTAAGTCCCTAGTTAACGATGGCTGGTCTATCAAGTGTATCGTTTCATCGCGCAGGACGTCCGCGGGGAGTGGCAGAGAAATCGCACACAAATGAGCCATGGGTGCGCGTCCGCCGTGAAATTGTGTAAGAAAGTGACGCACTAACTGCTACTGCTACTCACCACTCTATAAGACTGTTGCACCAATCATGCTACTGTTATACGTTTTCCAATTTGTTGTCAACAGCCTCGTTATTTTTTACACTAGTGATGTAGCAAACGAGTAAGGTATAAGCTGTTGTTGATTTGCTTGCGACAGCTGTAATATCGGTTGTATTGCGAGCGATACGGAAATCACGCCTCCAGTTTAATGACAAAAAACCGAAAGAAATAAGAACATCTTTCTTCAAACAGCTTTACAGTAACATACAAACTCAAGTTTTCGGAGGAGTTTGCTCATCTATCAACAACGTTTATTTGTTTCTAAAAAGACAACTAACAAGAACACTCAGAGCCGAAAGAACTACTTATGATTTTCATTCAGGGTATTGTCGCACGTGGAGAGCGAATGCACTATACTCGGCGTAGAGTTAAATAACGATGCGTCCACTATGCCATAGGTACGTGAACTCAGTTAAATCCATGTACTGTTAATTTGGATTGCTTGAGCCTACACCATCAGTTTAACCACCTTTCTATGACAAATTGCTTGCGTGATTATCGTACTCCAAAACAAGTGTCAAGGAATCCTCTGGCATCATTAAAACATTGTAATCAACGAGAAATGGATAAGCACTGCGCCATTGAGCACGGGTTATTCGTTGTTCGTCTATAACAACCGCAGCATTGCGTCACTAAAGGTACTTTTATTTAATCATCAGTATCTTAAAAATCTTTGCGTTACTGACTGACTGACAGACAAGCTACAGCCAAAACTATTAAGCGCAGGCAGCTGTAATTAGGCATGTATGTTCCTTGGGGACCTTTGGGGTGCACTAAGAAGGGATTACCCGAAATTCTCACGGGATAGGGCAGAAACAGTTAATTTAAAAAAAAAGTGGGGGCGTAGTCGCAGGCATCCTCTAGTATAATAATAGTTTTAAGTTGTGTTACCTTGAGTTTTTTTGTTAGACTTGTTATATTTCCTCGGCATTCGTCCCTAATGTGAAGCGTGAGAGTGTTGTGTGTGTTGTATAATGTATGTATGTATAGTGCGTTATTCATACATCCTACGGAACGAACTTATTTCGTAACTACGTAATTTGCGGTCGAATGAACGTATGACTCATTGGTTAGGTAGTTTGTGGCGGTTGTATTGTGTTGTGGGTTCAAATTTTGAGAGGAATTTAGGTGCTAATTTGAGAAGCTTAGATAGTGCTCACTATGAGGGCGTTATTTCCTCTCCTGGATAGACGTTGTCATTCAGATAAATAGAAAACATAATCCTTTAAGTAGGTATTTATATGACGTTATCTGACATGTAATTTATAGGAACTTATAGGGCGGTAAAACAGGCCTACTCTCCTTGGTACCTCTTGGAAGAGCCTGATATACTTACACACTTTTTAGAACTTAAGTGTCTAACTAAGTTAAGAAGTGCGTAGATCCTTTTATCAAAGTGTGTCTAAGCACGTATATTTTAATAGAACTTTACAAAAACCACAAATGATTATTGCCTATTATCATACTTAAATAAGTCCACGTCTAAGCAGTCAATGTCAGCAACGAAAATTATAGCATGACTGCCTTGAGCTAGCGACGACAACAAAGAACAAATTATGTGGCTCTGATATCTATTTGTGACAAAGTCATACGTTTGTTACACTTTACAATGAATATTACTTTGTCAATTGACTCCGCTAAGCAATATTTGCCACACATTTGATTATTTGTCGATTGTTTCAATAATATATCTCCATAATGAGATGTATTAACCTACGTCACAAATTATAACCTACGCTGATAAACTTAGTGTTTTTTCGTTATAATACCAAGGGCAGCAAACGAGTTGAGGCCCGCATGACGGCAAGTGCCAATCTTAGCCCTTAAACGTCTGAGATTTCAACGAGACATCACAAGTGCCAGCTCTAAGGACAAATGAGGGAAGCTATTCAGCCCTTGAACATCTTACCCCTTCTTGTTCTCTTCATCATCAGCCTTTAACAGTCCACTGCTGGACTAGGCCTCCCCTTTGAAAGGAGGAATCGGCCTACTATACCACGCTGGTCAAACGGGTTGGTATAGGGTTTGTTTCAAGTTTTTCTTCTCTTACAGTGTTGTTCTCTGCATAATATGCTCCCTCTGTTGGCTTTTACGACACCCATGGGATGATATGGGGTGGTGACATTCTGTATTCTTAATCCGCCACCACACGGATAACTGTCTTCTGTCTTGTTCTCTATCTCCCCTGTATTATTAATTAGTTTACATTGATAGCTACTGCGATAGTCGTTGACAACACTTAAAATAATTAGAGGGAAAAGACATAAGCAAGTTTAAGTTCCTTTGTTTAAAATTGAAATTGCTGAGAATCCGTACCTCAGAAAAAGGTTTCTATCATGGGTTATTTATATCGCAATACTTAATATCAATAAAATAAACAAGTTACTCTTGACCCAACGAAACCTTTCAGATGCCCTTGTAAAGCCTGACTCGGGCCACCCACGCCTTTTTATACAAAACACAAAAAAGTGAGATCAACCGCCCCGTCAATGAAATCTCCGAAACGTGAATGCGTGGGTGCAGTGACAATTGCGAAAACATGTATTGATACACGGATTCATCGACATACCTACGTCTCTGCAAAGAGAGTATAGACCATAGGCAAACACAAGGACAATAGGCCTATTTGTATTGTTTTACAGACAGTCTGACAATACAAAAGATGGCAATTTTTCTTTGGTGTAGAAGCAGTTTAGCGAATTGATTAGATCCAAATTCTACCTACCATTAGTCAGTTGAAGATACGAATTTGGAATTCTGAAAATTTGATCATAACTTTTGGTAGGTACTGTTTTCTGGTTTAGGAATGTCGCTATTTTTCCTAAAGTTTTTTTAACGTGTCTTTAAGAATGTCATCGCTACAATCTTTGATGGGACATTACCATGGTTGGTCTACGAAAGGATGGCACAATAAAAGCTTAGCGTGATTATGTGTGTGTTTATTGGCATACATTATGTACCGTCGCTAAAAATACAATGCAGTGGACAGCAATAAAATACTCATGCGTACACATTGTTGTTCTGCTGTGACAATAAAACAACAGTGGATTACGTCATTAGCGCTCCATAACGGATTCTGTTTTTGTCAGCCATCACTAAGTGTCGAAATAAATTCGATCCGTCATCGTCATCTATTACAAACGGCTAGCTGAAATATTTTAAATAGTGAGCAACTAGATATAGTTGTCAATCTAGTTTTAGGATATTCAATTAACTGAATGAATTTTAGGAAACACTGTTTGTGAGTTCAGTACATATCCGTTATTTTACCAGAAAGCATTGTTACTGAACTTCGACGGTTTTATTTCTATGGATATTCTTATGGAATAAGTAGTAGTTATCAAAAAATTACAGACAATAAAAATTCAGCTCTAACCTGTAGGGCCGCTTTCTGTAATGCATGTAAACACCGTTCCGCTCCAGCTTTACAAACAAATAATTACACCTTTAAATAAACCACGATATTAAATATTAACCACGATATCGGTCACATGGAACACACCTCACTAACGCTTTTGTAACATCACTAGTGCATATTCATAATACACAACACTGGCACGAAATATTTACCGGTGAAAATTATAAATTTAAAAAAGTAGTGTTCGAAATTGGAAATGGCACGCGGCGCGCGCGAAGCGAGGCGTCGCATTCGGTATATTCGTGCGAGCAGCCGCGAAGTACTGACGCATCAACAAACGTAGGCGAACGGCGGTGACGGTGGACCGGTCAGCGAGTGCGGAATACACCGCGAGCTATGAATTATCCACAAAACAACAGACAATGGCTGGCGAAACACGCCGTTATTAAATTATTAAGTGGCTCGAAGCGGCGCGGCGGACAAGCTTAATACTTGCCTGCTCATAACTTAGTCAACCTAATCGATACCTAATAGGATTTCTGGTCATTATAGTGCATAATCAGTTAAATTAGTAATTATCGCCTGCCCCATGCCTCGGAGAGCACGTTAAACCGTCGGTCCCGGCTATCATGAAGGTTTTTGATAGTCGTTACGGGGAGTCAGTACCCTCAAATAAATTGATACTGGTCTTAGCCATGGAATACCGCTATCCCTTTGGGTTACGGAGGTCAGATGGCAGTCGCTCTGTGGAAAAGTTGATATTTTGTAATATCTGGTTAGACCAGTAAACGGACCTCGGGTCCCAAGTCGTGTAAGTCGTGGATGCAACCGGGATAACGCTAGTGCATAATCAGTTTGCTATTGAAGGCTCTTCGTTTTGTACCTGATGGAAATCGCAACAAAACGAATGACCCAAAGCTAGCACGTAAAACGAAGAATCGTGCAACCAAAATGATGTGTCATTAAAAATATTGCATGTTCGGGTACAGATAATGTTACATGCGACGGTACAAATGATAGTGTACAGAACATACACACGCATATTGGCGTGAACTGGTCTGTTGATGACCAGCAACTACAAGTAGCCAATATTACAGAGCCAGCGTCCAGACGAGATGTTATTACCACAGCATCATTGTGAGAAATGGTAATGATAGTACTTACTACTGCGCTAGATCAGTTCACAATAATTGTGCTAGTTGCCGTTTTCAACATCCGCTCCCCAACTGGTAAGACGGCTTATAGGATGTTAGTCAGATAAAAAGATTCGTCCGTTTCCAGAAAACGAGCGGACTGAATTAATTTTGAAGAATTTGTGTAGCTAACAGAAATTTTCTATAGAGCACTTCACAAACATTTCTCAAGCGTAGCGATAATAAACATTTTAGATAAACGAGTCATTTTACAAATCATCATCGTTAGCCTTCTATATGTATTGACTGTCCCACTGATGGGCACGGCCCCTTCTCACTATGAGAAAGTTAAGGCCATAGTCCACCACACTGGCTAAGTGTGCGTTTCTAGCAGACCGGATGTGAAGTTTTCCTTATAAAAATATGTTTACAAAAATATTTAAAATGATATCACATTCTGATTTATTTTAAGAACTTTTTGTAAAGATAGGTACTATAATGCAATGTGTTGTGTAAGATCTTTTGAACTTTTCATCGGTTCAATTGATCGGACCTAGTTTGGTGGTATTTGGTGAGCGCAGTGCAGTCACCATGTCCCGGTGATTGCATGTAAAGTGACACTTCTGTCCTTTACCTCTCGTGTGCGTTTCAAACAACAGACCTAATTACATTACAAACGATAAACATGTTTGTTGCACCAAATACACTACGAAACCAACTCTGAATTTACTGGATTTTTTTTTTATCCAGTTCTTCAGTACACTTTGTAATAAAATTAATAGATGTATCGAAGGACCACTTAAAAGGTCGCACGAAAAGTAAGCAATATTTTAAAAAGTCTGGTCGTCTGCCAAACTTAACAAGACCTTTAACAAAAGAAAAACAAGCAAAGTCGACATAGGAAAGGATCCTATTTGATATCTATCTCCTTATGTTATAATAATCCTGGCGCATGCGAATTCTGACGAAACTTCCCTCTGAAGAGTTTTGACGATTTCCTTCGACGAAAAAAAAATCATCGGAATGCGCATACACAATAACCGTAGCCCTATTTGGATTGATCACGCCCCATATTTATCATTATTTCAACACAGCCTCATCTGAAAAAGCCCTAATTCTGCACGTTTTCCTCTGCTCAAGATCCTACGTAACGCGAACGTCACGAGCTCTGACTCCAAGGTATTCGCTCAAGTAAAAAGTAAAGTGGTTCGATGCGTGACTGCGCTAATTGTTATAGGAAGTGGAATTGAATTACGAAGGTAAATGATACATTTTCTCAGCTTAGAAGGTGCCTACTACTGTCATAAAGTGTACAGGAAAGTTTGTTCCAACGATGTATTTTTATTATAACGAGCATGTAAAACGAATTTCATTTTACTACACAAACATACTACGAATAGAACTCTTAAAACGTGCTACTTTTGTAAAGTTTATTGTCAGGTTTTAGATAGGAACTACAATCAGAATTCGTATCGGAATACCTAAGTATGTTCATGGTCACCCTGATTGCATTTATGGTTTTTGTCTTTAAAGGGAGATTACAGGTTGTCGTTGGTCAAACCAGATTATATCTTTAGCAGAATAATATGAATAGTTTTATATCAACTCCTACGCAATTTAGAATTACCGCCATTGTCTCAACAACACGACTTTTGAACCCATTTACATTTTAAGTACACCATTAATTTAAAAATAACCTAATAAAATGTCCAACAGCGGTATTAAATACCTCCAGTTTCCGGGATAAGTAATAAATGTTATCTTTGCGATCTGCGAGAGAATTATAATTGCTCTGATAGAAATACTCGGTCTTAGGTTGTGTATCTAATTAAACTGTGCGAGAGGACTTAGCTGTAAGCGACGAATACATTCAGTAACAAGAAAACCTTGCCATATAAGGTGTTGTTTCTAATATATGTTTCTTTCTCTCACCACTCATCTGCCTCACTCATCTTTGTTGCATACGCAGCTTCACAGTAATGAGTAGTTACAGTGTCCATACAGTATGTGAAATATTTATTCTTTAAGAAACTTTGCTTTGCTCGCTCATTATCGTGATATAAGTTTAACACCCGTGACAGCTACAGATTCATACGAGTACGTAATGCTGCCGATTTTACACGGCTTTACAAAAATCTATGGCTGTTTTCTTCTCACCGATAAAACAAGAAAGAGGTGGAAACGAATAAGATTTGCTAAACTTAGTTTTACAACATTTTCTTTTCATGTGTGATGAGTGTTCCGCTTCAATCACCGCTAAATATTTAGGTCTCGCAAACATCAACTTGCTTTTTTGTCATTGAACCTATGTTCTAACATGGCATGGCATGTTCGACTAGTTTATTAAAGTTTCAAAGAGTACGACTTGCATTGGCTACATACTGAACATCTCTTTTAGGCTATTAGTCTTTAAGATGGCTCTTTAGCTCTGGTGTTCCCATCCTAGCCTTTCATAGAAATGTCAGCAAATATGTAATTTCATAGAAAGTCGTAATAGCGATGACTGTAATTACGATAAAATCAAAAGATCTAACAGATAACAAAACAATGTACGCATGTTTTCTCGTTTCCACCGACGAAATTAATCATTACTTTTATCTTAGGGCTCTTTTTATCAAGATGTTATACTAATTCTACTATCTAGTAGCATTTGTATTCTAATAGGAAGGCATCTTGGCCCAATAATATCATTTTCTATTTATTTTGAGGGAAAATCTTACTACTATTATAAAAGCGATATTTTGTGAGGTTTGATAGATTTTTCTCACTATTTAACGCAAAAAAGATACTGAACGATGAATCGTTGGAGTAATATAGTTCACAAATCAGAATAGCTTATTACGAGTATGATGCGCGATATTCGACAATCAAGCGGGTGGAAGCCCTTTCATTATTCAGTAAATATTTATTTTCTTATCGTACTTATAAAAAAGTGCAATTTGGTACTTATGTCGTAAAATTCACGGGTACTGGAATCTCATTAAACTGATTGGATTGTATCGCAAATTTAAATAATTTCTAAGTAAATCTAATAACGCTCGAGTATTTAAATCGCCTGAAACCTTAACGATAACGCTTAATGAGATTTCTTTAAAACAATACGTATTATTTTTATGGTATTATATTTTCGGTAGAGACTATTATATTAGTTGTTTGTCTGTCTGTCTCTGCTGATCTGTGTGTCTGCTTATTCGCCTGTTTGTGTGTTTTCAGGCTACTCTGAGAGGCTGGGGTGATTTATGGAAATTCGAAGAAAATAAAAAAAACGGAGTTTCTACCAGGTGCCGTGAGTATGACATTTGTGGTGAGAATGAATCATAATTCATGGATTTGTTAACAAAATCAGAATCAAAAAGTGGTGCAGGCTATTATCTATTATCCAATAATCACGCGAAGGAAGCCACAGACACAGCTAGTTACAGTTAATATGTAAGCAGCTCTACAATTGTAACGATTTATGTACAGAGGCGGGTTTATACCTAATGATGTATCGTAATTAGTGCTGTTCATGTGATTATGTGTGAGTGTTATGAGCTTGCAGAAACATGCGCTTCTTATAGGGTTGGGGTTGGGGTGTGCCCTTATTTGGATTGGCTGGGATTTCTTACAGCAAATTGTTTAAGGGGTAGTTTATAAATATTTATCAGTGCTAGCGGTCCTTTTGTAGTAGAAATTCAGACACGAT
The DNA here is from genome assembly GCA_944739405.2 of Euclidia mi. NCBI lineage: Eukaryota > Metazoa > Arthropoda > Insecta > Lepidoptera > Erebidae > Euclidia > Euclidia mi. The sequence goes on along the minus strand of OX123200.2, from coordinate 534,405 downwards.
TATAGATCCGATCCTCTTTATCTATGAATAACAAATTACAATGATTAATAAAAATAATAATCATCATCTACCTGCACCATTCGCACAATATTTCGAATGCCTAGCGTCTATAGATAAATGAAGTTCAGAAAACAAGGAAATATAGTTTAGCAACTTATAGAATTCTCCAATAACAAATAAAGTACATAATTAAACGCACAATCTACTCTCACTCTAATGAATTTAGTAAAGGACGTAAAGATACAAATATGTAGGTACTGATAATTGCATCGCAGAAATTGATTAATAAGCATCATGCGCCACTAAACGATTGGATGGTCGGGAAACGTATGAATGCGGGGGGCTGAAGACCGGCTAAGTGGAGAGGCTTGCTCCCAAGGTGTCCCATAAGTCCAGCAGAGAACGACTATTAATTGAGATGATGAGGAGGGTCATGGAAGGATGGAATATTCTTAAATATATTCTTGGTTAAAGAAAACCTTTGAGGAGTAGAGAACGCTGCCGACAACCCTAGCATGTAGTAAGACAATCGCAGAACACATCGTGCGTCGAGTGCCGAGCGAGCGGCAGCGGGCCGGAACAACGCAGTTCACTTTCTTGGTGAGAATCCTCACTGGCGCCGCTCTCGCGCCACTCGCAACACTGTCACACTACCATGACTCTATTCAAATAAACATTTCAAATTAGGAAGCAATAGACGATTAAAACGTCTGTAATCTATGAAATATGAAATTGCTGGACAGATTAATCTGCGGGTCACTGATATTTTAATCGGAGAAATCTATCCCTTTGGGTTGTGGAGGTCAGAAGACAGTCACAGGTAGACGCTAGGAGGATGATGTTTTTTGTTTACATTTAATCTGTGGCCACAATTCGCGCCATTTTAGAAGATGATGATGAACTTGACTTTTTAGTTGATGTTCAAGTTTTAATATAGCAATTGTTATTCTCAGAAACGATTGACGTGTTACTATTAGATGTTGTGAACTGTGCGTACATCTATACATAGTACACTACACAAAAAATTGGGCAAGTGCGAGTCGGACTCGCGCACGAAGGGTTCCGTACCATCATCTATAAAAGAAAATCACGTTCGTTGTATGTATACTTAAATACTTTATAAGTTTCTACCTGTTTATTAAGATCTAGTAACAAATTGCTTAAAAATTACGTTTGTTGTATGGGAGCCCCCCTTTATTATTTACTTTTTTTAATTTAATTATTTATTTTGAAAGTTAATATACAACTACATATTCTGTAAAAATTTAAAGCGTCTACCTGTAACAGTTAGTAATTTTGAGCAAAAAATACGAAAAAAACACGTTTTTTGTATGGGACCCCCATTAATATTTTTTATTTTTAGTATTTGTTGTTATAGCGGCAACCGAAATACATAATTTGTGAAAATTTCAGCTTTCTAACTATCATGGTTTATGAGATACAGCCTGGTGACAGACAGACAGACGGACAGACGGACAGACAGACAGACAGACAGCGGAGGCTTAGTAATAGGGTTCCGTTTTGTACCTTTTAGGTACGGAACCCTAAAAAGCGATAAGTTCATGAGAAAATTTAAACAATGAACGAATCTAATTTATTGTCGTCTACGTATAAAATAATAAAGTGGCATTTAATCGTATAAATGGCGGATATTTTGCTAAAGCAGAGCATAATATCGCGGGTGGTATCGCAACATTCAGCGTTGGGTTTCTAACCGCAATTATTGCATTCGATGGCGCAACGATGCTATTAACGTTATTCTTTAGAAATGTAAAATTCGCGGGAAACGTAGGAAGTTACGCAAACGTGTCACTTCGCTTAGAACTCGGACACTGGCGCTCATTTCAATGTTTTTATTAAAATCTGCTACCATGAAAACGCGTGTTATAATTAATTATTTTATTTATTATTTGCTTCATGTACCTATTTTTTAATGAAGAACAGTTTCTTGAGCATATGTATGTAGGTATATGAAACTGAATATGTGTTATGAGAGCAAGTTAAATTAAGAATACATAATGTAAGTAGTTATGTAAAAACTGTTTTCTGTGTCAGCGATAAGATGACTTTACTGTAGAGCAGGGTTTCTTAAAGTGGGGTCCATGGATCTCTTAAGGGTCCGTGGCATGAGTAACAGGAGACCGCAGTGGTTGAGTTCCGGCGTTCTTTTGTCGAAATCATGATAAAAATACAAGAGGAGAGTAATTTTCCTTGTCTTTTTTTTCGTTCGTAGGGGTCCATGCATTTTTTTAAATTCTGAAAGTGATCCCTGCCTGCTAAAAGTTTAAGAAACCCTGCTGTAGAGTGTAGATCATGGATAAACAATTTCCTAGTCTTCGCGAAGATAAACAAATCTTACAGTTTTGAAACAAAAACATCCTTTTAAATTTGGTATATCTACCGTGAAAATATTGTGTCGCGATAAGCGTTTTTATAGTGAGCCGTCTTGAAATTGTAAATGTCTCAATTGTTTTAACGTAGACCGGAACAGAAAAAACACCGAATTAAAATAAGTACAGATATATGAGAGTGATGTATGTAATTCTTTTGTAGCGCACGCAGCGGCAGCATTGGTGCGGCGGCGACCACGTAACGCAGTAATTGCAGGAAGGTTCTGTCGTTATCAACTAAAAAGTGAGAGGTTATTCCGCATTCTGCCTCAGTTTTGTGTACATTGTACTATATAGAACTGTTGAATCTAATTGTTTTATTCCGCTGTTTAGAACGGTAGAACATGATAAACTTCATATAAGGCGTGAGTATTCATTCGAATCGTATAGGTATGCAGCGAAGTTTCGCTTTCTATCTAGCCTTCGAGTATTGGTGTCAAGCCGATAAATAGAATTGCAATAATACCTAACATGTGATTGCATAGAGTATTTCAGAAAAAGAAAAATCAAATAAAAAAAAGTAAGAAGCTTTTGACGTCACTATATTTTAAGTAAAGCCTCAGATAAATTACTTACATCAAACTAAAGCGATATAAAATGCAAATAATCAGATATATCTGTGAAGAGTACTTTTTTATCGCAATCGCTCTCATTGAAAGCTAAGATCAAAGCATTTTTCAAATCGTGTTCTTATACCTTGCTTCCGAAACGAATCCATTCACATGAAAGGCAATATTTATGTGTGTGAGGCCCTATAAAAGCAACAACTTTAAGGAAATGGGTCACCGACATGTGACGGGTTAGGTCATGGGGTCGCGGCGCAGAGGGCGCCACAAAAAACCGCATTGGACATAGAACGATTCTATTTTGACACACATATTAGGGGTTAATATGATTGCACCAATCTACCTAACTTTCCCTTATAGTAGAGCAAATGCATTGATATGCTTAAAGTGATTGCTTGGTATCAAGTGTCGCAGGTAATCGTCTACTGGGCTCAGAAGTTTATCAGACTAGTTGGGCTCTAAGTCCTTTATCATAGATTTGTTTAAATAAAGGGGGTTTTAAAGAAAAGTACAGTTTTTACATTGTACTCAATATATTGCTACGACCACCGGCATTTTCAATACAATGTAGAGAGTAGATAAGCTATTTTCGTTTATTAGTAAGTACCTACATAAGTTCTGAGTGAAGTTCTTTTTAAACAGTGCCGATTACCTAGTAGAGAGCTATACCTGACAAATATGTAGTGATGAACTGGGACATTTATTTATTAGTCTGAAGCTCTTTCGGACAAATACATTTCATCGAAAATGTTTTGTTGATTGACGGAAATATCGCGTCATCTAGCACAAATGTAGGATAACTCGTGTATCCTATGATCTGTTTTACAATTATACGTTGAGATCCTACGTAATACAATGCGAATTTAGTTTTCGGATCATTCAAGCATTGACAATCTTATTATAAAGCTAAGCTACAGAACCGATTCCAAAATCTGACAGTCAGCTCTAAGCAAAATCTCAAAAACGTTACACTTTAGGTACTGCCGAGACTATGGTATGTGAGTTACAATTAATTTTCATCGGTTTCCTGTTAAAAGGTGTATGTGATATAATTATGTTTTTGCTTTGAAACATTGGCGAGGAAGTCACGCCAAGGTTTATGGACAGCCGTCGGTCATTCGTTCCGATCGGTTTTCTACGGCGAGCCATTAACTATCCGACGATCGACAATTACTTACGGACTATAAATGGGTTATTCCCATTGTAACAATGGACTGAGCATCAGTAACATCGTGAGATTCACAATATTTTTATTACGCTTCAAGATTGCTTCTATGTGAAGGGTATGTAGCAGAGATTATTGACAAATTTTGTGGGTAAACCTTGGTATAATTGCTTGGTTAGCACTGATGCGTAAGGACAGTGAGGCGTTCTCAGTTAGATTTGCACCTTGGCATGATTGCTTTATTAACGCTTATATTAAGAAACGGAGCGGCGTTCTCACTTAGATTTCGGCTGGATAAAGGCTAGTTTAACCGCTGTCCAGTAAGTTCTTGTTAACATTACTTTTCAGATAAAACACACCAATTTTGTTTCAAGTTTGAACAGGAAAATAGGGGATAGAGGTCAAATGTTTTCGGCCTATTTCCTGTGCAGTATATATTAATACTAAAAGATGCCCGCGGTTACACCCTCTTTATTTAAGGCTACTGCTCTGCTCCCGTCGCTCATAGCGTGATGTTATATAGCCTATAGCTTTCCTCGAATAATTTTTCAAATCGGACCAGTAGTTCCTTGAGATTAGCGCGTTCAACCAAACAAACAAACAAACCCTTCAGCTTTATATATTAGTACCTATAAGATTCCTCGAAAATAATATGTTACACCGTTTGGGAGGTCTCAAGCGTGACGCTGTGCTTCAGCAAGAGAAGATGAACATTAATAATTAGTTCATCTTCCCTTCCTATCGATCAAAATAAAACTGTATTTTATCTTATGACCGTTCGTATACGCATTACGCTTTTTGTTCCGTTTAATTCAAACAAAATTTGGCGTCAGTCCAAAGAAAATATGCTAATTATATTCTATATTGTGGTCTGCCTAATATAAGTTTTCTGGCGATATCTACAAATTCTGCGTATTAACATGAAATAAATGTGGCGCCGTTCGCCTGGCATCTAACTTAAGGCGCTGTGTACAGTACACTGAGTTCAGCTGTTGCTGTCATTGTCGGATTGTATACATAAGAAAGAGAAGCGCGATGACGACGGGACGTTCAGAACGAGTTATTTATCATTAAATACATTAATCCTTACAAATATCTTATTCCAATCGATAAATAAAAACAACAGTTCCCTTTATTATTATATATTACATCACTGTTATTAATATTATCAAGATTTGTTTATAAATAATACAGTTACAATTGCTACAATTTCAATTTTAATGGTTATTTTATGTTTTTTTTATCGAGAAAATTTACCGAAAACGTGTTTTGAATACAATGGTCCCCCCATAAATATGATCAAGATTAACATATATTTTTTTAGCTGCTCTAAAATGTATAAATTTGGCTAAAAAACTGTTTTGTGAAGCCTATTTTGACTAGGTACAGCGCCTTAAGTAATATCGTTACATAGTTTCGCATATAAATTGCTAGGATTTTGGTTTACCTACGCCACATATTTTATATTCTTTTTTTTTAGTTTAATTTATAAGGCAGTGTGAATGTCTTTTATAAGAATTTCTACAAGGGAAGCATTGCATTCATGAGTCTTCAATTTCATAGCAAAAAGTTAAGAGTTACCGATCAATATCTTCACATCTTGTTCAATTGATTTAGGCTGAGCCTGTGATCATTATTTAAATGTTGATCATGTTATACCAACCATATAAAATAACAATCACGGACTTTACACAAACAATCCATAGCAAATAATAGTGGGAATCGAAGACGCGGTTTAGAAGAAGAGAAGTGGTGACCATGTAAATTGTTGCATCTCTACGGCCTGGTCACGAGATCGGTCTAAGCGGCGAGCGACGCGGCAGAGGCGATGTACATGGCGCGTTTACTCTGAGGCTGCCGCGCGCCGCGTCACAGTAAACGCGCCATGTACATCGAAAACGCTCGCCGCTGCCGCTGCAGGTCGTGACCGGGCCCTTAAGGTGCAGCCCTCGTGAACGAAGGGCATGCAAATTTATTTGTAACACTTCATAATTAGTTATTAATTGTCAATACAGAACCACAATACAAACAGAATGCGTTATTCAACTGACGGATATAGGTATTGGTCTAGTCTAGTAGATGACCGTGTTGGAGTGGTGTTATACACAAAGAGTAAATAAAGAAAACAATCATCATCCTCATCATCCTCCTAGCGTTATCCCAGTTTCAACCCGAGGTCCGCTTTCTAGTCTAACCGGATTTGGCTGAATATTAGCTTTTCCACGGAGCGACTGCCTGTCTGACCTCCGCAACCCGAAGGGATAGCGATATTCCATGGTTTAGACTAGTGTCAGTTTATTTTAGAGGTACTGACGTCCTGTAACGACTGTCAAAGATCTTCATGACAGCCGGGACCGACGGCTTAACGTGCTCTCCGAGGCACGGGACAAGCAATAGTTAATCATTCAATGCGCAAATAACTCCGAAAAGTCATCGGTGCGTGCCGTGGATTTGAACCCGATACCCTCTGCATAGCAGTCGGTTGGTATCTCCACTAGGCTATCGCTGCCTAAATAATAAAGAAAACTATTATTCATGTTTAATCAATCATAAGTGGGCAGTCTTTGCTGCAATCTGTATATATCTTTGTATATACACTCCTTGAGTTACTGACAGACAATAGACAGCCAAAACTAGAAACTAAAATGCCTGTACATACATATGTTTCTTAGGGGTCTTAGGGGTTCCCTAAGAAAGTATTTGCCGAAGTTCCCAAGGGATCTAATAAAAAACGAATGTGCGGCCATAGCTACGGACATCCTAGTAGTAGCACTATAATTGTTAAATGTTCAAGACTTGTGAGAAACTGTTAGTTTATAACACTTCCCATTAATGTTTAGTTCCCAGAGCGGTATGAGTGAACTACCACTGCACTATTGTTGTTCATCCTATGAGAAACTGTCGATACCGTGATTGTTTCAGCCGAGCACATCTAACAGGCAAGTACTTAGGTAGTGTACGCGGTGACTCATTGACATATCCGAAATAGTGGCGTGCTATTGTCTCCTACTCACAATAGGACGAACCACTACCAATGTCATACTGCTATAAGTTTTTAAGTTATACAGCCTTATTGTATAGTTTACAAGTGCTAGATTGGAACGGTAAATAGTTTGACAGCTGCATATGAAAGTGGTGCTGTTGAGCTGTGGAGTCTATATTGATTTTCGATTGAAGATCCGTTTACCACTTCTATTTGTGTCTAGTTTGATGTTTATAATGCTCCTATACAATAACTATACTTCGATAAACAAATACATAAAATAATTGTCTATCAAATGTAGGTACTAATGAGAAAGTATATCATCTTACCATACGCTGAAAAGTTTAAGCTGTATGGGAAAACATACCGTATGCTTATTTAATACATTGTCTTCACCGTAGTTAACACCGAATTTGATAAAATGTTATGTTCAAGACCTGAGTTATTTACACATTAATGTTCACTAAATATTATCTTCTAAAATAATAAATGATTTCATAGCTGGATTTAACATGAAAATTGAAATAAATATGCCAACGCGTTTGAGCAGCGGCACGTGTATTGACAATTTTCTGCACAATATACGAGGATGCAAAAGCGAAATATGTGAACTAGCAGTTTCAGACCACATTGCCCAATTATTACGGTGCCCGGTTTCTAAAACATGTAAATTTAATTATTGGTTCACTAAAAAGCGTGATTTATCTAACGAAAACTTAAATAAATTTATTAGCTGCATAAATAATCTAAGTTTTACTGAAGTGTATGAAGAATCGAACGCAAATACAGCTTTTAATATATTTCATAATACTTTTTACTATTTTATGATCTATGCTTTCCCAATATAAGAGTGAAAATTCCCGCTAGAGGTAAGTCAAACTGGATCAGTCGTGGCATTAAACTATGCTCTAAAAGAAAACGTGAGTTATTGTGGAAGTACAGAAAGAGGCCCACCTCAGAAAATAAATTAAACTTTAAATCACTATCTGATAGACTTAAAAAAATTATACAACATACACAAAGGATACAAAATATGAACTACATAAATTCCTCAAACAACAAAAATAAGGCCACTTGGCAAATAATAAACAGAAGTAAAAATAGGTTTCCTGGCAATAATATTGATCGAATAAAAATTAATAATAAATATTTAACACACCCATCCGCAATAGCACAAGCATTCAATGATTTTTTTATCGACTTAGTTGAATCAGATAACGTAAAAGAACAAGCAAAATGTCAAACATACGATTTTTGCAAAAAATCTTCGTCTATGTTTATGCAGCCTACCACGCCTCCAGACATTCACCAAATAATAAACAATCTAAAAAATACAGCAAGTACTGGATATGATGCGATTAGTACTAAAATAGTAAAAATGGTATCAGTACCAATTTCCCCCGTATTAAGTCATTTAATAAATAACTGTATCTCACAGGGTGTATATCCCGAAAAGTTAAAGATATCGCTTATTAAACCACTCTATAAAAAAGATGACAAAGAAAATATGCAATCTTATAGACCGATTGCATTAGTACCTATATTCGCAAAGATTTTTGAAAAAGTCATTTTTATTAACTTAAATAACTATTTTGAAAAAAATAATCTATTCAGAGATAATCAGAAAGGCTTTAGGAAGAATAAGTGCATTGATGCGGCTATTTACGAGTTTTTACAAATGGTAATTTCTAGAGTGGATAAGAGACTGTCTGTGCAAGCACTGTTCATGGATATGACGAAGGCCTTCGATTATGTGAATCATAAAATACTCATCGATAAATTAAATGCCTATGGCATTCGAGGCAACATATCTAAACTGATAGAGTCGTACCTAACTAATCGCCAACAGATTACAATAATTGATAACTTATGCCCTAATACTAAAACTGTAACTTCCTACAAGTCAAATTCTAGAACAATAAGACATGGAGTGCCTCAGGGTAGTACGCTTGGCCCTCTTCTCTTTATTATTTATATTAATGACTTCCCATCCGCTACAAAGTTTCCAATGGTCATGTTTGCTGATGATAGCACAGTCATATTTAATGATGATAATTCGAATGCCACAAATTCAATAATAGAAGACAATATTGTATCATTGGTGAATTGGCTGGACTCGCAAAATCTAAAAATTAATTTAAGCAAAACTACTATTATGAATTTTGGACAAAAAGAGAACAAAACAAAGGCCATGAATATCAATTACAACGATAAACATATTAGTATAATAGAGGTAACAAAATTCTTGGGCTTGCAAATTGAAAGCACTTTAAAGTGGAATACACAAATAGAAAAGGTGTGTAGTAAAATAAACCAATATGCATATGCACTACACATGTTAAAAAAAAACCGTTAACCAAGACACAATCGTTACTGCCTACCATGGTCTAGTTGCAACCACTTTAAGGTTTGGCATTATATTTTGGGGCAATGCAACTGGTAAAGAATTAGTTTTTAAGTCTCAAAAACGCTGCATCAGAGCAATCTGTAATATATATTCTACTGAGACATGTAAACCACACTTTATTAACCTAAAAATACTAACAATGCCATCAATGTATATATTTGAAACAGCATTATTTGTTAAAAAAAACTGGTCTAAATTCTCAAAGGTCACTAGTAGGCGAAGATTGGGTAAACTTCATATGGTTCAGGCTAAAACCACTCTATATCATAACAGCATATTTGTGATGGCACCGAAGATATACAATAAGCTGCCCAAATGTATTCAAAATGCAGAAAATTTACAGATATTTAAAAAAACTTTAAAGGAATTTCTTATAAATAAGGCATATTATTCTGTTGACGAATATCTCAATGATAAAATAATGTAATAATAAATTTTGTAATTTTAATATTGACATTACTATATTTAATTTTTATTTGAATTTAATGTTAGTCTGACATGTATTTTGCTTTAAATTATTTAAAATAGTGACATATAGTATTATATTAATTTCTCCTTTGTTTTGATAATATTCAAGTGATTGGTACTATATTATTTTGTTAATATAAGTAATTAGTATACTACCATTAATTTTATCGAAAATTTATTATTTGTACACCACATCATGTGGTAGGATGTAGTGATACTTTAAAATAACATTAAGATCTGTATATGACCTATATTCTACAAATAAAGTATTATGATTATGATTATGATTATGATTTCTAAAGAAACCGCAAGAAAATAACACACACAAACACAACGTACACACGATACAGAACGAAATGTAGCCAATTTAAAAATATCTTTACAAAATTGACTATCATGAAATGACGACAACTTGTATGCACAGCTGATTTACTTGCATATAATATTAACCCGATTCAATGATATATTATAATTTTATTTGCAACATTTCGCCCTGTATAGAAATAAAAATACTATTTATCAAAACACTGCCTTTGATTTTGGTTGTAAAAGAAACTGTAATGGACAATATGAAAATGGTACAATAAGAGTCGTGACGCACGATTACATAGGTGCACGTAGGTTACACACACATATAGGTAAGTATTACGATAATGACTATGATACATACCTACATATATACCTATCTAGTTACTAGATGAGTAACTAGGTAGGTAGTATAGTCATGTTTTATGGTACATAGCAACAAAATAGTACACTGCTTTGTTCAACCTTTTGGACACGATGGATAAAAAGTAAGAAACTTCGCAGTCTAGTTTACTTCTATGTTTATGTATTTTAGAAGATTAAGTGCTAGGCTCTCCGCCCTTCGATTAGACTGGTTTAATTTACTGGGCATAAACATCATACGAATTACGCTCCATTTTTGTATTTATCAAGACGATAATGTCTATCAAAAGGATAACTGGCCAGAAGACAAAAATAGGAAAAACAAATGTTTTCAAAGAACCTAGTAACAAAGCAAGAAAAAAATATCAGAGCGGCAAGGGTAAGGCCATCGCATTGAGATTTATAGAGTCAACATTTTTATGTTTGTTACATTATCTATATTCTATAACATCTGTTAGAGTGATTTGTAACATAAAGACTGCCTCGTTGGTCTCATGGCATAAATGTGCGCGTCGGACTGGGAAGTCTCGGGTTCGATTCCCGGGTCGGGCAAAGTGTTATTGGGTTTTTCCGTTAGGAAATTCTCAGTAGCAGCACGGAGTCTGGTAATGTGCCCGGTACGGCAATAAGTCGCCCCCTATTACGTGGGATCTAAAAATTCATGGCGAAATGTGGGTGTAATATTACACCTCTGCATACCCCTTCGGGGATACATGCGTGAGTCTATAAAGTAACATAAAGTGACCGTGAGAAATACTCTACAACTACTCAGATTTTGATTTCATTTGCGTGTTATGTAGCCGAGTACAGTTCTCTGTTTACTCTCCCTCGCTCTTGCTTACTGCAATATCTATTCAGTTAAATTTCTGCGCTTGCTTACTGCAATAGTATTCAGTGCAATTTCAGGTTTCAATGTGATTGCGAATAATAGTCATACGCCTTAAAATTTGAAAATTGATGTAACCTGATGATTCAATACAAAATAAATTAGCGGGTCTTAATCGCGTACAATTAACTTATTAAGGCTTAAATACCTATTTGTTTCCAACGTCTGATGAATCAATGTATTGGCACGAATGACTGAAAACGTAGGTAGGGATGTGAGGTTATAAAGCAAAACCGGTGTATTTTATGAAAAAGAGAAAATTTACTTATTTTATTTATTTATTTATTTATTTGTTTCACAGGCAAGCATAACAAATTTATGTACAATTTTAAATGAAAACATATAGTTAGCTACAATATATGTGCGGCTGGTACTAAAATAGGAGAACCGGAGCGATAAGTAAAAGAAATGATTCAATGATAAAATATCTAATTTTGTAGCACTCTGGTTTCATTTGGCAACTGAGGGTCGAATTCCAAGGCATCCAGTTGAGTAAACTTTAAAAGTCGATACTAAATAATATCACTAGGTACCAACTGTTTTACGAAGACATAGATAATACTAGAAAAATATGACATTTTGTCCAAACCGACCACCGAGGTCTGAAATTTAAATTTATTCACAATACAGCAGTGTTTTGATAAACATACGCAAATAAAAGAAAGAAAGGATATCTTACTGTCGCATGGAGCCCCAGCGGCGATGCGGCAGATTCTCCTGATGGCTACGGAAGATACAACACGACAGGTAAGCGAAACAACAACAGCAAAGTAAACACAACAACAAAAACACACAGTAGATGTCTATACTAAAGAAATAAATACCTTACCCTAGTACGAGATTATTCAGGCACATAACGCAAGCATTAAAGGAGCAAGGCTTTAAAGGAGAAGAGGTCTTCATCTAAGCAGCTATAAAAGATCATCAGGCAATACTATGTAGGCTTTATTAAAAAAAGTCTGGTGTTTTATACATTTATGTATAGGCATACATATAATCTAAAACAAGACTTGGTCCTAGATTTAGACCTTTTAAAGACTTGAAAAAATTTTTAGCCTTCGATACATTTTGTCCAACGAATTTTGGAGAATATTCTTTACAAAAAATTTTGTATTAATCCACGTAATAACTTATAAGGTGAAATAATAATCTTAATCCGCAAATTATCAAATCGCGAACAATACAATCTCGTACTAGGGTAAAGTCTACAAATAATATAAAAAAGTAGAAGCGTAACCAAAGCTAGCTAAAGTTACAACTACAGATAATCTATGGTCACTACACAAAACGTTGTGACATCACGCGAAATAAATAATTTATTACATAAACTATGACATATTGTTACTTAGAAGTTAGATGCTATTGACCCCCAGATATTATTTATGTATGGAATAAGCCCTACAAAGGGTACTGACATGTATTCAGTACTCGTACAATAGAAATTAATTGACTTAATTGAACTATTTCTAGTCTGAGAAAATATTAAGTAAAATAAAAAAGCTCTAACCGAAATAAGAACATTAAAAGGTAGTGGCATTACAATGAACATCGTCTCAGATTTCTATAAAAATTAACTGGCGGGCTCATAATCAAATACATTATAGAAAATTTAAAATCTAGAGACTGATAGGAACTGTGGGTTGTACGACCCTGTCATCAAGTCCATAATTTGAACCTGTATTCTTCAAACAGTTTTTGTCAGTTCTCTGTTAACTGATGCTTAATGGCCATAACCAGTTATAATTAACTTAATTTATATCCCGTCTGTTATATCGTTACAAAAGACAGTAATCTGAGCCACCCTCGCTCTATCATAGCCTCATAAAACCAACTAAAATACATTTAACGTGTCTAAAGATCCATAAATAATGTCTGGGAACTATTTATAATAAGCCCTTGCTCTGTGTTGATGAACGATAAGTTATTTAATTGCGTGACCCTTTATAATTAAGTTTAAGACTTGTACTACGGTGCTAGAACAAAATACTTGGAATGGTTCGTTAGTTGGGTGGAAGGTTTGTGAACTTACCTGGGTGGTGTTCGCCTAAGGCTGGTTCGCGTCCAGGAGTGTCGGTTCAAGGGGTTACCGGGACTTCGGGTTCCATTTTCTAGTCTGTAAATGAAGAACTAATTAGTAAATCCGGTTAAATGCAAGAATCGCAAGAGTCGCAAGCGAAGTGTACAAGACAGAAGTGATGACATTTATTATTTGGAGTAATACATACATACATAGACTCACGCCTGTTTCCCGGAGGGTAGGCAGAGACTACGGCACGCCATTTGCAACGATCCTGACATACCTCACTTGCTTCACTCACTCCCATCATGTTTCTCATGCATGCTCTTCTGTTAAGGGTACTTCTGACTTGTCCTTTTTTCAGGATGTCTCCAATCTGGTCAGAGAACGTCCGCCTAGGTCTTCCCCTTTGTCCTGTTCCATTCACACTTGCCTTATATATCTTCTTTGTCAGTCTATCGTCATCCATCCTCTCTTGGAGTAATAAAGCGACAATATAATAACTCATTTGAGAAGATATTTCTATCTCTTTCGGTTTATGAGGTACTGTCTGCTGACAGACAGATGGATGGACTGTGAAGGCTTAGTTATAAGATCCAGTTGGCCAATTTATGAACGCTGATGGATCAACATATTTTGTTTTGATAACCAATAGGCACAAGTGACATTTTGTGCTCGACCTGAACTCACAAGAGTGAGATCTACTTCGAATAGTATAAAGAGATATTTATTACATACCTAGTAATTGGCTAAAATGTTGAAGTAATCTAGATACCTTTGCAATAAAGCAGCAGTCGTAGCATGTATATTATTGTACAAAAATCCTCTAACTAGGATTACATCATCGTCCTCTTAGCGTTATCCCAGTTTCAACCTGGGGCCGCTTTCTAGTCTAACCGGCTTGGGCTGAATATTAGCTTTTCCACAGAGCGACTGCCTGTCTGACCTCCGCAATCCGAAGGGATAGCGATATTCCATGGTTTAGACTAGTGTCAGTTTATTTAGAAGGTACTGCCGACCTGTAACGACTGTCAAAGATCTTCATGACAACCGGGACCGACGGCTTACCGTGCTCTCCGAGGCACGGGACAAGCGATAATTAACCATTCAATACGCACATAACTCCGAAAAGTCATTGGTGCGCGCCGTGGATTCGAACCCGATACGCTCTGCATGGCACTCTCTTGGTATATCCACTCGGTTATCGTCGCCTCTACTAGGATTACAAAAGCAACTTTTAAAGAAAACCGAACGCCCATTATGCGCCAGGCTTTATTTTGTCGTAATGTTGGTTTAACTAGCGATAACCTGGTAGCAATACCAACAGATTGCCATGCAGAGGATATCTTGATCTCGGGATATCGAGACTATCGGCTTTTATTAACTTGTTAGTCATCGCTTGCCTCGTCTAGAAAATACGATAATTCGTCGTCGGTCCCAGCTGTCATGAAGATCATTAATAGTCTTTTTTTTCTAATCAGGGCTTTTTATATACTGAACTATGTATACTATATATAACTATGCATAGGTATACCTGTCCCTTTGAGTAGTGGTGGTCGGTCGGCGGTCGCCCTGTGGAAAATCTTATATCCTGTTTTGACAGGATCAATCAGATTAGATTAGAACTCGGGCTCCGTGCTATAGCGAACTCTTAGGTGAAGGGAAGCACTAGGACGATGATGACTTTAGTTCAGTAGGTACCTTAATTCATAATGACAGAATAAAACAGTACGTATTTACTTTCAAAACCTTAATTTCATGGCTTACGGCTGCTAATTGTCATTCAACACAGAGTATTTCATCTCTCTCAATCATGAAAGAATGTAAAGAATGCATCTTATCAGCGTGACCAAGACCTTGCGACGGCCATAAAGCGATACCATAAACGATTTTCAGCCATAACATTGGCCTTGCAATAAAATACTGTTTAACAGTAAATTATGTAAAGTATTCACAATTCAATTTCAAGTTTAATAGAAGGTAACAACACCGTATAATAGGTATATCCGATTTTGTGTTACAACTTCTAATGGGGTTTTACGTAAGCTAATGGGAAATATTAATTTTAATCAAGCGTCTCGTGCATTTAAATTTGCAGTCGAATTCGTTAAAATATTAGAAAGTTATATGGTAGAAGAGAAAATCATTATGTAACAGTAGCTAAATATCATTATAATTAATATATGTATCCGTCTATCAAGGCGAAGACATACACACTGGCGGCATCTATCGATGACTGAAGGAACTATGAAGACATGAATGAAGATATCGAATCGCGCTTTTAACAATTTCACACGCGAGTATTCGTCGAGTCTTCTAGGCAAGATCCTGTATCCTAGTAGAAAATGCCTAGTTTCGTTGTAGGAATACTTACTACAGCTTATTCTTTCAATATTATAATTATCCCTAAATAGTCACAGATGTCCAACATAAACTTAGTTGATACACGGAAGACTTTTACGATACCGTTGACCGCTATTAATGTTAGCATATAAAAATATTAAACTCTGTGTCAGTTACAAATTCTGTTTATACTGTTTGTACACTGCTCTTTGATATTTATGATAAACACACATTAACCTAAATTACTTATATGGCAGGTTTATGTGCCATTCTCGTAAACGAGTTGGGATTTGTTAGTAATATAACTTAGGGGAAATGGAACGTCCATCAGAGTTAATAGTTTTGATTGTTAATTAAGTAAGCAAAAGATAAATGTTTAAAGAATTATAGGAAACTAGCTTTTGTCCGTCGCTTCGCGCGCGTTAAATTCGGGGTAACACAAATCTACTTTCAGTCTCAAGTTGTGTGAAGACACTCCTGATTATTCTAAAGACTTCAGCAATTCTATAGGGTGCAAAGTAACTCGGTCAGTATCCATGATATTATCTACCGTTATCTACCGAAAGGTACATAATAAAATCACCTTGCATACAGTCAAATGTCAAAGTCATGTTTTAATACATGTTCAATATATCTCTATAACCATTTTCGCATTTTTTATATTACCTAGTAGGGAAAATCGTTTCAGACGTTTAATTTATCAACGAGGTAAATTTCCTCCTCATAATCCCTCCCAGTTAAATTTTTGCAACTTATGGTAGCCTATGTCCGTCTCCATGGTCCAATATATCTCTATATTAAATTTCAACAAAATCGGTTCAGCCGTTTTAGCGTGAAAACGGAACATACATACATACACACTTTCGAATTTATAGTATTAGTAGGGAATGGGATGTAGGTTGCGCTAGTAAAGTGCAGATAATTCGTTTGGTAACCTGCTAGCCTAAGAAATCCAACTGAATAAATATATTTATGGGTTCAAAGTACTTTAGACCTTATATTATTTCAATGTGAACACTATGATTTAAAACGGACTGTTGATGCAGATAGGTGTAATTCATGGACAATAATTGGCCCAAGTTCGAGGACTTCGAGGTCATACGATAGTAATAAATAAAACCAATTAAATCGTACTTAATTGCTTTAAAACAACATAAGTATAGAAGAATGATATTATCGATCGTAAACAGTTGGAGTTAAGCCAGAACTAAAATTGTTTTAGATAGTATTCTCGACTGTGCTCGTCTATAAATGGTACTACAATTAAAATGAAGAGAATCTAGAATTACTGTAATTAACTTATGATTATAACTTGATTTGATTTAGAAATTATTATTTTGTGCTTATTCCAACTTTCTTAGATAAAATATTATTTCACTATTAAAAATATTTGTACCTATTTGCTGACGGTGTTTAGTGCTGAATAACTGTAGTATATAGGATATACTATTATAACAGTTCTCGATTACAATCAGATTGACTTTCGTCGTTCTTTACTTATTTGTACAAAGACTCTGGAGGCCTTATTACAAAATGAGGTTTAAATATAATACCAGGTTTAATCCTAATCCTAAATTGACAATTTAAAAAGGCTTTTTGAAGAAGGTTGTCATTTATTTTAATGCGACATGTATTCCTTATAACTTTAGTGATAATAGTTTAACAAAAATGTGTCTATAGTCTAGGTACGTATAATATAAAATCCTTGCGTTACTGACTGACTGACAGACACGCTACAGCCGAAACTATTGGGCGCAGGAACCTGAAATTTGGCATGTACATATGTTCCAGACTCCAGTATGTTCCTCGGGGACCGTAGGGGTGCACTAAGAAGGGATTTCCCGAAATTCCCACGGGATTGGCCAAAACGGGTAAATTTAAAAAAAATGCAGGCGTAGCTGCTGGCGTCGTCTAGTCAAATATAAACAAGTCAGGCTAGGTTTAAACTTCAATTTATATAAAGATCATGTTTTGTAATAAGGTGGTGGGAGTCTGGGACTGACACTAGTCAAATAACCAATAATTACAAATTTTAATCAACCCATCGCATCAATAAATCATGTAAAACATAAACATCTGGCAGACTACTAAATTCAACAACTAACATGTCACAGGCAGTATTAATTTCAATTGTTCTTACTACATTTACCGGTAGAATTGTTGAATGCGTAAGTACAATTTGCAGAAACTGAACAACATTTTATGTGTACTTCCTATTATAAAATTGAAAGGAATAATAGATAGTCGTGTAGTCTTAATCATTTTTTTTAATAATATTTGTATCTCATTTACCTAATGGACAGTAAAATTATAAGGAAGCACGTAACTAAACAAAACAAGAGCAAGGTACAAAGTAAAGGTGTTCATGAAACAAAATTATAATATTGTTCTTATGTGGAAGTTAATGGATGTCGCCAAAGCATCCCATGAGAGGACTTCTAGTCAGATGTCTTCTGCAACAAAGCAGATTTTGATTGAAGTGAACAGTTACAAGGTATCCAAATACCTATCTACACTAATATTATAAAGAGGATGTTTTTTTATTTTTGTTTGTAATGGATAAACTCAAAAAGTACTGGACCGATTTTAAAAATTCCTTTACCATTAGAAAGCTACACTATCTGCGAGTAACATAGGCTATATTTTAAATTAAAAAAAATTAGGGGTCCGTAAGATATTTGGGTTTTTCGGGTACGCGAAGTAGTTCCCTCAGGACGTGGGTGAAACCGCGTTAAACGGCTATTAATCCAATTGCATCAAATCCAAGACTTTTCGTCAGGTAGTATAGGAACCGCTTACTAGTCTTAGGGACCATTCATAAGTAACATCACAGCTGGTCCTATTCATTATAATTTTATTCTTCGTGCAGTGTCGCACTTCGCCAACCCTCTAACCTTTTTTATTGTTCTACGAGGTGGAAAATCCCTTTGGATCTCCGACTCTTGGGGAAATGAGAGCCGGAGTATGTGGTGTTACCACTAAAAACCACCTCGACTGCCGACCAAAGACGCCCTACGGGAGGAACACAGGGTACAGGAGCCGTCCAGTCTTCCTCCCATGGCGCCATGTTCTACGGAACCCGTTCTCAAGGAAGGCTACACGCCCTCAACTGCCCTTACTGGCGGCTTCCTGGAGCAACGGATCCTAATCGGCGACCAGAGCTCCCCATGCTCTGGCGGCAACCCTCTACCCCTATGGAACATCATTTATGAATGGATCCTTACCAGATTTGACAGAATATTAGGTTAGGACGATAGGAAAATGGCCCCAATATTAATGACACTACAGGCTATTTTGCTGCAACATACAGCATCATTTAAGTTTACTACTAACGCATTATTGGGCGCGTCGTGGTCGCCGTCCCCGTAGCACTCGAAGTTCTCTGCGTCGGAAATGGAGTCGCCGGGGCTGGAGTCCGCCGCAGCCTCCGACTGGCCTGCCTCAGTGCCGTTCTGGAATTAACAACGTTATAATATATTAGTTTATAACAGTAGTAGGTATATTGGGGAAGAGACGTAAACTCCTCATCAAAACGTATACCAAGCCATCTGGCCAGCCTGGTACTCCAAACCCTCTTATTGACTCACAATGTTTTTTGGCGACCGGTTGGCGCAGCGGGAGTGTAAGCGACTGCTACGCCGAAGGTCGCGGGTTCGATTCCCGCTCAAGTCAAACATTTGTGTGCATGAACATGGATGTTTGTTTTGGTCTGGGTGTTTCTATGTATAATATGTATGTATTTACAAAAAAAAACATATATGACTGTTTATCCATTATCTAGTACCCATAACACAAGCTCTGCTTAGCTTGGGACTAGATGGTGATGTGTGTATATGGTAGAATATTATATTATACGTTTTTTGAAATTTTATTCTTCTCGAGTCAAACTCGGATTTTCTAAGCGCCCGCCCCGAGACCCTCAGGGAAGAGATTGCTCAGATTCCCCCTCATTACTGTTATTACCCCCCCCACGGTTTACAAAAACTGTATCCCCTAGGACTTTACTTATTATTGTAACTATATTATTTACCCGCGATATTTAAGGCTACTGCTCCGCTCCCGTGACGCATAGTGTGATGTTATATAGCCTATAGCCTTTCTCGATAATGAGCATATCTAACACTGAAATAATTTTTCAAATCGGACCAATAGTTCCTGAGATTATCGCGTTCAACCAAACAAACAAACTCTTCAGCTTTATATATTAGTATAAGATTAGATATATTTGCTGTGAAAATGCTAGCCTATAAAAGCAAAAGAGAAATTAATTTTCATCATCAAAAGTAGTTTATAATACCTGTTTTAACTTAGTCGAGTGTAGCTATGCTCGGAATGCAAGATGTAAGAACAAAATTTCTAGAAATCTGACACTTCAATAACCAGAATAGTACGAAATGTAAACCTTGTATTGAAAATTTCTGCAAGTGCATGGCTAGTCGGTCAGGCTCAATATACCACAGATTTCATATAAATTTATTTATACGCTTCGTTAGAAAGATACTACATAAAAACAATGAAGCCACAGGTGGCTGGTTCCCTCGAGAAACGCATCTACCGTACATTACAGCTACACCACGTAAGTGTGTATGTTCAGATGAAACTGTACTGCGCTCTATAAAAACAACACCCATTGTATTTCGCACAAAAACTGCAACTCAATGATGGTAATGATGTTCTTAGTTGTAGTTTTCTGTTTTAGCGCAATACAGTTGGTTTCATTGTTGGTTAATTATGAGCTTGTGAGAAATGTAAGGCGAGCAGAAACCTATTATTTGTTGAGTGATATGTGAGTTTCATATCACAAATAGTAAATATCTGTTAAGTGATATCAATAATGAAAAGTAAGAGCGGAAAATGAGCAACGGAAAGTTTAACGATTGCCACTAAAAATACTCGTGAGACACCAGTTATTTGAAAAAGGTATCACTGATCGCCAGGGATACAGGGAAAAAGACTGATTTTGTTCTCCTATATCCAGACACTATCCTCTTCTGCTATATATGAAAGGAAAAGAGGATGGACAGGCACTTGGGCCTCCACCGTTCTCAAAATTTGGTTGATAGTGCGTTTTACATATAAGTATAACACTTTATGCATTATCAGCTGTTAAAATATAAACTCATATTATTTTACAACCATTTGTTGACAATTTTCAAAGAATTTGGTACTTGTGATAACCTAGACGCTAAGACTGGCCTGAATTATTCTTTATAATATAAATATATTATATTTATTTCGGTCCTGTCAAGGTTTAGCCGAATCTTCGAGATGTTCTTAAAGTAGGTATATTACATTTACCTGTAGTTTCCTAGGTAGGTTTCCGGGTGAGGCTCGCGGTGATTTCGTCCTTTGGAACACGCTGGGCGCCATCATCGCCGCCGCAGGCAACTTCAGCTCTGAAACACAACACGCCACCATCAATATCATCATCATCATCAACATCATCATCATCACTGCCATCTTTTGCTACAAGAAATATACAGATTAGCCAGTGGGCCACAGTGTAAGTGGTAACCACGGCTTAAACAAAGGCTATCGCGAGGACGAAGAGAAAGATGAGGGCTACTGCTCTTTTACGTCCATATTCTGTTATCTGTATCATAGTTAGCAAAAATTGCGTCTAGGAACACAGCCTCCGAACGCTTACCTTACTGTGACTAGAAGACAGAATACAAAATTTTCCGCAGAACGACTGCCGCCTGACCTCCACAACCCAAAGAGGTAATGATTCTAGGCCAGTGTCATGACATTTATTGAGGGCCTCAACGACTGTCAACGATTTTCGTGACGTCTCGAAACACGGCTAAGCCGTTAACGTGCTCTCCGACAATCGAACAATTTATTACGTTCATAAATTGTTTCGGAAAGTTAATGGTGCGCTGTGGGCTTAGGCCAGTCTATTGGACTCGTAGTAGGCTATCATTAGACCAATGGATATGACTTATATCTTACTTATACATTCTAAGAATAAGGCCATTGACCCGTACAGTCACGCAACAAAACCATTGAGAACGAGGTGAAGTCTGTCAAATATAATAGTTCGCCACAAGGTTACGCTAGCCTAGATGAGTTGCTGCACTTGCGTACTACGGCCGAAAATCACAAACAATTACCACGTAAACTGACGTAGCTCAATCAAACACCGTATAAATTACACTACCTAAGCGTTGCCAACAAAAAACGCACTTCAGTTACGTATTTAGTCATATTTTATCTATCTAGGTATTAACTTGTTTCAGATGTATAAGACACATTAAAACAATAGATAAAAAAAACATAATGAAATCAAAACTACATGTGCAGAAGTAATTATTGGACATTCCATAATAACTTTTACACTTATCACAATAAAATATTTGGAAAGGAGAGAGAATTGATGGTGACTGATCCTTTTCAGCACTGCCATTTTAAGAAACAAAATCTCCAAAACTTAAACGCTATATTGAAGGAAATATAATTAAGTTATCACTTGAACATTAACAAAACTTAGCTACAATCTGCTTTATGTACGTACTTTCTTCATTAACCATGAGGCAGGTATGTAATAGTTTCACAGAAGCACGTATAATTAACCTGTCTAGCGTACTCCCTGTCGTAGAATGAAAGTAAGCTAAGTGTTTATAAATGTCCGATAACACTATCAGTGTTATCAAAGTGTTGATTAGCAGGATCAATTGTGTAGCTACTCAACCGAATATTCTTGATGATTCTTGATTTTATTATAATTATGTCACATATTTATGATATACGCACTGCGGCTGTTTGTAAGTTGTTTTAAGTAGTAATAATGGCAATTTTTTTAAAAAGACACTCAATTCTGCTCGCGTCTCTGCCGTGATGGGTATCGTTCATTAAAAACCGTTCATTCGTTTTAGTGAGAAAAAAATGCATACCAACGAAACACTAATTCGCATTTTAAATATAAAGTATAAAATACATTTATTTGCTAGCATAAATGTACAGCATAGTGTACGTCAGGATGGCTGGACCATGAGAGGTTTTGGAGGTTTGAGCAATACCAAACTTATGTACCTATTTTATACTATTTGGTACCAGACATAAAAAAATTAGTAGCTCGCTAAAGAGGGAAAACTATTACGAGAAAAGTGGCCAGCCATTCTGACTCCAGAATGGCTGGACCAAACCGGTTTCACCTAGTTGTAGGCGTTATAACTAGTTCATCTTTTCGTTAAAATATAGCCATTCTGAAGTCAGAATGGCTGGCCACTTTCCTCGTAATAGTTTTCCCTCTTTAGCGAGGTACCTACTATTTTTTTATGTCTGGTACCAAATAGTATAAAATAGGTACATAAGTTTGGTATAGCTCAAACCTCCAAAATCTCTCATGGTCCAGCCATCCTGACGCACACTGCAGCATATTACGTTCTCAGTGGCAGAATACGTTTGCTTTACAAATATATGTTTTAAACATACCTACACGTGGTACTTAGTTTAAAACCTGGTGTACATTTCGTTGTCAGTACTATAGTTTGACTGTGATAGTACGTTCGCCTGCGCTCCACTCAAGTGCCGATGCACCGCAGTAGTTGGTGCACTGTTTCACCGACAGCCTAGCGCGTCTAGTGTTAGTCTGTGGTCGGTGGTCTGTGGTCGGGAGCCACCAGCCTGTGACGACCATTATGCAACACATTGCCGCTCCGCTGACAAACGGCACTGACCTGACATGTGAAAACTGAGCGAGACTGCTAGATGCAGTTTTGTGCTTATACTATCTGAGTAACGTCTGAACATAATTTACGTCTTATCCATACTTGTTTGTTCTTCATTCACGCAGCAACGGAGCATCTTTACGGTATTATTTGAGGATAGTAAGTAGGCAGGAGAGTGGCATAGGCTTTTTAGCGCGATAACCGACTTGTACGCAGGCAGAGTCGCAGGTGAAACCTAGTATATCCCTACTCCATACATTACAGGTAAATGCGAAAGTTTGAGTGTTTGTTACGCTTTCACGGTTAACCTGCTTAGCAAATTTTGATTAAATTTAGCATGGCGATAGGTGGCGAGGTCAAACAAAACTTCACGTTTAAAATACCTACATGTCTTTTTATCGACATACCACACCAAAGTCTTCGATAACAGCTAGATTTACAGCCTGAATATAAACATTTATTTTGTATTTACTGAATATGTAGCTTCCACCGCTTCCACGTCCTTAATAATACAAGTCTACTTATAAACGATTTACAGTTAGAAATAAATCGATAGTTTGTAAAGTAGTGGAATCGACTACTATAATTAACGTGTCGATTTTTACTACCTAGTACTTAATATTTGTCAATAATTGATTGATTCGACCGGAGACAAGTAGATGTTTTAATTATTAATGAAATAGTTTGCATTTATAATCAATACTAGCTTTCGCCCGCGGCTTCGCCCGCATGAAATTTTAATAAAGAGTAGCCTTTGTACTTCCCCTGGTTTCAGACTATCCATATCAAATTTCATTACAATCGGATCTGCACATTAGCCGTGTAGCATACATATATTATAAACAGATAATAAGAACTTAAAATTACTTTTGTTTTTATAGTCGTCAAACTTCAGGTAAAGATTAGTATGTAGTGTATATTATTAAAGTTATTGAAGAGCTTATATACCTACTGAATAGAATTGCAGCAAAAATAAAAACTGAAAGCATTACCAGAAAGTACAAAATCAGACCGCCCCTCCTCCCCACTGCGCTTCAGCGCACCAACTCATACTCTCGCGCTTTTAATAACGCTGCGCTTAGGTCAATTATATCCTAAGCTCTATTCTGCCAATCAAGCCCTTTCATTTGATACCCATATTGGGGTATTTGTGGAAAATATGTCATCCGCCATTTTATGGCGACAGCCATCTTAGATTTTTCATAGTGAGCCCTATTCTACCAATAATGCCCTTTCATTCGATACCCATATTGAGTTATTTGTGGAAAAATGTAATACGCCATTTTGCGGCGACAGCCATCTTCAATTTTTCATAGTGAGCTCTATTCTACGAATCAAGCCCTTTAATTAAATACCTGCATTGAGGTATTTGTGGAAAATAAGTAATTCACCTTTTCGTGGTGGCGGCCATCTTGGATTTTTCATAGTGAGCTCCATTCTACCAATCAAACCCTTTCATTAGATACCTATATTGAGGTATATGTGGAAATATGTAATTCGCCAGTTTGTGGCGGCAGCCATCTTGGATTTTATATAGTGATCCCTATTCTACCAATTAAGTCCTTTCATTCGATACCCATATTGAGTTATTTGTGGAAAATATGTAATCCGCCATTTTGCGGCGACAGCCATCTTGGATTTTTCATAGTGAGCTCTATTCTACGGATCAAGCCCTTTCATTTGATACCCAAATTGAGGTATTATTGGAAAATAAATAATCCGCCATTTTGTGGCAGCGGCCATCTTGGATTTTTCATAGTGAGCTCCATTCTACCTATCAAACCCTTTCATTCGATACCCATATTGAGTTATTTGTGGAAAAAATGTAATCCGCCATTTTGCGGAGACAGTCATCTTGGATTTTTCATAGTGAGCTCTATTCTACGAATCAATCTCTTTCATTTGATACCCATATTAAGGTATTTGTGGAAAATAAGTAATTCACCTTTTTGTGGCGGCGGCCATCTTAGATTTTTCATAGTGAACTCCATTCTACCAATCAAACCCTTTCATTAGATACCCATATTGAGGTATTTGTGGAAATATGTAATCCGCCAGTTTGTGGCGGCAGCCATCTTGGATTTTTCATAGTGAGCCCTATTCTACCAATCAAGCCCTTTCATTCGATACCCATATTGAGTTATTTGTGGAAAATATGTAATACGCCATTTTGCGGCGACAGCCATCTTGGATTTTTCATAGTGAGCCCTATTCTACCAATCAAGCCCTTTCATTCGATACCCATATTGAGTTATTTGTGGAAAATATGTAATACGCCATTTTGCGGCGACAGCCATCTTGGATTTTTCATAGTGAGCTCTATTCTACGAATCAAGCCCTTTCATTTGATACCCATATTGAGGTATTTGTGGGAAATAAGTAATTCGCCATTTTGTGGCAGCGGCCATCTTGGATTTTTCATAGTGAGCTTCTTTCTACCAATAAACCCTTTCAATAGATACCCATATTGAGGTATTTGTGGAAATATGTAATCCGCCAGTTTGTGGCGGCAGCCATCTTGGATTTTTCATAGTGAGCCCTATTCTACCAATCAAGCCCTTTCATTCGATACCCATATTGAGTTATTTGTGGAAAATATGTAATACGCCATTTTGCGGCGACAGCCATCTTGGATTTTTCATAGTGAGCCCTATTCTACCAATCAAGCCCTTTCATTCGATACCCATATTGAGTTATTTGTGGAAAATATGTAATACGCCATTTTGCGGCGACAGCCATCTTGGATTTTTCATAGTGAGCTCTATTCTACGAATCAAGCCCTTTCATTTGATACCCATATTGAGGTATTTGTGGGAAATAAGTAATTCGCCATTTTGTGGCAGCGGCCATCTTGGATTTTTCATAGTGAGCTTCTTTCTACCAATAAACCCTTTCAATAGATACCCATATTGAGGTATTTGTGGAAATATGTAATCCGCCAGTTTGTGGCGGCAGCCATCTTGGATTTTTCATAGTGAGCTCTATTCTACGAATCAAGCCCTTTCATTCGATACCCATATTGAGTTATTTGTGGAAAATAAATAAGACGCCATTTTGTGTCAGCGGCCATCTTAGATTTTTCATAGTGAGCTCCATTCTACCAATCAAACCCTTTCATTTGATACCCATATTGAGGTTGTTGTGAAGTAATATGTGATTCGCCATTTTGTATCGGTGGCCATCTTGGATTTACAATCATTTAAATATTATCTTTTAATCTCGATGACAATATGAGTATATACCAAATATCAGATCAATCATCAGGAAGGGGGTAAAATTCCAATTACTAAATTTGACCCAAGCAAACAAATAAAGATAATACAGGATTTTCGCCGACTTAGTTGATACTTTTCCTTATAGTATGGCAACATTATACATTTTTTTTATAAATTGTAGCCTATGTGTTATTCTGATGTATAAACTATATTTCTGTAAAGTTTCATCCAAATCCGTTCAGTAGTTTTTGCGTGAAAGAGTAACAAACATCCATCCATCCATCCATCCATCCATCCATCCATCTTCACAAACTTTCACATTTATAATATTAGTAGGATTACATAGGTACTGGAAAGTTTCGTCATCCATAGATTTTGCGTGAAAAGCAATTTTATAATCTATGGTCTTACAAACTTTCGCATTTTTAATATTTAATAATAACTTTATTTATTTTCTCAGGTAAGCGAGCAGCTATAAAAACAACATAGGTGGAAATCTTATCTTATACTAATATATAAAGCTGAAGAGTTTGTTTGTTTGTTTGGTTGAACGCGCTAATCTCAGGAACGACTGGTCCGATTTGAAAAAATATTTCAGTGTTAGATAGCCCATTTATCGAGGAAGGCTATAGGCTATATAACATCACGCTATGAGCGACGGGAGGAGAGCAGTAGCCTTAAATAACGCGGGTGTAACCGCGGACATCGTCTAGTTAAGGCGAGGACATAATTATGTGAATTGGGCGTCATTAGGGGTAAATTAAAACCGTTTTTCTCCGTAATTGTTGTTGAAAAAAAACAGAAAAATATGTCTTAATCTACATCATATAAAGCATTTTCTCTTTGGTACCAAATTAAAAAAAAAAAAATTTTAAATATCTGAATAAAATATGCAAAGTAATCTCTGTTTTTGTAGTTATTACCTTTTTTCTCCTAATCTATCAATCATAAGATTGTTTAAATTGAATCAGCGTCTTATATATTAGAACACCAAGGGAACCTTCAGCTTATTTTTGCAAATAACGTTACTTATTATTCTCTAAGGATTTTTTACGTCACCGATACTCGCAAATCGCGCGTGGACAACTAACCAGTAGTACGAGCAAGGTGAACGGCGTATATCCACCTCAATGATAATTGAGTAAGCTATTTCGCAATAGTATGTATGATTTCTTATCCTGAAACTGTATTTCATGCCCAGTGGATTTAATTTCTTTTTTATTTATTTCGCGGTGATTAGTCTTGTGACACAGGTAAAATATTAGCAAATGTAACATAAGTACGATCCTTATACGCGTAGCAGCATCAAGGTAAGAGAGCCACTTAACTGTGAATATGTAAGTCTATAGGTACTTATTACAGTCGTTAACCGTTTATTGCAAGTTCATAATAAATCATTTGTGTTCATTTTAACTTATAGCCCAACAGTGATGTCAAAATGTTTGGTTTTGCATTGCAATGGGCAGATATAATTCTTTACATCACAGGCAAATCACTTGTATCTCATCATGACCTCAGAAGACAACACCCGCACTAGGACACGGTAATATAATCTAACAGTATTGTAACTCGGCCGTCTTCGTGAGTTATATACCTACCACACGCGCCGCATGCGAGCTGCGGCACGATAGCGGCTGCGGGTACTGTAGGTACAGTCCGCCCAGTCTAATGGGTACTCTGCTCGCGGCGCGTAGGTATAACTCGAGTTTCGTGCGTTTGTATGGAGTTACAATACTGTTAGATATTATTACCGTGACTAGGATACGTACAATAGTACATTCCCCGTGACACAGGAATAAATCGTGTCACGGGGAATTGTCGAAGAGAAAACAATTCTGGATACATTATTTATGAGAACAAGATTTATTAAAAGTGAATTCAGGAACTTATTTACCTCCTGATTACGTCGTGGCACACTGCGGGACGCCGTGGCATGCCGCGGCGTCCCGAAGTATGCCGCGGCATGCAGCGACGCGCCGCGGCGTCCCGCGACATGCCGCGACGTGCCGCGGCGGGCTGCGGTACGATTGTGTCGAAACAAAGTAATATGAATCCTAAACTCATTAAAATAAGAATGAAAATGACTTGATCAGTAATAAAATCCTTTGCCATGCCGTGCCATGCCGCGACGTCAGTGCGCGCCGGCCTTTAAAAACCACTGCGCAATCAATTCTTCTAAATTGTAAAAATCTATTTAGTGCTTAACATAACCTGTACCCATAAAATAATGCCCACCGTAAGTAGTCTGATTCAACAGCCGACAGTATGAGACGACGAGCCTCACGAGGATCAGCAGAGCTTGCCACCAGGTCTCAAGCAGCCGGAACACGTCCAGGCCCTCGCTGTGAACCACCACCGCCTCCGACATCCACCTCACCATCGATACTCACACGCATTTGAATACCACAACACACATTTCGAATTTAGTTCACGCATTTGGAAATCACTTTACACATTTTGAATTCACTTTACGCATTTGGAATTCACTTTAGACGTTTGTAAACTCACTTCACATTTCACACGGACTGTCAACAGTGTCTAATTTGGCTATTTCTATATCCTGACCTTCGAGAATTTAGTATTGATAAAGTTATATGAGGCCGCACAGTGTTTCCTTAATTGAATTTAAATATTAATCATAATGGTAGTCAAATGTAAGACAAATGAAGGTTTGTCGACTTAATATCACTTATGTGTTACTAACGGCCATTTTCGATATTCGATCCATACATGGATTTTGAGATTCGAGATTCGTGTTTGACATATTTTGTATGGAGCTTATGTCAAAAACGAATCTAAAATCTACAGATCTATCTATAGATCTAATATTGAATTCCGTAGTAAGTAACAAGTGTATCTAGTCAAACTAGCTATAACTGTAGCCTAGTGCATGAACAGATGCGGAACCACCAATGGGAAACGAAATTAATGAGTTTTTAGCAAGTTCAATCAGAATTTCGCTTATATTAGCTTCTTAGCTATGCACTCAAGAATCAAGATGCAAGTTACAAGAACAGAAAAGAGGTAATTTGTTATTTTTTTGCATTTACATCGATAATTTTTATTTACTCTTAAACCTTGTCCAACTCTGGTGGCTATAATTCGATATAAGCTATTGTTTTTAATGGTTTAGTTTGCTTTATGTTTTCAGTTATCGGTAGAAAGTTAATGTATCGTTGCGAACGCGTCGGCGTGGCTACGTAGAGGTGATAAGAGAGCTGTTATCGGCGATGGCGGTAACTGCGTTGTGCATGGCTTCGGATTTCTATAACGTAGAGGTAAATGGCTACGGGCACATAGATACAGACCGACTGTTATTTTGTAATTAGACGCGGATCTGTACAGAATGAGTGCATTTTTATAAAGAAGCTGCAGGCCCGTACAGACCTATTACACATATACATTTTCTGTGAGGAAGCCACGAGCGCGAGCCTACAAACTAACTGCATTTTTGCGTTTTGTCTGCCGACTGCTGATAAACTCGGAAGGATGAACTTGAGCGTAACGTTCTTAGCGTTATCCCCGTTTCATCCCGGGGTCCACTTACTAGTCTTACCGGATTTGACTGAATATTAGCTTTTCCACGGAGCGTCTGCCTGTCTGACCTCCGCAACCCGAAGGGATAGCGATATTCCATGATTTAGACTAGTGTCAGTTTATTCAGAGATAGGCTCCCTACTACAACGACTGTCAAAGATGACAACCGGGATCGACGGCTTAACGTGCACTCCGAGGCACGGGGCAAGCGATATTTAATAATTCAATACGCACATAACTCTGAAAAGTCAGTGGTGCGGGCCTAGGGTTCGAACCCGATACCACAGAATAATTAATAGTACTAACGTCCGATACCTACCCTCTGCATGGCTGTCTGTTGTTTCTCCACTAAGCTATCGCTGCCAGAAAAAACTTGAGATTTCCAACAAAATGTTATGTTATGTTTTACGGTTACTTTAAGATGTTAACGAAAAAATAATACGATACCGCTAGAAACAGCGGAAAACCAACCCCCTTTTCCTTCTTCAATTATTATCCCCGCATGGAGTGTTATTAACAGGCATCGCACGAAAACATTTACGGCATATTTGTACAAAAATCCGAAATTACATACCAGACGAAATGATTGTTTATTTCAGTTAAACACTCCTCGTAAATCAATAATAATTAATTATGTTAGTGAATTTCTTTTGTTCGAAGTGCAGCTAATGATGTGTCTGTTGGCTCGCACTTAACGCTCTCTGAGCAGGCATTCTCGATAAGTGTCAGCTTAACATGGCTTCATATTTATGACTAGTTTAATAGAACGCAACTAATATCATTACTGTCTTAACGTATTCCGGTAATTTACATAAAAGATCTTTGTCATGTAGCGCGGCTTTTTGCCTGGAATTAATCAAACAGATTTCGATAAAAAATATCGGTATTCTTCAATATTCGACAGATTCTACTTCCCCATACTTAAGTAAATACATATGTATTATGGATACTATGTACCTAATATTATGTGTAAACTAATAAGTTGCCGGTGATGACAAATGTTAAATAACGTTAAAATTAAGTGAACTACTTTATACATCTTGTTATTTATCTATTTGTTTACAACGCTAAACCGAAAATAATTAAGGTATTTTAAAAACTGCAGAACAATAATTTTATCCCCCTACTTTTCATCACAAGTGGTTCCTTTCATATTTTTGGCGTACTACCCTCCAATCGAATAACAGCAATTACGTACGAAGACAGATATTTTTATAAAGATCAATCGTGAATTACTTCGTGTTCATCACTCAACAATTAAATTACCAAAGCACTTTATCTAATGAACAACAAAACAACATCCGTTACCTTTATTTGATTACATACATTATAACGATACAAACAAATTGTTTCAACAGTTTGTACGCACGCGAGTGAAATTCACCGTTTCCTTGCGACCGATTTACGCAAAACCACGTCCTTCGACCGATATTACTCAACCTAATAACGTATAGATAAGCTATAAAAAATTGACATTTCCTTTGATTTCGTTAACTTTATGCCCTACTAGGTAACAGTTTACTTACTCCGTCAGACCATTAAAGTGAACCGGGAGCTTCACAACGAATATTTCAAGATAAATAATGGGTTTCCTTCACAGATGGGTAATATAACGACCATCACTGAATTTAGAAAATAAATAACTCCCTTTGAACTTAACACAGATCGTTTAGTAGGCAATTTAGTTATGATAAATTACTATCACTTTGGTATGCAAGAAATATAAAAATATTAGTAATACTGCTTAGGTTACACGTGCATAAAGTACCGTGCAGTGTATATCTCGCGGTTCACAGATCTACACTACTTGCACCAACTTTCTCTGTCCGCGAACAATAAGCACTTTTATAGGTACTACAGCACACACGTCACAAACACTGCATTCTTAATGTCCACACACCGACTGAGCTCACGTGACAATACCACCATTTAGATATTTTATTGAAATTTTTATAGAAGGGTAGTATATTGTTTAGTTACCGGCGAGTGACGACCGCCGCCGTCGACTGCCCCGCGCCACACAAACACTTCATTCATAATTATGCAACAAACTAATATTACGGCATTATCGATAAATGCTCGAGCAGACACCGACACTAAAGCAAAAACCATCCATTGTCAGACAAGTATTGCTAATAGAATTGTAATAGATAGCAAATAGCTAGAACAGATTCGTCAGACCAATTATATTTCAGTTTAGCGACTGTGAAAGTTCGATGTTAAGACATGACTTTATAGACATTACGTTATCGTGACGTGGACTGATCTGATACTGACAGATTGATATGTCACTAATATGTCATCTGACGAACGAACTGATGGCAGATCTGCCGAGTGTACGACCACGAGATTGTTAACCCGTGTCTGCGCTAATATCTTTAATTTCAAATGCATCACCATAAAACGTAATACTTTTATTTACGTTACATTTTATATTAGTTTTATAGTGTTGTTTAATCAGTGTAAAAGATTTATTTCTCATAATAACAAGGTATTAACCCCCAAGATAAGTTTAAAACATTATAAACATAAAAGCTGGAGCAAAATAAATTGTTTTGTGAAGAAAGTTAAAGAACATTACAAACACGATGACTCATATATTATTGAATGCACACTGGGTGCATCTGCCTGTAATGTAATGTTACAGTATCGAGCATTACATCAGTAAGAGAGGAACACCAAGCAATAAAATTAGTTATCAGTATACATCCAAACTGCATGTAATTCGCCGGTTTTGAAATAATTCGTGGCACCAATATCGCTTCTTTTTCTGCATTCTTTTACGTAAATAACAATGCCGAATTAGTATTGCCGCATTCAGCACAATGACCGTTTCATCTGACATTATGAAATCAACTTAAATTAAATGCTCCAATCAAATCTGAAATCATTCTTTACAGGCGAATGCTCGTCAGTCAGGGAGGCGGTGTTGTAACATGATGCGCAGAATCCAATCTGTTACGTTACATTACATGCGGATGCTCCCGGTGAGGAAGCACCTTTAAAAATATATAAATTGCAGTAAAGCGTAGTATATCAATATTGCAATTTATATTTCTAAAAGTCCCCCTAAGAAAGTATAGTAAAGAAGTACCTAAGTAATAAATACCTGACCGGAACTACGCACAGTTGCTTGTCGTATCGATTAAATTGACTTATCGAAGTGCTGGGACATTACTTCTTTACGGTGCGGTGGTTTTCAAAACACTTACAGTAACCCGTGTGAACTCGGAACCAGAAGAAACTGGTCTATAATGCAGTTAGTTATTCTGTCGTCTATTTGTATTATTTGTGTCGACGCCCAAGGAAATGATGAGGAAAATGTATGTAGGCAATACACACGATTATGTTATATAGGACAACATTTAACATTACATTAATTTATATATTATTGGATTTTTCCGTTAGCAAATTCTCAGTAGCAGCACGGAGTCTGGTAGTCACGGCAATAGGCTCGCCCCCTATTACGTTGGACTAAAATAAATCTGGCGAAAAGTGTAGCAATATACCTCTGCCTACCTCTTCGGGGATATAGGCGTGAGACTATGTATGTAATTTATACATGACAGATTGAAAAAATTACATGATTTGAAACATCATTATATAGTATGTGTAGCTGTCGGTACAAATTAAAGCAAAAGTGGGTCCTTCTGGTGAACAATACCAGAGGGACCCACTTTTGCTTAACTTTGTCTTTTCGAGAGCACTTGACAGCTTATAAGAAAATTACTACGCTAGTATTTTTTTATCGTTAAATCTGCCCTGAAACAGGGAGATGTGGCAGGTATTTTAAACAATGGTCAAATTTGTTCTTCTCATCCAATTTCAAACTACCATAACTAAGAATAGTGTTTATGTGACTTTACAAATATTTACTTATTAAATTAAAACTTTTGTGTTCATTTTATCCATATATATATATGTGTTCATTAACAAATCCAGGCTGAACTATAGAAAGTTGCAGAAATAATTAACTAGACAACAAGAGAAGATTCTACAGCAAAAATGAAACAAAACTTCAAAGGCGTCTAATACCAGTTCTAGACACGGAGTAAAGGATAGACGTGAATTGACGTGATTAGTAATGTCACCGAGTTACATAATTATGTCGTATGCAGAATTGTAGCTGTGTTCCATATTTCAGTCAACAACAGTTCTGCTTTACAAAGCTAATTTAAACCAACAGCTATAATGAGTGCGATCAAAAGAACAAACTAGTTTAATTAAGTCAAACTAATTTCTACAATTTTCCTTTGAGAAAAACTTGATCGACAAGTGCTTTGGAGCGCAACGGTATCTATTAATATGGATTACTGACATTACTTTGTAGTTAGTAGTCTTAGTACGTGTTTGTCGTGTGTGGTTACATACCTGGTACACTTTTACAACGAGTTTGACACGGAACGGAGCGCTACGGAATGAGGAGAATTAAGGAAGGAACTTGGAAGTGAGAAGTTAGTTACTTTAGAATCCATTTTAGGTATGCGTTTCCACTTCAGTGCACTTTTTATCTAAAACAACTATATGGACAGCTCACAATTGATAAATTCTATTGGGAAAGCTAGTGTATTCTACTAATTTAGTATTTTTTTGGAACTGCTTGTCATTATTAACTATGAGGACGACGTTCTTACTTCTTACAGGAGAATTGTTAGAACATAATAATATTGTATTAAATATTAATTGCGTAATAACTGGCTATGTAGTATTGAAAAATAGCCAAAAGTATACTTTTGTTCAAAAAATAAATCTAATCTGTCCATCTATTGCACTTATACAGTAAATGCACAACAGGCAGTTCTATCTGTTACTGTGTGACACGGTATTTACTATTTACAAACTGAAAACATAACCGACAAGAAAACCTATTTAAGCCGGTAAGTCTGCTCAATCAGTTTTCATGTCATAACCAAAGGCGAAAAACACTTCTAAACAAATACCTGACGACGGCAGTAACGCGAAGTGACCTCACAAGAAATGTTTCCATGGTAGTCAGTTTAAAAGCACATTGTTGTCTGAACATTGTGGAAGGTTTAGAAACTGCATGATTGTCTCCACACAAAAGCATAGGTATTTTGTTAATAAAAGTTCCCTGTTGTTATATACATTGTTGGTTTCTCCGTGATCTTAGCTCGCTTTGTATAAAACCACTGTTTCTTCAGCTCCGCTCGGTCGTTCTCGCAACTTACCGGCGTTTAGCCAATAAACAACGTTTGGGAAATTCAATTGAAATCAAGTAGACCGCAAACGTATGCATCAAGTAATTTGCATAACCGACCGGCCTTGAGATTCAATGGCTATCGGCACGCCACCTATGAGGATTTCTCGAGTATGTGCTAGCGTCCAATATGACGTTGAGCATCGATGCGATGTGATGCGAATCAGTTCCTTATAACTAGTAAAACTATAAATGGAGGTAGGTATGCTGCTGCTTTCTAAACTATAAATATTAAAACATAAAGGTGTTCTAGCTTTTAATCAGCGAGAGATGTTTAGTGCCACTAAACCAGTGGTAATAAAATAATGAATAGTTTGAGTGAGTTTGGTTGATGAACGAAGCTGAGCTGTGCGGTGCGGCGGTATCATCGACCTCATATTGCGCAACCACGGCCGGCATTCGGCTGCACATTCGTCACACCAACATAGGAGCCGCGCAAAAAATGTATAATATTCATCTCATTACAGAAACATGACGTTTGTAAGGAAGCTCGCCATCACTTTAATACTTCCGCATTTTTTGCGTTTCCCACTTTTAGAGGATGTGACTTCATGGCGCCGTAAAAAACTAACGTTTACGTGCGGAAGCGACCGACGTGACCCGCGTTCTTATACACTAGTTTTACGACAGCCGATGTTGATTATAAAAGTAAGTGCTTACCAAAAATTCAGTCCAGCTCTCGAAATAAATTCAATCCGCACGGGACGCGGAATCTGGAAAACAAAGAAATATGTCTGTTATTACAAGTTTGTGGAAAGTTGTTTCTATTATTGTAATGAACATTTGGTTGGTCTTTTTGTACAGTTTTAGTGTAGATGCAATGTCGACGGTTGCGTCGCGCGGCCGTCGAAAGGTCACACAAGTGCAAAATTGCTTCGTCTGCCTCGTGGATGCTATTTCTGAGATTAGAACATTTAAGCTGCCCGTCCACCGGATCGGAATCGGAGCGTACGGAGCGGAAGGATTTGTTGCTTTGTATTAATTTCTATGAAACTGCGTGCACTGCATCGGCATTTCTGCGCCTGAGACCGGTATTTGTGCTGATGACGTCATCCGCAGTGAACGCATCATACGGATTCCGAGCGTTTCAAGTTCTGACGTGTTTGTGACGTTATACTGTAGGCAAAAATACTTATTTACGATGAACGACGATGTTTTAATTATTTTAGTGGAAAGTTATGAAGAACTTTATAATCTAAAACATGAACATTAACATAATCAACTTAGGAGAGACAATATTTGGGACGAAACTGGGCAAATAAAATCTATTTTCATCTTCTAATAAATCAGAATATAATTTATGATATTCTCCGAAAATTAATCTAATTACAACAATATCCTCGTCACTATCCTCCTGCTTTAAAAATACCTAAATTGCCGATGCTGAATCCGAATGCAGTAGACGCACCCCATCGGCATTTTGTAAATGACGACGCTCCGTCCGCTCCGTACGCTCCGATTCCGATCCAGTGGACGCGCAGCTTTAGAGCTCGCCTCGCCCTAACTACTCGATTAGGAAGCACGGACCGGCTGGAACGTTTCTGATTAACCTCACAATTATCTACACTTACTTAACCATTACTTGCTCATAATGGCGAAGTAATAAGATCTGATTGTCTGTTTGCATCACACAAACTGTGAAATTGATTACACTTCTTACTGCTTTTACCCATCTCTTGCAGTTTCAAATGGTTGCTGACTCCACGATTATAATAATTTATATTTGGAATGTTCGTGACGCTGAGAACTTCACCAAAATCTAAACAAGTGCGAGTCTGACTCGCGCACCGAGGGTTCCGTACGCATTTTACCTTATTTGAGGTTGGTGCTAATTACGCTAGTCTTCTAAATCTGAGGGTCTAGTACCAGTTTGCACTCAATCGTCACGGTGGACGATAGCCTAGACGACAGGAACAATTTCCATACATTTTCTAAATGCGCCCCCTAGCGGTCTCTATCGATCGCTTCTCTCCATTAGGGGCGCTTTAACAAGTACGAAAATTAACCTTAATTTTCAACTTTTTTAAATTTTCAGAATTTTTCCTTTATTTGTGCTGTAGGACCCTGCTTTTGGCCAAATTTCGTGATTCTAGTTCAACGGGAACTACCATATAGGTTTTCGACCCAAAACCTATAGGGTACTTACGGTTGACCTAGAATTGTCAATTTTTGTCAAAACCAAGGTCTTACAGCACAAGTAAAGGAAAAATTCCGAAAATTAAAAAAAGTTGAAAATTAAGGTTAATTTTGGTGCTTACAAGTTTTCGCAAAAACCTAATTTTGACCATATCTTTTTATAGGGTCGACCCAGGACCCTGATTTTTACACACCTAATAGGAACCATAGACCTCAGTATCTGGTATAAATTTCAATTTGCTAGGTCCACCCGTTCCTGAGAAAATTGGTGGTGACACACGGACAGACAGATAGACAGACAGACAGACAGACAGACAGACAGACGGACAAGAAAGTGATCTTATAAGGGTTCCTTTTTTACCTTGTGAGGTACGGAACCCTAAAAATATGCAAAGAAGACTACAGCTTTTCATATTTTCAGACAAATGATGCACCGGAATTTGTATCAATCGCCGTATAATCCATCATTTTGAAATGTTTACTGTCCAAATATTTTGTTTGTACGAGATCGACAGACGAGATGATTTCGCTGGCGAACAAGTTTCGTTTTTAGTCACATTTCGTATCGTAACGTTCGATTGTCCGATCAGTAGGAATCGTGCATGAAGATTTTTAGACCTTTCTTTTATGCGCTTTTTATGCAAATACTCCTTAATTCAATGTCAATAAAATTTGTCATCATACGGAAGATAGGCACTGAAGCTTTTGGTTGTATTGACAGGTTTTCGGACTGTAAAAGCACTTCTGACGAATATTTGAAATGTGGGATAACAAATCATTCGGTTAAAATGTGATGTCAGTAAAACCAATACATCGCGAAATAATCCGGAAACCGTCGTTTGATTTCAAAGTGTATCATGTCGCGTACCTAAAGCCAAGATATGAACAATTGTCTAAAAATTTTTTCATTAGTAATCATGGCGTTTGCCGGTTTGCGACAGTGCCGAATTCAAAGATATTCGTGACAAAGGTATCTACGTGCTAGACATCCCGAAAGACAATTTAAAATTAACCTCAAAGACCATGATAATAATCCATTGGTTGCTTAAATTTTGCGATGAAGGTTTCGAGGTTCTTGAAGACAGGTTGGTATCATAGTGAGTTATCACTTATCAGGCAGCAAATTAGGCGAGTGGTTGCGGTGTGATTCCCAATATTCCCATCCGTGTCACACGTATCTATTGCACTTCAGTACATATTGCTATGTCGTCATTGGTGTTGTGAAAAAGCTTATTATTTTCCGAGTGACTAATTACTTAAAAGATGACTAAATGTTTGCAGCTAATAAAATAAGTTGCTAGTGATTAAATATTTTCACGACCAATGGTCGTGAAAATATTTAATCACTAGCAACTTATTTTGGTCGTCGACCATTATAATAAATAAGATTCAAAACTAAGGGTGTTATAAAAACTTAAAACTAGCAGCTGCGTTTAGGTAGCAAATAAACTATACAAGTCAATTGAAATAATAGCCGAGGAGCTATAAATAATGACTTGGCGACTAATAATGTTAGTAGGTAGGTTATGTTAGGTTTTCTTGTGACCCTGTACCTACCCAAAAATACGAGCCCTGCGAAGCAGGGCTCCGTCAACTTGGCTTAAAAGACTGAAGCGTCTTATTTACTTATACGAAACACTTTATTTAAGAAAAAATCATTTGCCAAATATTGAAATTTGTATTATTTATGAATGTCCATTTTCAATTTTTTATTCATCATCAAGTTTTCGCTTAGATACTAATTCAGTTTCCAAAAAAATAAAATGCTGCTAGTTTATATTAAAACGAAGCTTATTACTGACATATTAATATGCTACATTTTACTTATTACGATATTCCTTATTAGCTGCCAACCCATTATATATGGTACCCACTCACACTTATTTTTGAAACTTGTATTCGCTTTACTTAGTCGCCGCATTAAATACATGCCTTGTGGAAACTGCGGCCACTGGTGGCGGCTAGTTGAATTCATACATTGCTATTGCGTTACCGTGTTTTTTTGTTATGGCGTAATTAATTACCAATACCAATGCAGGCATATGAGGCCCTTGTATATGTATCACCGAAGTTGCAGTAGAAGTACACAAGTCACCAGTTATCTGCGCTAGGAACAACTAATGAAGTTAAAATGAATGAAATTTCAGATCCCATCACAGTGTATTTACTTGATGAATAAAACCTCATATTAATAACACGTTAACAAAAAACATGGTAAGTACTTATGTATTTCAAAGGATAGCTGTGCTATTAGGGACTGTAGCTGATTATGCAAACGCCTATAAAAATACAGAATGCAACGATTTGAGCGTTTTCTTTCAATGTAATAAGTAAATTATTATTTTATGAAACAGTGAAAATACCAACATACAATAATAAATATATGTATAATGCATTTATATTTTATACATACCAGTAAGGTT
The DNA here is from genome assembly GCA_944739405.2 of Euclidia mi. Taxonomy (NCBI): domain Eukaryota; kingdom Metazoa; phylum Arthropoda; class Insecta; order Lepidoptera; family Erebidae; genus Euclidia; species Euclidia mi. Next base: position 494,312 of record OX123200.2, on the reverse strand, counting down.
TTCATTTTTTCAATCAATAGCTTACATACCATCTCTGTATTGTGTGTGTAATTGTTAGGTCAGTATTCGTAAACACCATTCTTGTAACTGTTGTGGCATTTCAGAGAGGTGAAGAGAGACAGATTGAGATAATAAGTGCAATGGCGATTCTTGAATGTGTTTCTATAGAGGCGATTGTCAAAAACGTCACACCGCATCTCAGTGGAAAGGTAAATGAAAGAAGGAGGTAGATAAATAACGTATTTCAGAGAATATCTCCAGCATTTAAAACATGTTTGCCAACCGACGACCGGTTGGCAAAGCGGTAGCGTAAGCGACTGCTACGCCGAAGGTCGCGGGTTCGATTCCCGCTCAAGTCAAACATTTGTGTGCGTGAACATGGATGTTTGTTTTGGTCTGGGTGTTTCTATGTATAATATGTATGAATTTACGAAAAAAAAAACTATATATGTATGTTTATCCATTGTCACCCATAAAACAAGCTCTGCTTAGTTTGGGACTAGATTGTGTTGTGTGAATGTAGAAGAATATTAAAAAAAAAAAATATTATTATTATATTATTTAAAAGACCAATAGCGTTTATAATATTTGTAAAAAAATCACGAGTTGCCGCAAGATCTCTTTTCATTATTATTTTATAAGCATAGGTAATTTGGAAAATCTTTCAAAAGTATCCCTATAGAAGAATATGTTGTGACATACTTGCTGCGTATTCGCCAAGAGACCGCGAATTATTTCGAGGCCTTTTAACCAAAAATCACAGGCTTTCAAGAAGCCTTTGAACAGACCATTGGAAAACGGTTACAAATCGCTAACGGAATAATACCTTTAAGCCCTTCACCCCAGCTAAGTGAAAGAGCCAGTTAATGCCTCTAGCAAATGCCAAAGTAAAACAGTTCTTATTATAAGGTACATAATGGCTTGTTTCCGCTTCGGTTGGCAAGTGTGAAGCCTCAACTGGCCACAGGAGCGCTCTGATTCACAAGCGCAATCACTTGTAGTTCCTCAGTGCTGTTACGTAAATTGACAAGTCGACTGCTTAGAGCTCATTATAAATACATCTTTATTATTATAAATACATCTTGCTTATGATATCTTTATTATCTAAGTAAACAACTAGGCCGAATAGTTTTGGTTCAAAATAATTATGAAGAAGTTGGTGGAAAGAAATCGGACTTGAAAGTGCAGAACGACCTACCATTTTATTGAGGTTAAATTTACGATGGTATGGTGTATTAGTATCTTCTAAAACTGTGCCGAGTGTTGTGAGTTTAATTCTTACTTAGGACACCACTGTGTGTGATCCACTAATTGTTGTTTTGGTTTTTATTTCTGGATGCTCTTAGTGTCCGTTGCCGGAGTGCTTGTAACGTCTCCCGTGACACAAGATACATCCCTAGTGCGGCTGTTATCTTTATAATGAAAACAGTTGTTTTGAGGGAACTACTTCACGTACCCGGTTAATTTATAGCCTAAGTAACTCCTTGGTATATCAGATGTCCGCCAATGAAAGTCCCGTCAAAATCAGACAGACAGACAAAAATTGTAAAAATGACATTTCGATATATGTACCGTGTATACATCCATATGCATTTAGTAAAAAGCGGTTATTTTAATATTACAAAGAGACACTCCAATTTTATTTATGTGTATTACCTTTGGTAGTGCCTTCTTTTTTCGGCAAAATTCTAAGTAGACGGATTATAGATTGATTACATAATAGTAATTATGTAATCGATTCATAATGTACGGTACTAACAAAAATAAACGATATTTAGATTTTCGCCAATAAACGATTTCAATTTGAGGGAGTGTTTCATTTCCAATTCCATCTTCCAAAATGCTTATGGGTTGATTACACCTAACGAGTACAGTGGCGAGTCAGTGTCCTCGGCCGAGTACTCGGTTGGTATAAACACTTTAACGAGTCTTCGGCCGAGTGCTCGGCCGAGCAAAGAGGCGAGAGAGTCACTAGAATCCCAATCTGTTTACTAGGCCGAGTACCCACCTCCCCACATCATTTGTCTCCCCCGCAGCGACTCGGTGTACCGCTCGGCACGTATGAACATGCTCTCGATTGTCACTCGGCCACTCGCCACTCGTTCGTTCGTTATGTTTGTTTATGTTTTTGTTTTCAAATTATCCTAATCTCAATTAAAATGTCCGTTAATAACAAATGGAGCATGGAAACAACAATAAAACTCATTCAGTGTTACAAAATACATGAAGGTTTGTGGAATTTTTCTACAGTCATTCTCAAAAGTGCCTTGAATTCTTTGGGATCTTCTGACTGCAATTCATTAAAAAGGCAATTTGTTGCTCCAAGGGCATTTCGCCTTAACATCCATGTTCTAGTCCAAATTCTTCAGTCTTCATCTTCTAATAAATCCCACAATTCGTTTATTATAATGTCTGGTAACAGCTGGTTAAAAACTTTTTTAAATTATTTTTTTTTGCGATCCATTGCAGACGTAAGCGTGATCAAATCTAAACTGTCTCGCCACTATAGTAAATACGTGTGACCACCCACTCGGTTCGGCAGCTCTCTCGGCCGAGAACGCATTTACTGACTCGCCACTGTACTCGTTAGGTGTAATCAACCCATTACATGGGTGACGCGCGTATGCGATTGTATAGTATTTAAATATGAATACAGTTTCAAATGACGTTAAGCTATAAAATAGACAGTTATGAAACGTGAACTTTATCTCTATTCATCGAAATATGTTGGACTTTTACGAGTGTGTCAAATTCTAAGAAATCGTCAACCAAACGTCGATGTTCGTCTTTATGGCGGAAGTGATGTGATGTGCGGTGACCTGTAACATGATAACAATTAACTATTATTTCTGATATCAAATGCATACCATGGTATTTCATTATGACACGGGCGATTATAGTTAGTGTCGTGTTTATCTACGTATTCGCTGCTTCGTGCATACCATTCGATGGTGTAGGTGTAGATACGCTTGGGTTGAAATGTGGATCAGTGTCCGAGTCTTAGATCGTTCAGTAGCAGATTTATTGGTTCGTTTTAAAAGCGTAAATATACATGCATAATTATTATTTGTATTAATGTACCTATTATAAACGGGGACCTATAGTTAGTGGGGTGGTGTGGTGGTTAAAACTGTCGCATCGCAGTTTACCACAGCACCAAGTCTTGTCAATTCGGTTCGGGACGGAGTCCCGGGTGCGAATTTTTTCGTGTGTCAAAGTCAAAATCATTTTATTCATCTAGGCCACAAAGTGACGCATATGAACGTCAAAATTTAAGTTAATTACTTAATGATTCTACATTTACATTTACTACCACGTTCGCAATGCAATAGGTAGAACCACGAGAAAGAACGGGCAATAAAACTCATGGCCACTCTTTTCAATTAAATATAATGGTTGTACATTTTATTTTTGTAAGGAGCTGCAACTGTTTCACATTGTACACATCTACAAATTTTTTTTTTAGTAACTATTGATATCATTACATTGAGTGCTTGACACTCAAGCAGTAAATGGTGTTCATTTGGTAATGATAATTGTGATCAATCTCATCCTTGTGAGTTTGAGAATTCGAGTCGGAATACTGGAAACTAATAAGTACTCTTTTAAAAAAGAATGGCTGCAACTAGTCATGAACATAACTAATTAAGCTACTATACTAGGAAGGTCACTACCTACGCCTTCATTTTTACGTGTGCAGGTATCTATTAAATTGCACATCATTAAAGCCTATAGTCAGGTAAGGTTGTACATTAGTCGCACGGCGCCTACAGCCATCAGAGAGGTCCATATACGGCGCAAAGCGGATCCAAAGGCGCCGTGACGAGCTGACGAGGCAGCTGATTAGTCACTCATGATTGTGATGATGTGGTGAAAACGTTGTTAAGCGACCAAGTGTGCGTACCAGATACGATATAGGTAGTGGTGACGTCAGGCGATAAGCACTCATTAAACCTAATGGAAGGAAAGAGGAACCCACCACGCACCCTCGAATTGACCACCCCAACTATTGCAATAGAAAAAGGTTGACAATATCGAACTCCTCTAAAAGGATAAGGGATATAGGAATGGTATGGGTTCCAGGAAGATACCTGACTTGCAGTAGCCCGCTGTATGCGCCAACTATTCTTCGACACGTGTTTCGCATCTGCACGAGGCATCCTCAGGAAGGCTCAGCATACAGCGGGATACTGCAAGTCAGGTATCTTCCTGGAACCCATACCATTCCTATATCCCTTATCCTTTTAGAGGAGTTCAGTATTGTGAACCTTTTTCTATTGCAATAGTTGGGGTGGTCAATTCGAGGGTGCGTGGTGGGTTCCTCTTTCCTTCTATTAGGTTACAATGGAGTTCCGCCAAGTAACGCCTGATTCAATAAACTACACTCATTAAAGCTGTAAGTCCTCATTCTTGGCAAAAGATACTAATGCTAAGTGGATCATCATCATCATCACCCTAGCGTTATCAAGGTTGCATCTAAGACTTACGCATCTTTGAGCCCAGGGATGGCTTACTAGTCTAACCAGAATAATCTGCTTATGCCTTTGATGGAGGCTAAGCTAGAACATCTTGATCAGATAAATAAGTGCCTAAGCGTGTCCACTAGAACGGCGAGGAGCGAGGAGTTGGGTTGGGTCTAACTCAACCGAAAGAAATACTTAAAAACTCTGCAAAATGTGTGCTATAAGTAGGTTACCAACCCACAAAGTTTACGATTGAATACCTGATACGGCATTAGTAGCGCACTTGTACCGCGCTGTTTTATTACTGTGGCTGAGCGTATCGCAAATTCCTTTATAGTTTATTTCATACCTACATATTACTAGATTTTCTAGCACTGTTACCTAGTGGTATAGGAATGTATGGTTCTTTCATTCGCTAAATTGCCATTCAGCGTTTAAGTTCTTATTTTATGATTAACTTTTTTATAATGTAATAATAGGCGGCAAACGAGCAGACGGATCGTTTGATGGTAAGCAATTACCGCCGCCCATGGACACAAGCAACACCACAGAAGTCACAAGTGCGTTGCCGCCCCTTGGGGTTGGGAAAAGGGCTAGGATAAGGAGTGAGATGAGGGAGAAGGAATAGAGAATAGGGCCTCCGGCACTCTCACCCACCGAACGAAACGCAACAGTTTAGGTACTGTTACTTTACGTCGATTTTCTGTGAGAGGGTATAGTACTTCCCCTGTCGAGCCGGCCCATTCATGCTGAAATCAGCAAGGCTCTACTACCGAAAATTATAGAATACTTGCGATACTGGCTGAAACTACTGGATGCAAGGAGCAGGTTCCTCGGGGCGTGTAGAGGTGCACTAAGAGTGGATTTTTTTGGAAATTACCCGGGGGGTAAAATAGTCCGCGTGGGACTATTTAACACCCGGGCGGGGCGGAGTAGAAATTTTGGTTAGCTATGTATTATCAAGTTGCTGGGTCAGGTAACTATAACCCAATCAAATATTACAAAACGATTCTAATTTCTAGTGAAACTTTAATTTGCTGAACTTTCGGTTTTATAAATAAAAATAGCGCGGCGGAATTATTTATTCTGACTGAAATGTAACTCCAAGACTGTAGTGTTGGTACATCAAAATATAAAAATATTCCAAGTAAACTTCTACGTAATCATTCTAGTGCATGTATATACATATACGCAGTGAGCTTATGCTATTATCCAAGTGATGCAAATTATTTTGTTTAACATATATACAAAATACATATAAAATTTTGTAATAAGTAGGTAATTTAATTTATATTATTTTGCGGACAACGAAGCTGGTTTAGTATTTTGTTTAACATATAATATACTTTATTGAATATCATGAATGACGATAGACTGACAAAGAAGATATATAAGGCAAGTGTGAATGGGACAGGACGAAGAGGAAGACTAGGCGGACGTTCTCTGACCAGATTGGAGACATCCTGAAAAAAGGACAGGTTAGAAGTACCCTTAACAGAAGAGCATGCGTGAGAAACTTGATGGGAGTGAATGAAGCAAGAGAGGTATGTCAGGATCGTTGCAAATGGCGTTCCGTAGTCTCTGCCTACCCCTCCGGAAAACAGGCGTGAGTCTATGTATGTATGTATGAATATCATAGCTACTGATTTATCCTCAATACGCTAACGTGAATTTCTAAGCTGTCTTATATTAATTTAGTGTCAGTTATGTTACGCTCTTATAATATGTGGAGCGAGTTATTGAAGCTTGAAAAACTATTCAGTCGTGTAAAGACTATAGGTAGGTAATAGAATACTTTGCCATACAGAATCGATCCGGATTAAGTACAGTTTCACACCACAATTGTACGAGAAATCAGAGACTATAAAGCATCAAACAAATTTGTCAATAAAGCTGGTGAGTACGTTGAGAGAGCGCGAATACATTTGATGCATCGCCCGTGCCCCGAGTTTATCTCGGCGATCGACGCACAGACGCGCACGAGGAAGGATTGAGGAGTACATCTAGTTGGATCTGATAGCGAGGATGTACAGTTAAAGGTAACGGTACACGAAGAGATAAGTCAAATGAAAGGAAATGTCTCATAAGTGCATACGTTAGGGGAATTTTGTACTGGCTACTGCTGATAACATAAATCCTTGTTTTAAACTTATTTGTGTAGGTATATAATATGGTTTATTGAATATTTTTATAGGTAGTAGAGCCTTGCTGATTTCAGCATGAATGGACCGGCTCGACCGGGGAAGTACTATCCTCTCACAGAAAATCGACGTAAAGTAACAGTACCTAAACTGTTGCGTTTCGTTTGGTGAGTGAGAGTGCCGGAGGCCCTGTGTGTGGATGATGGAGAAGGAATAGGGGACACCCTATTCCTTCTCCATCACCCCACTCCTTATCCTATCCCTTTTCCCAACCCCAAGGGACGGCAACGCAATTGTGACTCCTGCGGTGTTGCTTGTGTCCATGGGCGGCGGTAATTGCTTACCATCAGGCAATCCGTCTGCTCGTTTTCCGCCTATTACTATAAAAAAATAAATAAAAAGAAACAATACTTGCAGTTTTCTATTAGATAATGTGATATATGATTTTTATGTAATTACGCAACTTACTAATAAAAAAAGGTCGGATAGTCGAATCAAACAGCGTTGTAAGTAATTTGGCTACAATAAGCAAAAGATTTAAAATGTTCTTCAAAGTACCAGGGAAGGCTAATGAATGCCGATTAGCTTTTGCTCTAAGTTTTGATAGGTTTTTATTACGAATTGTCTAATAAAAAGAAAATGCAAAACATTTCAATTATATAATCAGGAACGTCAAGATAGTGACGCAATATCCTATATTTATAACGACTGGACTTCCGTTTAGAAACGCTTGTCAGATTGAACCCGTACTTGTAAGGGTATATGAGAAACGCTCACTAATCTGAGTGAGAAACGGATGTATATCAATAAAGGTGAACTGGTTGCAAATATAGTTAGCACTGTCTGCTATGAGTTCACTGAGGTGTCCATATGTGTTTGCGAAAGTATTCTACATAAGCTGTCGGTGGATGGCGTCACTCCTAAGTAAACGTACACTTATTTATACAAATGTATTGAATCTGATTGTGATATAGGAAGTATTTAAGATGAGATATAATTACGTCCTGTTAAGAGTTTCTGAATTATAAGTTTAATTACGCAATATGTTTCTACTCTAGTCAACCAGAAGAACTCTGCATATCATTCATATCAGGGTAACAATCAATCAGCCTTAGGAAAAGCTACACTTCGTGTTCGTATCGTGGTCAAAGTATTCCATATTTTGGATTATTTTTATGGAACTCTTTAGTACGACATATTTACTAACTACACTTTTAATAAAATTTCGGATACTAAATTGTAATCTCACTTGTTTCGAGATATATATGGACAAGTAAAGTAAACAAATCATGACTAACCTACTTACTAATTAATGCTAATCAAATGATCATGATCTTCATTAGTAGGTATCCGTTAACTCGAAACGGTACTACAGCTTCTTACTGATTATTTGTACAAATGATTTCGATCCAACACAAAGGAACACATACATACGTACATAGACTCACGCCTTTTTCCCGGAGGGGTAGGCAGAGACAACGGAATGCCATTTGCAACAATCCTGACATACCTCTCTTGTTCAATCACTCCCATCCAGTCTCTCATGCATGCTCTTCTGTTAAGGGTACTTCTGACCTGTCCTTTTTTTAGGATGTCTCCAGTCTCGGTCAGAGAACGTCTCTCGGTCTTCCCCTTTGTCCTGTCCCATTCACACTTGCCTTATATATCTTCTTTGTCAGTCTATCGTCATCCATCCTCTCCATGTGCCCAAACCATCTTAACATGCCTTTCTCAATGCTTGTCACTACATCTTCTTTTGCCCCGCAACACTCTCTTATCACAAAAAGGAACAAGATATTTCATACAAATGAGACTAGTGTGATACACGAGAGGTAAATCTTCCAGTGTTGATGTATATCGTTGGTAAACAGTTGGCTAGACGCCAGCCGGCTGGACAGCGCCGTATTTCACTCAATGCGAAATAGTCTCGTGGAAATAAAGTGTAGTATTAATGCGAGCTATATTTGTACCACACTACCAACTAACAGGCGACCGACAGTCTGCTATGTGCTATCTCGTACATCTTCGAGATGTGATGTGTCTTGTGGCTTGCCAACAAATAAACTGCGTTACATAATGAAGAACATCTCCCACATTTGTTGATCGTTTTCAATATCTTAATATATAAAATCCTTGCCTTACTGACTGACTGACAGACACGCTACAGCCAAAACTATTGGGCGCAGGAAGCTGAAATTTGGCATGTATGTTCCTTGGGGAGCGTAGGGGTGCACTAAGAAGGGATTTCCCGAAATTCCCACGGAATCGGCTAAAACGGGTAAACTAAAAAAAATGCAGGCGTAGCTGCTGGCGTCCTCTAGTTTGTTATACTTTCGCGTGTAATTAGAATTAGTTATTATCTATAATTATATCCTTTTATTGAAGTAAGGTTAATCTAATCCTCGTTTGTTTATTTACAGTTAAAAGCCTAAAGTCTTAACGTTCGATGTGAATTAGTAGTGAATTCTCTACGAGTAAACAAGCACTATACAATTTTATTTAAATTCTTTAACGAAATATGCAAATCAGATTGCAAGCAGGGTGTAATTTGAGGAAAACGGCCACTCCGTCGACTAGTTTCAAGTTTCGCAAACTGTATTACTGGCGTAGTGAAGAATGCAATGTGTGGTCATTAAGATGGAGTTACAGAATTACGAAATTAGTTATCGTTCCATATCATAAATTATTATTTCAGAATATTATTGGAACAGGTGGAGAACAAGCAGTGATATCGAATGTTATGGTCAGGTATTGAGTAGGGTTGCATGACCATGATCCATGATGACGGGAGGTATAGCTTGAGATGTCAGCATTTGGCTGGAATCTTCGGCGAAGTGTCGGTATTTTTATAATACGATCATTTTATCGCTGATTGTTTGATTATACTTTTTCGCAGATGGTGTAATGTAGCGAGAGATCGTGTGTAATCATCATCATCATCAGCCTTTTAACAGTCCACTGCTAGACTAGGCCTCTCCTTTGAAAGGAGAAATTGGCCTACTATACCACGCTGGCCAAACGAGTTGGTACAGGGTTTGTATCCAGTTTTCCTTCTCTTACAGCGGTGTTCTCTGCATAATATGTTCCCTCTGTCGGCTCTTACGACATCCATGGGATGATATGGGGTGATGACATTCCGTATTCTTAATCCGTCACCACACGGACGATGGTGTGTAATGGAGAATTTGTAATTTGTCTGAAGGTGTATTAGCTGGCACAGATAATTGTTTGCCTGTTGAGGTCGCAGTTGATGCTGTCACTTTTCTTAACTTTTAAACGATTAAAATCGGCCAGAATCACGCTTACATCACAACTGGTGCCGGTCACTTTACTATTTGGTGCTGCCTGCTATTACCAATGTCTATTAACCGCAATATAACTACTTATTCTACTAGGCCGTACGTTCATTTGCATCATCATCATATCACAAAAAATAAAAATTTTGCTTCACCACCAAACCAACGATTAGTTGGTACAGGTGCTATTTCTTAATTCAATCTACACTTTTCACTTTGTAACGAGCACAATGGTGCAACGTGCAGTCGAATTATACTCATTTTCATAATTGCTCATTCATTCATTCCTGAATGGAAAGTTCTTTGATAGCAGTACTTAGTGGGTACATTGCTTAAATTTGTGAACACACAGAACAACTATTATGTGATACAAATTGACAAATTAAAATAGTTTTGCCACCAGTATTGCAGGAAGCATGAACTTCATATTTCTGTTTAAATGTATCCTTAAGATCATCATCGACCTAGCGTTAGCCCTGGATCTAGATTCAAGTCTGACTAGACATGACAGTATATGTATTAGCTTTTCCGGAGAGGGATTAACGTCTAACCACCGCAACCCTAAGAAAGACTAATGGCATCATGTAGGCAAACATATTTGAGTAATCCTTGAGAATACGAGTGAATGTAAGTGAGTATAGAGACAAGTCTTATCATTTCAAATTATCTTAATATTTTGTCCAAGTTTAGTAACAACTTTAAGCATAATGGTCGTATGTGGACTGCACTATCTTTATGGTAATCTAGACAAACCGCAGTCCTTTACAAATATTTAAACAAACATATTCTCAGAAGGTGACTCGTTGCAGTGCCTTGTACCACAGTATGACGCATTTTTTAAACATACCTCATAACGCATACGTATACTAAATTATGCGTTTATCTATCACGGAAACCATTTCCTTTGTTTGAAACATTGACAGTTACAACTTCGTTCAGAAACGCTTGAACCGAAGAATTCACATTTCTTGATGACGTAACGCGTTTATGCAAAAGTACGCGTTTGAAGGAAAATAACGCACATGCTAAATAAGTTAATGCTATAGGAAAAGTGAAATGCTAAGCGTCGCGAGCCGAGATGCAACCGGGCATTATCAAAAAACAAAAATGAAATGCACCAATAGCGTAGTAGTTGAAGTGCTCGCCTCGCCGTTTAGAACTGCACCGATTGTTGTGGGTTCGATCCACATATAAAAGTACACTTTGTAACATAACATAACTTCACGCCTTTTATCCCCGAAGGGGCAGGCAGAGGTGTATTGAACACCCACACTTCGCCAGTTATGTTTCGGTAATAGGGGGCGAGCTTATTGCCATCTACCGGGCACATTGTTAAGCGAGCGATAATTAACATTTTAATACACACATAACTTCGAAAAGTCAGAGGTGTGTGCCCGGGGTACCTGGGGATCGAACCCGAGACCATCGTCTCAGCAGTCCGTTACGTACACCACTGGCTACCGCCGCTTTATATTGTAAATACCTACGTAAATAAGTACACTTTGTGTAATCTGCAAATTGCTGTTTTGGATTCTGATTGTATTCTTTATCTTTTGTTTCAATGTTTTAGTCCCCAGCGCCATTGGCTTGATTTAAAGTGCGTGAGTTGTCTTTAAAAGTCATTTTTAAACTCTAAATCTGTTCACAATAGTAAATGTATTTCTTCATGGTTAAGTATTATGAAGCACATTCAGTAATTACCTTGCTCCACATAAGGTTGGCCGGGCATCGACCCGCGGCTATCGATTGCACAGCCTGCTGCCACAGTTGTAGGCTAGTGGAAACAAACGCTCGGAGTAATGAAGCCCTTTGTGGGCCAAACAAGCTTTCGTACTCGTATTTGTAGGTCGCATGTCACTGATACATATCTCAACTTAATTTGTTTACGAGCGAAATGTGTGTTGTTTTATTTGTTTTGACGATTTATGGTTATTCATGTTTTGTTGGATTGTCTATGATGTGTTTTTTCTCGTTCTGATGTAGGCACTTTTTGATCTGTTTGAAAATAAGATAGTTAACTAAAGTTAACTATCTTATTTTATAAAGGAAACTGCAGTGCTATGAATTTTTGTTCAGGCAAAAAAGTAAGATAGTTTGTATTCAATGCCTGTATGAGATGACAAAATTATCTTACAAAAAGTTTAATAAAATAACTAAAAATTTCTGCGACGTACGTCACGTAACACGTTTGTAAATATAAATGTGCGGGCGACACCGCCTACGTAGACACTTTAAAATGTAACTCATTCAAAGTTTGTTGCAAAAACAACAATATTTATCTTTTTTGATTAAGTATATTTTAGTCTCTGAAAAAACATTTTATCAGATTTATATTAAAATCAAGTGGGAACAGTTTCAAAATTAAACACAGAACTAATTTCCTTAGTGAAGTTAAAGTGTGCTTTTGTCAAAAATGCACTGCGTGGTCAAAATTCTAGAGTGCAGTCTGTTGGTATCTCCACTAGGCTGTCGCTGTATCATTCATCATCATCATCATCATCAGCCTTAGCCTCTCATTCATACACAAAGTAATATATTACAAAATATGTTTCATACTTGACTCATAGTTTGTGTAGTTATACTAGTGATGCTTACTAATGCGGTAGATTTGGCACGTTCAGTGGCTGAACCACGACACATCACATCATCATACATCATCATCAGCCTTTAACAGTCCACTGCTGGACTAGGCCTCTCGTTTGAAAGCAGGAATTGGCCTACTATACCACGCTGGCCAAATGGATTGGTATAGGGTTTGTATCAAGTTTTCCTCCTCTCACAGTGCTGTTCTCTGCATAATATTCTCCTTCTGTCGGCTCTTACGACACCCATGGGATGATATGGGGTGGTGACATTCCGTATTCTTAATCCGTCACCACACGGACTACACATCACATACCACATTGCAAAGATCAAGGTTCTGAGCTGGGGCCATTGTCTCCGCCCGCCACATTCGTATTCTACCTGCAACGTACTCACACACATCATTATGTACGGACACACATCTCGCGTATGACAATGTCCTATGATTCTGAATGTGTAAGTAGAATATCCAATAGTCGGACTCGTGATCAAATGATTACATGTTTGTGGTCGTCCCTTGGTATAGTTACTCTACTCTGTGGTCGTTCCCCTTCTATTGAATGACTGAGGTGAAGTGTGAACCCACTGCCACTACTTTCCACCACGAAATCGGGACAATTTTCAAGGAAATGGTAAATTTGGTCGAAGTACAAATTGACTTTTAAACTTAACTTTCTGCGTTTTCGGATTAAACGAACAACCGCCTTTTGACGTTCGTCTAGAACAAGCTAGCTAGACAAAAACAACTCTTAAATTCCTGGAAGTTAATTACTATTACGAACTCATTACCCCTATACATTGAGGATTACACCTATTAATTATCAATACTACCCTCATTAAGAGCGTCATTAAGGTATGTTTATAAGATGTTGACTATTTAAAGGGCATTCATTTGCATTTTTACATCATATTTGATAGCATTGTTTATGTCACTAAAAGAAATTTGTGAAAGTGTTTTTGTGATGGATTGTATACGTAAGGGTAAGTAGTTATATTTTATTTCATTTTCAACATGGGAACTTCATTCTTTAGTCTTATAAAATGAAATGTTTGAATTTTCACCCACTTTTTTACTCATTTTTTCAAATTCATCGGTCAAATAATAACATGTCCCCACTTGTCCCCACCGTAGAACCTATCATATACGATTCTCATAAGTTTCTAGTAGTTATACGTAAAAAAATTCATTGCGATATATTTGCACAACTAATTTTTATTTATTTTTTTCTTTCAACAGTTTTTACCGTCTCAAGAATGGATTTTTTCGAAGAATGGCTGAAACACCCGAAGGAAACGCGGAATGAGGAGCTCTTTCGGTTTATATCTTTGAGATATAATTTTGATGGTGTTACGGAGCAGTCTCTGCGAGATATTAAAGTACTAATCTCAAGATATTCAACGAAATTTGCTGAAAAGTGGAGCAGCTGTGGAAGAAATCGAGAGCGATTCCTGCAAAAGTATTCGACGTGGCTGGAGGGTCTTGACATATCTTTCGATGTGTCCGTTTATTTATCTCTGCCAACTACATCTGGAGAACCGGGACCCGGAAGACCTACTAAAGATTTTGAACATTCTAGTCTCAAAACGAAGAGACGACGTGTAGACGATCTATTACAGTCCAGAAGTGCTAGTGAATTAATTTACGCCGCTGAAGTGTCAGCTCGAATCTCGGGTCAGAGAAGTGTAGCACGTCAAATTAAAGATGTGACTAGTGATCCTTCAATAACCAAGACCACGAGTGAAGAAAGTGCCCCCAGGAGTTTAACAAGTGAGGAAGCTTTAGCGTACTACGTTGATAGTAAATCAAGTAGCCATAGCTATAAGCAGACTCGGAAGTGGAGTATTAAAGCTGGACATAAGGTGTTTCCGTCAATGTACAGTGTTAGAAAGGCTAAAATAGCCTGCTACCCGTCAGGTGAACAAATTACAGTCAATGAAACGCATGCTGAAATCAAAGTTCAGGCAATTCTTGATAAGACTGCCGAACGTTTAGTTTCAGCACAACAAGAAGTTGTTCATAGTCTGTTACCTTGCACGTCATTCACATTAATCAGTAAATGGGGTTGTGATGGAAGTTCCGGTCATAGTATGTACAAACAAAAATTCACTAATTGTGACGATAGTGACGAGTTTTTATTTGTATTTTCTTTCGTTCCTCTTCAATTGAAAGATGAAAGTGGTAATATTGTGTGGCAGAATCCTCGGCCCTGTTCTACAATGTATTGTCGGCCAATAAAGTTTATCTTTTCTAAGGAAACGAAAGATTTTACGATTTCGGAAACCAATAAGGTTTTAGAAGAGATAAACGCTTTATTGCCGACAACCTGCAAGGTGATGGAGACCGAAGTATCTGTCACACATGTTATGCTTTTAACAATGATTGACGGAAAAGTTTGCAATGCTCTGACCGAAACTTCTTCCTCACAAAAATGTTTTATTTGTGGGGCAACTCCAACAATGATGAATGATCTGTCAAAAGAGTTTGCTGCGGACAAAGATAATCTTGGTTTTGGTTTGTCTACGTTGCACGCTTGGATAAGGTGCTTTGAATGCTTGCTTCACATTAGCTATCGACTAAATATAAAAATTTGGCAGTTAAGAACAGCCGAAGACAAAGCTAGTGTGAAACAACGTTCAGATGACATTAAAAAACGATTTAAAAGCGAAATGGGCTTGATTGTAGACAAACCAAAACCAGGGTTCGGTAACACTAATGACGGGAACACCGCGCGAAGATTTTTTGGAAATCCCGAGGCTAGTGCCGATATTACAGGGTTAGATGTTTCACTAATACAAAAATTTGGCATACTACTTCGCACTTTATCATCGGGATATGATATAAATATTGAAAAATTCATTAACTTAGCTCAAGAAACTAGACAACTTTATGTAAATCTCTATTCATGGTATTACATGCCCGCTACTGTCCACAAAATACTTTTGCACAGTGGCGAAGTAATTAGATCGTCCCTTCTACCTATAGGCCAGCTTTCCGAGGAAGCACAGGAAGCTCGGAATAAGGACTGCAGAAGATTTCGTGAGCACAACACACGAAAGCGATCACGGGAGGCTACGAATAGAGATTTACTTAATATGTTATTGATAACATCTGACCCTGTAATAAACGGTTTACGAGAAGTTCCTCGGAAGAAAATAGGTACGCTTCCAACTGAAGTATTAGATTTAATTGTCCCACCTAGCTGTAAGGAACAAAATGTTAATATGATTTCTACTTTTCATAGTTCTGCCCCTCACGATCATGACTATTCAATGGATGATTCATCTGATGATAGTGATGATAATGAGTAATAGATTTAGTTCTTAGATATTTTATGCATCTGTTATTAGATTTTATAGCGACGTCGAGGGATAAATCACTTTATAAAATGTTCAAAAAATATATTATACACATATGCCCGATAAATGTTTTTTTTTTTCATGATACCAGCTCAAATGACAAACTGCCTTGAAAAAAGTACCAAAAACCTTATATCTTTGCTTATTAACCGCATCTAGACATAAAAATCAAATAAAATAATTTTGTCTAGCTAGCTTGTTCTAGACGAACCATAGTGCGTCATTGTAAAAGGTATTTGCTTCTTGAATGCTTTACAGAAGTGTCTGCGCGAAAACAGGCCAATTTTGTATTAATATGGATATAAAGAGATCGTATACAATCTCTTAGAACGACGGTAGCCTAGGGCGAAGGTTGTGAGAGTAAAAGTCGCGAGAGCGAAGTCACGGCCCTCACGTCGCGCGTCGGTGAGAGGCAAGATGCAAGCTTGTATGCAACCTGTAATAAACCACTCAAACTTGACTGGTGAAGTGTATTGTACAACTTATTCTGCTGAACCGGAGCTTGCCAGATCATTTACGGGTAAGGCTTAAAAGACACATTAATGATTTTACAATTAGGTACAGGCTAAAGAATCTTTTGTGTATTTTCCATTAATTTTATTAGAGGCTTTAGTAGAAGTATGTCAGCACCATAACTCAAAGAAAATGTCTGACCTTTATATTCATGGAAATTGAAACAGTAATTACATCCATGAATCAGTAGTTCACCACAATGGCATTGTACGCTCGCCGTCGTTATAATTTCACATTGGCCTTACAAAACTACCATTATGGTTGACATTTCTTCAGACGCATTCTAAAGTCGAGCAAAAAGAGAATTGGCGCCATTCACGAATTGAATTCTATTGATATTTTATTTCTTAATATTCCAGTAGATAAATGTCAACAACATTTACTTCAAGTTTCGCGTAGAAAAATTCAATCAGACATAGCCTTGTACATATGGCTCCATGTTGAGAAAGACTCCGCCAATAAAAGCTGATATTTCTTTTAACAGTGACAGTACTTGTATCACAGTTCTCTACCACTTACCTATAATTATATGATAGGTAATATTATATAGTAGTATTATAATATTAAATTTGCTTTAAACAGGAAACTAGTATCGTGAATGTCTTTTCTACTAATAAGTTTTAGACTTATATATCATGTTCAGGGCAGCCGTAGGTAACTTCTTCTTTCTCTTAGCGTTATCCCAGTTTCAGTCTGGGGTCCGCTTTCTAGTCTAACCAGATTTGGCTGAATATTAGCTTTTCCACAGAGCGACTGCCTGTCTGACCTCCGCAACCCGAAGGGATAGCGATATTCCATGGTTTAGACTAGTGTCAGTTTATTTAGAAGGTACTGACGCCCTGTAACGACTGTCAAAGATATTCATGACAACCGGGACCGACGGCTTAACGTGCTCTCCGAGGCACGGGACAAGCGATAATTAACAATTCAATACGCACATAACTCCGAAAAGTCATTGGTGCGCGCCGTGGATTCGAACCTGATACCCTCTGCATGGCAGTCTGTTGGTATATCCACTCGGCTATAGGCAGCCGTAGGTAACTCTTAAGGTTAAATGTGTATACCTAAAGAAAAGAATTCCAATGGCCCTATAAATGTGTGGGCAGTATAAGTGGATGTGTGACCTCATTTCCCACGATTTGTGTTACTGCAGCGCTCCCATTACAACGATTTGAGGGCACTGCATAACTTCCCTCGACCTATAACCAGATATTTTTTATGTCGTCTACACAAAGGCGAAGAATATCGAGCTTTAAGCGTAGCTCCTGTAGCGACCCAAGATGTGAACATTGGAACCCAGTCTGTTAAAAGGACAAAAAGTAGTTTTTTCGAGATGTGTACCAATATTTTCGTTTGTTACTGTATAATGTTTTGCAGTGACATAACTAATGCTTGGCATTCAAAACGCCGTAGTAGTTGGGACGTTAAAATAGGTTGCTTACATTAGGGAGGCGACAGCCGCATTCCGCACGAATTTCGTGACTGCATCGTTATTAAGATTGGGGTCGTACCGCTATTAAATAGCGGTACGACATTAACCCTTTACATAAATTTTATGTAAAGGGTTAATGTAGACCACGGTAGTCGTATTATCATTTTCCATAGTCCTCATGGGTCAGGTGTATATCATAACATAACATAACTTGACGCCTTTTATCCCCGAAGGGGTAGGTACAGGTGTATACACACCCACATTTCGCCAGTTATGTTTAGGTCCCAATGTAATAGGGAGCGAGCCTATTGCCATCTACCGGACACATTATTAGCGATATATGATAATAACAGATTCTATTATGTAGTATTATACTTGTTATGCTGTTCTTTCAGTAGAAATACACTTTCGATCAGCTAGGACTTTTTAACATATAGTTGCCCTAACTGGCATACAACAAGGAAATGTCCTATTAGTGAAGTATCTAATCTTGAGACCTCTGTGACAGAAATAATCATATTTCACATTTTGACTTACAAATCAGTTTTAAAATAGAAGGCTCATAACTTAAATTACTAAGGCCGGTGTTCACCGATACCTTTATCTTGCTTATCTTTCCGTTAAACTAATCAGGCAATGCGCGCGCAGTACTAGGTACGCGTCTCATCCCATGTGACAATGCGCGCGCAGAACTAAATAAGCAAGTTAACTGTTGGTTTTCCGATCGCCGGTTCATTGTCGGTGAACTTGGGTCTAAGTACTATATAAATGAATGTCAAGAAAGTACTAGAAGACCCAGGCAGAATAAAACGTAGGAAGGTAAATGAATAGCTTCCGTTTAAAAACCTTTGTCCAAGAGTCAGTTTTCTTATCAATCGTCTTCCTGTCTTACAAGTCGCTTTAGAGCCTTCAAATTAATCAAAAAAAGGTCGTTTTATACATTCAAGTACCAACAACTTCTGCATGATCATTGACATGGTTACAATTCGTGACACCTTCCAGACGAATAGTACCTACAGTTCAGTTTCTTTTGTGAACAAGTGAGAGACAGTAGTTCAAACTTTCTTATTCTCCTTTCTACTATTGTCGCCATATTGTATCGATAGATTATAGACTATGACTATTGTTAGCCTTCAGCTTAGTGCAAACAGAGACCTAGTGTTTCTAGAAACGATCAGTGACGTGGCTGTGACGTCACATCAACTGATACGCGTGTATGTGATGGTAAATACATATTATTTAGTTCCACGGTCAAGGTGCTTAACGTTTAATGTCCTCGGTGTTATTGGACTATTCACTGTATTACTTATTAGGTTTATTTTTAGCACGATAGTATTAATTCTGACTAAGCGACTGTAACGCCGAAGGTCGCGGGTTCGATTCCCGCTCAAGTCAAACATTTGTGTGTATGAACATGAATGTTTGTCTTGTTCTGGGTGTTTCTATGTATGTATTTACAAAAAAAATAAGTATACAGGGTGTCACAAGACCCATCACCAAGCCGAAGCCTACTCGTTGTGGACATCATGCCAAGTCATACTAACCAAAAATAATACCTGGGAAACGATTATTTTTTAAGTTTTCACATTTTTTAAACCGCAATTAAAAGCGCGCGCGTGCAATGCTCGAAATACCTACTTATCCATGGGGTTATAGGGCATGTAAAGAACATATTGACGGGGTAAATGCATCGATTTTGTACCAAATTAGAAGAATTCCATACTAACTTTGAGCCTCAATATCTCCTGAACCAGTAATTTCCCAGGTATGGCGCCGAAGAAAAAAATGTTCGTAGTGATTGGTACAACATGGGATTTCAGTTTTCGTTAAGGGTCTTTTTACACCCTGTATAATGTATGTTAATCCATTAGCGCCCTGCACACGTACAGTTCGGACCGCGCATCTTGGACTGCGTTCCAAACAGCAGTTAGACCTGTACGGTTTGGACTGCGGATCAAACTGTTGTGCTAATTACGACTAAAAATGCATTCATGGTTTGGATTGCCGACGAAACTTACATAATCTAGACAAACGTTCCGAACTGTGCGTGTAAATTAATTTTCAAGAGTTTGGACTGCAGTTTGGACTGGCATGGCGCGTGGAATGTGATCAGTTTCAAAAGTTTTAACCTCTACTAGTTCTGAAGCAATGGAAATGGATACTAGTTTGGTGATCGCGTTAGCTGGATCTGTGGTAGGTTTTAACAATCAAAACAGAAAACGAAGAACTCTTAAGTTTTGTATTTTTTTTTTTTGTTATAAACTCGCGGTTTGCTGTTGCGAATCCTGTTTTCTTGCAAAATTGAACAAGCTCATCATATGCTTTATTTCGTAAATTGCGGTTAGTGTACAGCGATTTATTTTTGATTTTCCATAGACATGAGTGTTCTCGATAAAGCCTAATAAATTTCGTTACAGCTTCTGCACTCCAAACCGCCATGTTTGTTGTTGTAAATTGCATCTATACGTAGCGCACGCATAGAACTGTAGCAGAGTGCGTACGCATCGACACGCCGCACGGCCGCATCGAACTGTCGGGCCTCGCCTCGCGCGGGGGACGCATCTACACATTCGGTTCGGAAGTTCACATCCCTGGCACGGCGCGTGGTGTTTCCCGCGGTTCAAACTGTACGTGTGAGGGCCGCTATTGTCTAGTACCCATAGTACAAGCTTTGCTAAGTTTGGGATTAGATGCTGTTGTGTGAATGTGGTAGAATATTATTATTATAGAATATTAGTTCTGACGATAGTATTTATACTATAATAATATTTTTTATGGCTCTATTGGACGAAAATAGTCTGTGGCTGGTGCGGAAATACACACTGACGTCATAGTTTTCTAAACGCTCCTAAGTATACAACTATACATATATTTTTACATTGTCGCGCTCGTAAGTATACATATATTTTTTTATAGCTGCTGATAAAAATGCTGAGCTTGACTGGCACAGGCTGTAATGACGTGCGAAAGGTGGGGAAGGAGAAACGGGCTCTTAATTTAAGTATTTTCCTTGTCCTGAATACTGTCCCAACTTATTTGCATCAACCTTCCTAGTACCTACTCCTTCGCCACACGACATGTTTATTCGAGCTATCCAGGGTTCCTTCCACCCTTATTAACTAATAAAGATATTAATACTAAGTTCAAAAATGTTTATGGTGTATCCATGAAGGCTTCGTATAAATACAGACGTATACAGGAAAAGCATTTGAATATGTCCAGCAGTGCAACTGTAGGTACTTGAATTCTATCTAAGTGGCAATTCGCAGACTGCCTGTCGCTTACGCTTCGAGCAATCAACTTAAATCGTTACAATGACGATTACAATCAACATTATTACAAAAAATAAACGTAAAAATACTAGTAAACGTAACCAAAATACGTAGTATTCAATTAAGTTTGACCTTTTTACAAGGAGTGAGTAATAGTTTGGTGTAATCGCTTCAGAACTATGAGAACTGAGGTACGTGTGATAATGTATTGTTTCGTCTACAATTTACATTCATATTTAAACGATTCTAGATGGTAAGTACTTACTGGTAAATTACCAGGTATTACGCATTAATAGTTAACCTTAAAATGATTAGGTACGGCCTTTTTACCCAACTACGGCGAAGCCAAATGGAAGGGTAAGGCTTTTTTTCTTACTTATAGGCAGGTATGTAACTATGTACATATTAACTATATTATTTAAAATGTGTATCAGTACTTAGTGCTCTGTTCGAAATTCTGACTAGCATTCTGAAAGAAAAGAGAGAATCGAAGAATACTTAATGATAATGGCTATCTCATTATATGACTTTAATTGATGTGAACTATCATTTTTATTCATGTTCATATCCTTGCCTGGGTACGTATTACCTTTCCATGAACATTTTAGTGTTCAATATATAAATTCATAACCTTGGCCTGATGTCATAAAATTAACTATTTAGTAGAGAAAACATTGAACAAGTCATTATTCAAAAGGCTAACTTTAATCACAATTAAACAAGGTGAATAAAATTTATATTTGCATGAGAAATTTGATAGGAGTGAATGAAACATGAGAGGTATGTCAGGATCGTTGCAAATGGCGTTCCGTAGTCTCTGCCTACCCCTCCGGGAAACAGGCGTGAGTCCATGTATGTAACAAAATTTCTCTGTTGTCTTGTTCACGTGACGTACTCGTTTCCCCGTAACAGTTCCAATTCGCACGATTTCCACACTCGTGGCAGTTGTCCGTCAGTGGCTCGCCACCACAGATAAAAATACAGCTAAATGAACATCGGCAGATGACAAAATATTTGTACGCGTGAAGGTCACACGACTACACGGCTAATTTACGGCTTGCGACCAAAGTCATGGCGATTTGTTATGTGCATTATAATTTAACCTTAGGATAAATTACGCTCAACCATAATGGCAGATCAGACAGAGACTTTAGCTGCTAGATAAATTGCGTATCTTTCTAAAAACGTAACTTTTATCTAGGTAAACATCATCACCAGATTTCTGTCCTACTCCTGAAAACGGGCCTCTTTTCACTATAAGAAGGGTCAGGCTATATTCCACCCACGGAAGAGAAAATTCCACCACTCTGCTTCGGTAAGTGCGAAATTAGCAGACTTCACATGACGTTATTTTTTATAAGATAAATGACGTCTGAATGCCTGAAAATATATTTTCCACTGTTAAGTTTGCACAGGTCATCTACATCCTAACAAAAACAAGGCACCGTGCTTTTCACACCAAGATGTTTTTAAACTGAGAGCAACCGCACAACCTCTGGCTTAGCAGGGTCACTATAACTGCCAATAATCTAACCTGCACGCAAATCGACACATCACGCCACTTAATCGTGCTCTCAGCAGACGTGGGAGACGCTTACCTTATCCATATGTTATTGACAGAAATAAGTGCAAATTGGTCACACGTTGCTCTTTCATTTAAACATATAAGATGTCGATATACTGACGTCATGGTTGCTCAGTTAACTGCCCCAACGTTTTATGGCTCTGTCTTTCATTTTGAAAAACCCAACTATAAATACTTGATGTCCCTGACTGGTGAAACTGGTTTGGTCAATCTTGGAAATACCTAGTCGGTTTGCATCGTGAGTGCTAATGTATAATCAGCACTCATCACTATAAGTTACAGTGTGAATGAGTGTGAGGGGCTGTGGGATCGATCAAGGTGCAAGATCTTGTAAAAGAGAGAACAAAAGTAGGGGTAACTAACGAAGCGTAAATTTCGCCGTAGTTTTAACTATTTTTAATTGCTTTAACAAAAAGCCTAGTACCTTACTTGTTTTTTAACAGTAATTTGTAATAGCTAAAAAACACTAGACCAGTCATCCACGAATACGTAATAATACTAATAATCCTTTTTATCATAAAAGTAACACACTCCACATACTTGTCAAAGTTTCTATACGCACCCTTACTTTAAACGCAAATCTTGAAACTGAAACATATTTATTACCGATCACAACGTTTCTTAATTATCCAGTAAGTTGTACATGGAATTTTCCTTTTCTGTAATATTCGTTCACGTAGAATAAGAATTTACGTATATTAGATATAGTCTGTTGGATATAACTCTGTGTTAACGTTAACTCGACGTCACGCAATAAACATTAATTTTTGCAACTTCGTAATAAATACATATGTTTACCGCCTGATTCGATTGCGCACGCGTATTGCATTGTTGCTAAAAAAAACTATTCGGAATAACAAGTATATGCAGAACAACTGAATAATGAACAAACAGCATTGTTTTTATGTCATCCGCTGTTTTATTGCGGGGAATGCTAACGGAACATTATGCAGTAGAAAGTCTCAATTTCACATAATTTACGGTAAGAGAAGATGTATGTTTCTCTTACATGGATTGCGTGTTCGTTTCATTCAAGTGTTCAAATGTTTGACACCAACATGTCACGTAATGTACGGCTTAGTTGATGCTTTCAGCGCCATTATTTTCACGTGTAACAAATTAATTTGTCCCGAAATAGCCGAAGTGATAAATGAGACACGCCACTATGAGCTAGTGGAGTTATGGCGGGACTTTTTGTGGTCGTTACAAAGATTTATTGTTATTTGACAAACAGCCGATGAGACTATGTGTCTTACTAAGCTAACTTTAATCTCGCTACACCTCATTCTTAACAGGCGAAACGAATAATCGACCATAAGATAGATTGGAGAGGATGCCCATCGCCACATCAATGAAATCATTAGTTGGGCATATATCAGCCTGAAAGATTGATTAGTATTGATTATCAAAGATACATGTCGACGGCGGAAAGCGAAAACGTCGTAGTCCACAAATTATGAAATATTTTTTATTGCACGGTTCGATCAGAAAAAACTGCATCAAATGGTCCGGGTCTCGTAATTTTACTTAAAAAAGGGATAAGCCCAGCTTCACACAATTCGATAGCGCAATTACAGCGATTTTACGTTCTGTAAAAATAGTTTAAAATGTCGTAGTAAACAAAATGTTGGAAAATAATTGTAAGAATGAAGTTTGAGGGACAGAACTATATTTAGACAAAAATAACAAGTACCTATAATATCAAAAAATCATGAGCCTAAGTAAAAAAAAACACGCTAGTTATGATTTTTTTTTTAAAGTGAAAAAGTTTTTTGCTCTGGTGAATATTTTCGTTTTTGTGGATGACTACGTTTTCGCTTTCCGCCGTCGATATGTGAGTGTTGAGTTGATCCAATATGGTGTCAGGCTATCACATAAGTACATCGAAGGTTCAACGTCCCCGTGACACAAAACCTTTTGTGCCATTTTGTTATTGTCGTTTATAAATATTCTGCTGCGTCTATACGCCATTCACGAACTAAGAATAATTCGTCGAGTATGAATACAAAAAACAATCTTAACATATTACTTTTACTTTGCGATTAGACAGCCATTATCAGATTTAAAAAATATAGGACTTCTGATGCACCGGATGAATTAGAATTAGTTAAATTTTACACGGATTTCGTTATTTTTTATTTTATCTTAAGTATATCAACCTTCAACGGTAACATGTGTGGCTGACACTGCATCTAGTGAATCACGAGTATCTTAAGAGCCTGATACACCACTATTCAACTCAGATCATATCTTGATTAGATAAAGTATCTACACTCCTGTAGTTAAGATAACTGTTGATGCCTTAACTGAAATGACTGACACAACAAAATATCCCGATAAGCGGCAATAGGCTCGCCACCTATTACGTGGGATCAAAACACTGGCGAAAAGTGGGCGTTTAATATGCCTTTGCCTACCCCTTCGGGAAGACAGGCGTGAGTCTATGTATGGATATTATATATCTATAAATAAATACACAACAATTGTTGCTAGTCACATTTTCAGTTCTAATGGAGCTGTGATCAAAAACGGTGATGCTGAGAAGCATAACATATCACATCAAGCGAATGTGACGAAATTCTATCTAGTAATACTACCTGGAGTCAGCCAAGAATTTAAAACGATGTCACATGAAGTTTGGCTGTTTTGGGAGCCAACATCAGTTTCACACTAAAGTATACATAATTTTGGTTATTAGCCGGCTTTTTGAATAAAAAGTGCAACCAGGGGGCCCAGGTGTTGGTAAAGAGATTGCTCTTTAAAATATTAATATGCGTAAAACATGATATATTTTACGATATGTTTTTGATGTCACTTTAATCTGCTGCTTCTGTGCAGCTGTTTATAATGTAATTTTCCAATAGGCTCCTTTAATCAGGCAATTTGAATAAAAAGTGCCCATAGATACTGCATCACTATCTAGATGTTGACAGGCTCGACTTGCCTCAATCATTGTTTTTGTTAGAAAGAAACCGAAATCATTAAACGTAGACCAACAAAACAAAAAATATAAATATCCGTCGCGCTAATGTTTACTTTTACCGATGGCAACAACCAGCGCCTCTGGTGGAAGAAATTACAATTTCATCAGCCTTTCATTTATCGCGTATAGGGAAATTAAACACAGAATATTAGTATTTGCTAAGATATTATCGTACTGCAGATAAAACTCAAAGATAAATAAAACTTCTTATCAAAACCTACTTTAGTGTTAAACATTTACACCTTTTTGCTGAAACCTCGTTATTTGAAACACAATTATAATTTGTTACTTCAAACCTAGTATTAATAGTGCATTTTAATGAGAATTGTTTGGGCAAAGACCTCATAAAAGTATTACATAAGTGGATAATTTGATGTAATTACGATAGAGAGAATGAGTGGTACTTGGTAGCCATTTGGAGTGGGTGCTATGCTCTCTGCTCAATGCTCACGGAACGCAGCGTAAGATTACATCTCTAGGTGATGCTGGCTGCAGCTCGTTAGACTTTTATGATAGGATTTTGTTGTTAGGTAGTGTTTGCAGTATAATTTTATTGAGCATAAATAACTGACTCTATGCGATTATTTAAAGTATTTGATGCTGCTTCATCGTTGGAATTTAAAGTGCATTCCTGAAGAAACGAGCAGAAAGTAGTTTTTTGTAGCAAATTACAGTCTGTAAATGATGATTGATTACGATGATCCGAAAATCGATGATGTAAATGACTTTAAATGCTCCATTGTAATTAATTAGCTTGATATTTGGATTAAGAGACGAGCAACAAAGATACCGATATAAAACGTTATTTGATTATTACATAATTACGACTGTTTTCTCATCAATAAATTAGACAGAGATAGCACTGCTGGCTTATGACACAATCAGCTAATTACATAGTAAGCATTGACAACACTGTTCCGCTTCATGGAAACGGTGTGATACGACCCGAGAAATTATATTGTACAGGTAACAGGCTCTTTTATTAATGAAAGAATACGTAACCTAATGGAAGGAAAGAGGAACCCACCACGCACCCTCGGATTGACCACCCCAACTATTGCAATAGAAAAAGGTTGACAATACCGGACTCCTCTAAAAGGATACGCGACGTGCAGTATCCCGCTGTATACAGCGGGATACTGCACGTCAGGTATCTTCCTGGAACCCATACCTACCATTCCTATATCCCTTATCCTTTTAGAGGAGTCCGGTATTGTCAACCTTTTTCTATTGCAATAGTTGGGGTGGTCAATCCGAGGGTGCGTGGTGGGTTCCTCTTTCCTTCCTTTAGGTTACAATGGAGTTCCGCCAAGTAACGCCTGATTCAATCAACTATAAAGAATACGTACTTAGGTATCTACTTTAGTATTTGAATATTTCATTACTGACTAAATGTTCTGAAGAGCATTTTCGCTTTAGCTGTACAATAGCCTGTGTAATATTAAAACGAAGGACGAAGTATAAAATTTGACTGCATGTATGGCAAAGTGGTTAAAGCGGCTACCTAGTCGCTTAAACTGTGCTGAGTGTTGTGGCTTCGATTCCCTTTAAACAAACTGTATCTGTAGATATATATCTAAAGTTATCTGCAATCCAACATTTAATCCGGGGGCTGAAGAGGATATTATTTAAATTTAACAGAGACTGCCTCGTTGGTCTCGCGGCATAAATGAGCGCGTGGGATTGCGAGGTCTCGGGTTCGATTTCCGGGTCGGGCAAAGTGTTATTGGGATTATTAATACGACCGGTTGGCGCAGTGGGAGTGTAAGCGACTGCTACGCCGAAGGTCGCGGGTTCGATTCCCGTTCAAGTCAAACATTTGTGGATGGATGTTTGTCTTGGTCTGGGTGTTTCTATGTATAATATGTATGTATTTACAAAAAAATAGTATAGGCTCGTCCCCTATTACGTGGGATCTAAAAAATTCATGGCGAAATGTGGGTGTAATATTACACCTCTGCCCACCCCTTCGGGGATAAAGGCGTGAGACTATAAATAAAAATTTAAAAAAACAGAGAGCAGCTTTTCTCAGAAATTGTAGTACACAGAATCATTTCTATATACCTTATTTTGTAACGTAACCGCACAATTAAATCCGCTGTGTCATCAGTACAATTAGTTAAAAATTATATTATCAGGAACTACATAGACAGCTCCACATGCATCGGTGTCAAATAGCCGATTAGTCAGGCCATAATGATATGTAGCCAATCGAAACAAAAACCAGAGTGACGGCGTGTGTAATGTCCAACTAACATATGAATCACATATGCTGATATGTCCAAGTTTCGTATTACAGTGCAACGAGCCATCATTAATGAAATATCGCAGATAAAAAATAAATAATATACTAGAGGACGCCAGCAGCTACGCCTACATTTTTTTTAAATTTACTCGTTGTGGCCGATCCCGTGGGAATTTCGGGAAATCCCTTCTTAGTGCACCCCTACGGTCCCGAAGGAACATACATGCCAAATTTCAGCTTCCTGCGCCCAATAGTTTCGGCTGTAGCGTGTCTGTCAGTCAGTCAGTAACGCAAGGATTTTATATATTAAGATTTCTACACGATTTTTAAAGATAATAAATTCGGCGATAGCCTAGTGGTGTTATGGTGTACCTAACAGACTGCCGAGACGATGGTCTCGCGATCGATCCCCAGTTACCCCGGGCACACACCTCTGACTTTTCGCAGTTACGTGTGTATTAAAAATGTTAATTATCGCTCGCTTAATAATGTGCCCGGTAGATAGCAATATGCTCACCCCCTATTACATTGGGATCAAAACATAAGTGGAAATGATGACGATGAAATGTGGGTGTGTATACACCTCTACCTACCCTTTCGGGGATAAAAGGCGTGAAGTTATGTTATGCAGATTTTTAAAAATTAGCAGGAAAACAACGATTCGATACAATAATAATTCTGACTGACCTAATTATTATTATCGCAGAGCTTACCCACCTTAAACTAATAACCTAGAAACATAAAATTTGACTGCCTCCGTGGTCCAGTGGATAGCGTATGCGACTGCTGATCGGAGGCCCCGGGTTCGATTCCCGGGTCGGCCAAAAGTGTTACTGGGTTTTGCCGAATTCTCAGTAGCGACACGGAGTCTGGTAATGTGCCCGGTAACGGCAATAGGCTCGCCCCTATTACATGGGACCTAAAAATTCATGCTGTAGTGCGTGTGTAATATTACACTTCTGCCTACCCCTTCAGGTATACAGGCGTGAGTCTATAATAAAAAATTAGGGCAGTAAGTTCCTTTTTAGACATTAACTTAGCATCTACTTAGGAAGGTTATTTAATAATCCTCCTATAAGGGAGTGAAGTAACGGTCAATAGTTTGTTGGCGGATGCACTGAATTTAAGTTAGCACTATGTAACGAACATGCTGACTTGCGCTAGAATGTACACAAAAATATTATCACGTAAGCTACATTGAAAACTATGAGTCATCATCAGCCCTTTAAACTGTCCCACTGCTGGTCACGGGCCTTTTTCCCACTATGAGAAGGGTAAGGCCATCCATAGTCCACCACGCTGGCTAAGTGCGGGTTGGCAGACTTCACATGTCTTTCGAGAACATTATGGAGAACTCTCAGACATGCAGGTTTCCTCACGATGTTTTCCTTCACCGTTAAGCAAGCGATAATTAATAATTAAATACGTACTTAAATTCGAAAAGTCATTGATGCGAGCCGAAGATTCAAAGCTGAGACCCTCTGCGTAGCAGTCTGTCGGTCTCTCCACTCGGCTATAGCTGCTTCTAAAACTTGCTGCTTTGAAAACTATGAGTATTTTAATTATATTTAGTTGATTTGTGATGGTATATCGCGGCCTTGGTTACAATTTAAACGGATGATAGAAATGCGTATGTTTCGTATATCCGATATACTGCGTTAAATGTTCATAACAGAATTCTTCTTCGACATAGTTTTTTGTTAAATCCTTGTTTGATATACCGGAGTCATAAGCTATTCACGGAAGTAACAGTCTTAAGTCTTCCCCCTTTCATAATAATTGTGCAGTTTGCCTAGCGATCATTATCTTTTCCAGAAACCATTAGGTGGTCTCGTTAATTATCATAAGTAATAATTAATGTGAAAGTATTACATTACCTTTGAAAGGACTGATTTTGTTTTCAATAGTATTGTTATACTTTTTCACCTAATAAAGCTACAAGGGCATGATCGAGGATTCTTTTTTAGGTAGTAGAGCCTTGCTGATTTCAGCATGAATGGGCCGGCTCGGCTCGACCGGGGTAGTACTACCCTCTAACAGAAAATCGACGTAAAGTACAGTACCTAAACTGTTGCGCACCATTTGAGTGAGAGTGCCGGAGGCCCTATCACCTATTCCTTCTCCCTCATCCCACTCCTCATCCTATCCCTTTTCCCAACTCCAAGGGGCGGCAACGCACTTGTAACTCCTATGGTGTTGCTTGTGTCCATCGGCGGCGGTAATTGCTTACCATCAGGCGATCCGTCTGCTCGTTTGCCGCCTATTAACATAAGAAAAATTCAACAGTACTTAAATAATAAGAAATCTGCACTAAAGCTATGTTTCTTGGTCGTGGTATAATTTCGCTAATAATAATTAGATGCCGACAGCTCTAGATCTGTCTGGGTGAAGAGCCTCGGGGCAGCCTATACCCATCAGGGGACGTACCTTAGTTGAGATGATGGTGATCATCATCCTCTTAGCGTTATCCCATTTTTCAATCTAGGGTCTGCTTACTAGTCTAACCGGATTTGGCTGAATATTAGCTTTTCCACGGAGCGACTGCCTGTCTGACCTCCGCAACCCGAAGGGATAGCGATATTCCATGGTTTAGACTAGTGTCAGTTTATTTTAGAAGGTACTGACGCCCTGTAACGATTGTCAAAGATCTTCATGACAACCGGGACCGACGGCTTAACGTGCTCTCCGAGGCACGGGACAAGCGATAATTAACAATTCAATACGCACATAACTCCGAAAATACATTGGTGCGCACCGTGGATTCGAACCCGATACCCTCTGCATGGCAGTCTGTTGGTACATGGCAGTCTGTTGGTAGTAGGAGTAGTAGTTGAGATGATGGTGATGATTAAAATATTATTATTTGAGCTAAACATCCTTTTATTTTAATCACAGCTTAGGCTATATTTGGTAACAAGAGCGTGCAATTCATCTTCCACGCATTTGTCGTCCTGTTGTCTGACAGCAACGATACGTGACTCTAGACGTCATAGGATCACAATGACCGCACGTACTTGTTAGTTCATTGGCTACAAGCATCATATTAACCCACTTTTATTTCCTAGCCGACTCACCGGCCGGACGGCGGACACGCACTCTCGAACTTTCCAGATACAAGTTTCCAATTACCATTGATAAATTACAATAATGTGGTCTGGATTGGATAAAATGTTATTCAATACTCAATACAATAACGCCAGTGTTCCGCAACATTTCAATAAAATTAAAGCACATGTTTCAACATGTGATGATTATAATTGTCTCGATATTACTAGGGATGCTGTTTCGAAAAGTTTTGAGATCGATCCCCACCAGTCGAGCTTCTGTAGATAACTCTCATGAAGAATTTGTACATATTATATAATTAATTAATTTGTACATACATTACAAATAAGTCATATCTGGTTAGACTAGTAAAAGCGGACCTCGAACTCCAAAGCGTGCAAGTCTTGGATGCAAATGTGA
Source organism: Euclidia mi (assembly GCA_944739405.2). Taxonomy (NCBI): domain Eukaryota; kingdom Metazoa; phylum Arthropoda; class Insecta; order Lepidoptera; family Erebidae; genus Euclidia; species Euclidia mi. Next base: position 462,977 of record OX123200.2, on the reverse strand, counting down.
TAACGCTAGGGCGATGATCATACATTACAAATAAGTAAAATATTCAACCGACTAGCTATGCTTAGACAAAATATATAGAGACTAGCTGACCCAGCGAACTCCGTATCGCCTTTTTAAGAGTTTTTATTTAATTTCCTTTTTTCCAAGCCCCTTTTCCAAAGTTACCATTGACTTAGCTCTTAATCTCTTATCATTTCAGAGTCTATAAATGATGAACAAACAAACATAGATTTTTATATAATATTGAATTCCCCATTCCTTAAAATATCGGAGACGATACCCATATCGACTTTAAAAAAAAAACCTGTCTGCCATCTTTGATTTCCTATCCGCCATCTTTGATCACGAAATAGATGTTGTGTTTAGATTCTTCATCCCTTTAATCATCAGAGACGATACACATATTGATTTTTAAATTTTTTTCCCTTCCGCCACCTTTGATTTCCCATCCGCCATCTTGAATCACGAAATAGATGTTGTATTTGGATTCCCCATCCCTTTTAACATCGGAGACGATACCCATATTGATTTTTTTTTAATTCCCATCCACCATCTTTGATCACGAAATAGATGGTGTTTTTGAATTCCCCATTCCTTAAAATATCGGAGACGATACCCATATTGATTTTTTTAAAATTTCCCATCCGCCATCTTTGATTTTCTATCCGCCATCTTTGATCACGAAATAGATGGTGTTTTTGAATTTCCCATTCCTTAAAATATCGGAGACGATACCCATATTATTTTTTTTAAATTTTCCCATCCGCCATCTTTGATTTCCTATCCACCATCTTTGATCACGAAATAGATGTTGTATTTGGATTCACCATCCCTTAAATCATCAGAGACGATACCCATATTGATTTTTTTAATTTTTCCCATCCGCCATGTTTGATTTCCCATCCGCCATCTTGAATCACAAAATAGATGTTGTATTTGGATTCCCCATTCCTTTAAACATCGGAGACAATACCCATATTGATTTTTTTAAATTTTCCCATCCGCCATCTTTGATTTCCCATCCGCCATCTTTGATCACGAAATAGATGTTGTATTGCGATTCTCCACCCCTTAAAATATCGGAGACGATACCCATATTGATTTTTTTTAATTTTCCCATCCGCCATCTTTGATTTCCTATCCGCCATCTTTGATCACGAAATAGATGTTGTATTTGGATTCACCATCCCTTAAATCATCAGAGACGATACCCATATTGATTTTTTTAATTTTGCCATCCGCCATGTTTGATTTCCCATCCACCATCTTGAATCACAAAATAGATGTTGTATTTGGATTCCCCATCCCTTTAAACATCGGAGACGATACCCATATTGATTTTTTAAAATTTTCCCATTCGCCATCTTTGATTTCCCATCCGCCATCTTTGATCACGAAATAGATGTTGTATTGCGATTCCCCACCCCTTAAAATATCGAAGGCGATACCCATATTGATTTTTTAAATTTTCTCATCCGCCATCTTTGATTTCCCGTCCGCCATCTTGGATCACTAAATAAATTTCATTTTATTAATCAGCGTCCCGAAAATCTCGAAAACGATACTCATATAGATTGTATCCTATTCGTTTAGCCTTTTTTTGCCCTTGACCAAACCCTCCGCCTTCTCGTTTGACCATTTTATTATTTTTGTCTGGCCTCTAACAGTTGTGGGGTAATTTTATATAGCCTATAGCCTTTTGGCATAATTGGGCTATCATAGGCAATAACAATTTTTAAAATCCGACTGCTAGTTCCTGAGATAAGCCGACATTATCTTTTAGCCTTTTTAGCCTTTTGCCAACAAACAAACAAACAAACAAACAAACAAACAAACAAACAAACTCTTCCGCTTTATTATATTAGTATAGATAGATAACCTTAAAACTCGTTCAAGTAGTTTTAATTCCTAAGATTACAATGTTTTACTTATAAGTATATAGGTATACGTATTTTTTTTATTATTATCACACAAAACAGATTACAGCCATTACAAAATTATAGAGAAAACTTTACAATTATCAATCAGGGTTTCAACCCACAAAAATGTGTGTTCATACAAAGTATATATTAACAAAATTCAACTAGTATGGTGTAGGTACCTAAGTAAAGAATTAAGACTAGTTTTAGTTTATAAGCATGCAAAATATAAGCTAGCTAGATTTTTAGTAAAGGATATCCTTTAGTTTTTTAGTAAACGAAATAAGGTTATTGGTAAAAATATCGAAATCTAAGTTGTGCTTTGCCACTTCGTTACACTGACCAAGCCATTCTAGTTAGAGGTGTTATTTTTATAACATAACATAACATAACATAACATGTGTTATTTTTATATACCTTTAAAATTTATTAGTAGATACGCTTTTAGGTCGGTTAGCGTCAAATAAAGATTTTTTCACCACAGCAGCTCAAACATGCCGCTTTTGCTGCGAGACAACAGTGAACAAAACGCGATTTTGATTCGAGCGTGAGGCAAAGTAGCTTTTTAATTTTTCAATCTTCAGTGCCACGAATTGACATTGTTCAGCCACAAATTTGAAACATTCGAATTTTACTGTGCTCTGTCTCTTTCACATGCATATAAAAAGTGAGTGAAAAAACAAACCCCTTTGAATTCGAAATTCGATTTTGGAATTCGACCTCAAAGAAAACACCTACTGCAACGCAAAAAAGAAAGATATTTGTAATAAAGAAATTACTTTTTTTTATATGTTATTGTTTACATGTTTAATTTATTATTGGATTTTAATAAAAATAAGTCTAATTAATAGTATAAAATTGGTATTTAACCAAACTATTTTTATTTCGAATTACAACAATGATAGATTTGAAAAATAAACATCAGGGACGCGGTATTAAAACGCGATTTAAAAAAGTAGCGGGAATAAAAATTTCGCTGATGCTGATAAAGTAGGTATAGCGTAACGTGTTAAATTATATTAATATATAAAATAATCTAAAAAGATGAGTGAAACTAGCGGTGATGACTGTACTTTAACACCAGAAGAGTTAAATCAACAAGTGATTATGCAGAATTCAATCTATTCCTGTTCATTTCTATGTCTCCTAAGTAATATGTGTTCTCACTGCTGAGGTGAAAAGTTATGTGTGCTACACGAGAGCAAAGTTTTTTGTATCTCGTGCTGTTGAGTCCCTCACCACGCTCAGGATTCTAATTTTGATTCACTCGCTACGCCCGTGAATCAATCATAGAATCCTTCGCTTGCTCGGGACTCAAAATCAGCACTCGAAACAAAAAACAACTTTGCTCTCTTGTTGCACAAATAACTATTGTGCAACAAGAGAAAAGTTAGAATCCTGAGCGTGGTGAGGGACTCAACAGCATGAGACGCAAAAAACTTTGCTCTCGTGTAGCACACATAACTTTTCACCTCAGCAGTGAGAACACATATTACTTAGGAGACATAGAAATAAACAGGAATAGATTGAAAACTTAATTCTGCATTAATCACTTGTTGTTTTATCTCTTCTGGTGTTAAAGGACAGTCATCATCGCTAGTTTTGCTCATCTTTTTAGATTATTTTATATATTAATATAATTTAACACGTTACACTATCAGCATCAGCGAAATTTTTATTCCCGTCCCGCTATTTTTTTAAATCGCGTTTTGATACACCGCGTATGCTTATTTTTCAAATTTATCATTGTTGAAATTCCAAATAAAAATGTATTGGTTAAGTATAAATTTTACACTATTCATTAGACTTATTTGTATTAAAATCCAATAATAAATTAGACATATAAACAATAACACTAAAAAAAACGTAATTTCTTTATTAAAATTAATATCTTTAAATTTTAAAGTATTACGCGTTTCCGAACATGTTTTCTTTGAGGTCGAATTCCAAAATCGAATTTCGAAGGAGTTTCTTTTTTCACTCACTTTTTTATATGCATGTGAAAGAGACAGAGCACAGTAAAATTCGAATGTTTAAAATTTATGGCTGAACAATGTCAATTCGTGGCACTGAAGATTCAAAAATTAAAAAGCTACTTTGCCTCACGCTCGAATCAAAATCGCGTTTTGTTCACTGTTGTCTCGCAGCAAAAGCGGCATGTTTGAGCTGCTGTGGTGAAAATAACTATTGTAAGCCTGCGTTGTGTTTATTGCAAACAATGCTTCCAAATGGCAGTCATCCAAATGCCCGTATTTATTAGATGTGTGGTTGACGGCATAGAATACAAGTGTCACCATCCCCTATCTTCCCGTGCGTGTCGTAAGAGGCGACTAAGGGATAACACTATGCAAATACCATCTTTGCGTAGAGACGGAAAACTCGACATCAAACCCCATACGACTGCCTCGTTGGTTTCGCGGCATAAATGTGCGCGTGGGATCGGGAGGTCCCGGGTTCGATTCCTGGGTCGGGCAGTGTTATTGGGTTTTTCTGTCACGAAATTCGCAGTAGCAGCACGGAGTCTGGAAATGTGCCCGGTACGGCAATAGGCTCGCCCCTTATTACGTGGGACTAAAGTATATCTGGCGAAAAGTGGGTGTAGAAATACACCTCTGCCTACCCCTTCGGGGATAAAAGGCGTGACGATATGTATGTATGTATGTTTGTATTAAATTTAAATAAATATGTGTACCTATGTTACGAATGAACTTCTTTAACAAATTATCAGAATGGTACTACTTAATACTTTGCATAACTACATTTACTAGTTTTTACTACGTATGTTTTTCACACATACATATATTACGAAGGATATTCTTGTTAGACAGTGGGTAAATAATGCGCAGTTGGCACTAGCGACTACACGGTAACATTCGCTAATTTCTGTCAACATCAACATGACAACTGCGTTGTTGTTTAATTAGTGATTGTTGATTGATGTGTATACATGTAGAGATAGTAGATAAGGGTCTTAATATCTAGGTATTAACATACATGATAGTAACTGATAGCAATTGTTATAAAATACTTAAAAAAACAGACAGAAATTAGGCGATTAGAAATCAAAAACGCCGAAATAGCTTTCCGATTTGTCAAAATCGGAAAAGAAGGTTTTAGACCGGTGTCCACGCATCGGACGTCGTATCAGAAGTAACAAGGTGGATTAACGATTTATTTTAAGTCGATATGATGAGTTTAAAAACATAGAAAAGGGAGGCCTAAGGCAAGAATTATAGATTATAGATATAATAGGTTTATAAAATATTAGAGTGCCACAGACGAGCAGGCATCAAAATAATCCACGAGACAGCGTTTATTTTTCAATCAGATCTTCTGTCGATCATAACCATCAAGATAATCTAATCTAATAAGAAGCTACGGTTTATGAAATGTGTTTGTTACTATCCACTATCCAGTCATGTTTGAAGCTATCATCACCATTCAACCACGGAGTGAGTAAAAGTCTATAGGCGAGTCAACTTCGAAAGTTTTCCTTTGTCCAGTATGAACTTTCTAGCTGCACTTTTTTATAGTGAATTTTATTTGAATAATAAATACTATTTAAATATTTTACAAATTAGGTACGCATTCACTGAATTCTATTTTTCTAAATCCATAATATTATTTTATTAATATACTTGAATAAAATCTAATAAAATTCAAAGAAAAACATTATAAAAACTAAACAGATCGCGTCACAATCCGTTACAAACTCGCAAATAAGACGATTTAATTTGCAATTCTATTATATTGTGGTTTTCTTAAGTAAAAACCTGTTTCATGAATATTAGTCGCAAATGTTGTGGAAACGTTTTTACGTGGATGACCTCTGGCGATGCGACGCGACGCGACGTCGTCAAACAATGGTGTTGACACAGGTGGACCGTCGCAAACAATTTTTATATTCAAACTAATTGTATCACTTTTGTGTTTTAATTGAATGGAATATTTTCCACGCCATAGGAATTTATATTATGTTGCGAATGGTCGTGATAGTACCGGTTGCTATAGTGACTTGTGTATTTCAACACACTATGATAAGATCATCAGCCATGTTTATAATTATAGTTTGTCCACTTGATAGGCACAGGCCACTTCTCATTATGAGAAGGGATGGGGCGCTGTTCACCAAACTGGCTAAGTGCTGGTTGTCAGACTTCATATAGTAGGTATATCTCTGTAATTTTAAGGGCTTATTACAAGTGAACACCAGTCTACGACTTATATTATTTTAAGACCATCGATCGAAGACGGTCATTATTGGCAAATTCCGAATTGAAATAAGTTCTCTATTCGGAATTTGCTCAGAAAGCGAATTGCAGATAATGATTCTGAGATGGAAATTATTGAAAGCTGTTTCACAAACAAGTGTTTAAGGCCAAGAGTTTACTTCAAACTGTCGTGTTTAGGCCGACCTCACATTGGGCGACAGCGTTCCTCGAGCGTACGCCCGACGCTCGGCGTTCACTCTGTAGTATAAAGTGAACACGGAACACCGGGCGCATGCCGAACGGACCCGAGCGTACGCTCAAGGAACGCTCATGACCAATGTGAGGGAGGCCTTAGTCCGTTTTCAAACAAAATCGCTTGAGTTCAAGACAGGACTGCATCTTTTGCATACATCGTCCACTGAGACTAAATATTTGAAGGTGTCTTCCACATTCGAGGCTGGAGTACGCTGCACATTATTGATTCAAATAAAACAATAATTGAATACGGGCAAGCTCAATTCTTAACGTTTCCAACAGTTCCAATCACTGACGAAACAAGGCGAATGATAAAAAATTCCATAACCGTTTAGCTTCACCTTGACTTACCGAGTAACAGATCGATAAGTCCACAGAAAGAAGACTAAAATAACTGAATGCACACCACAAAATTTAGTTTTTAGTTAGTTTTATGTTATAAAATGGTCGCCGTACCACTGACGTGAATAACAGCGGGTGACAGGCAATCTGCCATCACGATTCGAGCTGTTTAACTATGCATAGAGTGACGCGAACCGATCGTAAATATAAATAAGGCAGGTACTTCATGTCGTGTGTGAATATGGATGTGTGTTCCTGGATCGTGGCAGAAACAATCTATCTACTACTGTTATAAATGGTGGATATCTGTTACTCTTTCACACAAAAACAATTAATTGAATTTGATAAAAACTTGCAGCATGGCATAGACTATCGCAGTAGCCGACCCTCCCGCAGGCGGTGCCGCATGCTGACACTAGTTAACTCATATGTGTAAAACATATGGTCAAAATACGTTACGCAAAGCGAGGGGCTACTTATGTTACAAGGCACATAACCAACGATGTCACATGATATTTTATGGCACCACATCAGACACAGAAAACGACAATACATTATAATCATTATTTTATTAAGCAATTGTAAAGAACATTGCCGATATAAAGTAAGTTTCTTTAATACAAAAGTGTAAAGGAAACGATCAAGTAGATAAAGACATTAGATACTGTGGTTATAAAACTGACTACGCATCGCATAAGAAGCCTTATATTAGTCGATGAGGATTAAACGGACATTGAAGCTATTTAAAAGCGGCGATAGCCTAGTGGTGTATGTAACGGACTGCCGAGACGATGGTCTCGGGTTCGATCCCCAGATACCCCGGGCACACACCTCTGACTTTTCGAAGTTATGTGTGTATTAAAAACGTTTATTACCGCTCGCTTAATAACGTGCCCGGTAGATGGCAATAGGCTCGCCCCCTATTACATTGGGACCGAAACATAACTGGTGAAAAGTGGGTGTGTAATACACCTCTGCCTACCCCTTCGGGACTAAAAGGCGTGAAGTTATGTTATGTTGAAGCTATTTCTTGAATCTTTAATGGCACGTTATATTCTTAGGTTATAGCCATTAGGGTGATAAAACTATAAAAGTAATACTAAAGTAAAATGATCATAAAAGATGATTATGGACATGTGCTATTTATAAAGATATTTCACCCATAAGATGCTTCTGCTAAGCTCGCCTCATTCTAGTGATTCGAACTTCGTAATGTAGCGACAAACCTCTTAAAGTTAAGTGGATGGTTTATAGCCATATTACGAGTTAATGACGGTATATACTTAATTAAATTTGTAGAGATTTCATGATGACTCGACCAAGCCCGGCTGTATAGAGTTTTGATGTTAAAACTTTCTTACAGCGAATGGATTATCCTATTTACTAGTGTTTTATGACAAAACGTTCTGAAAAGATAGTCAATGTAATCCAAAACAGTAAAGAAATCAGAATCTGAAATCCGAAACACCAAGTCTAATGGTTATGTATTCTCGTTAACGCAAAGATCGTTTGGTTCAAGCAAGATCTGTTATAACTGTAGAGTGTAGAGCATTTATGTCCATTACGTCAACGGTACAGTTGCGGGGACCATACGCCACATTACGGAGATTACCACACGGTAACTGTATCCCATCGGGCGGATGTGGGCGAGTGCGTATTGACCACTCCTACCACACCGATGCGCGATGGGAACTTATCAATCGCGGAGCATAGGCGCCGATGGGATAAACTTGTGACCAGAACATTAATAGGTATACGATTACGCGCACGTTACATGGTACTGATACAGTGATACTGATGAACTGCCCCTTTTTGTGCGCATTCAGGTTAATGTGAGTCATTAAGTGAAGCCATATGATTTATTTGGATCTTGACACTTTGTGGGCGTGTAGTTGTCACGTTCTGATGTGGTCGATATTTTGTGTAGTAATTAAAATACGATCAAATTTCGACAGCATTTATTATAATATTGCTTTGACTGTGCATTTAAAATAAACTGTCGTTATAGTACCTCTCTTCTCATACATAAGCCAGTCAAATAATTCGTATAATTTTAGGCTTAGCATAGGAACTATAGCAATACCTATATTATTGACTTGTAAGTCATTTGGAAAACTTTATCAGAAAAGTAATAATAAAAATAATACTTAAATAAACATGAGTTGCGAATATTGTAGAAAGCACAGAAAATCTAGATTAGTTTCTTTGGTAGAAATACAAAAATAATGTTATTTGGAATACAAAGACCGTTGTTCTAAAATAAAAGTGTAAATATTTTAGCGTTATTCATAAAGTGTGCTCAATTTCAGTCCAACAATTATGAATTTCTTTCTAGCTATGCAAATTTACTAAACCAGGTCAGAATAACAGCTTCATTGACCTAACTTATTCCACATAAGCCTGGGTAGTATTAGGCTTTAGAAAACGCTATCAAATATGTTAGATGTTAGAGAGGGACAGCGATATTAGTATCTTGGTTATCTCATAGTAAACCATTTGTAGACGAATGGTTGCGTATGAGGCGAATACAATGGTGATAACACACTGAGTCACAGCGAGAAAGCGCGCAAAAGTATTGTATGGAGACCGAGTGAAGCGACTTCTTCGCTCACTGCTCAGAGAAAGCACTATTGGAAAGCATTATTGTATTCTATTGATGGTTCTCAGTAAACACTCTGAATTACCTATTAGGTATTGCCAATAGGCAATGAACGATGTAAGCTTGCATCGTAAAAGTTAAGCAATGGCAAGTATTCAAGCATTTCGTTCATTCATTAGAAGATGATGCGTACTTAGCAAATAATATGATGGTATTTAAGCAATTAATACTATTAATAGTTAATATGTAACATTGTTTCTTTCTCTTATTTAAGTCTTGAAATATTGTTGTCTAAACCTAAACTAAATTAGAAATACGCTGTCATGAAAATTGCTTTATACAGTCATATAGCTGTAATGTAAGTGAAATTGTCATTTCTTTGTGTCAATAAAATGCTTAGATATCCGATGAAGAAAACCGTAGACAGAAGGCGGCACTAAGTAATGATAGAGAAAGTAGGTTGCCATTTGTCTTTCATTTATGGAATATATTAACATGCCTGTTTAATATGCCTCTGCCTACCCCTTCGGGGAAACAGGCGTGAGTCTATGTATGTATGTATTAACAAACATAGGGAGATATACCTAATATCAGGTATGTCATGTTACACAACGCATAACACCTTAAAATACTGCCTTAAATGGATTAATTGTTACTTTGGTAACAAATCCTTCTGGCTTTTTACGACGTCACGTGCGTTACATGTATTTGTTGAATAAAAGTGAGATATCGGCTATTTTCCTTCGCTCTTGTAGAGGCAGCAAGTGGAATTTTCTACATCGGCTGAAATAGTCTGACAAGTATGTATGTTCTAGAGCGGAATTGTAAGTACCTCAGTTTACCAATATTTAACAAGGACTTCTCATTCGTTATAAGGGGAAGAAGTCCTTATCAATGGAGTTATTCCACGAATTAGTGACCACATATCTATGGCCCGCAACTTCGCAAGTCATAAAGCGAGTCGTCATCATTATCATCCTTAGCTTTCCAACACCTTTTCTTTGGAGCTAAATGGCCGTTTGCTATCTTAGTCATAAAGTAGATAATACCTAAAATTTTAGGTTTAATATTGTGCCGAATTACCCACAAATGACAAGAATAGGGTAGTTTCCAGGGTCAAAATAATTACATTTTATTTAGTCCGTATTTTAGATTATAAAAAAATATTGGACACGTATTTTTTCTTTTTTCGATTAAATAAAAAATAACAGAGATATAGCCCATTAAAGTTACGCGTGACGTCATCTAGTGCGAAAAAATGCAGCACTGCGTGACGTTATACGTAACTTTAATGAGCTATATCTTGGTCATTTTTGGTTTAATTTACAAATAAAAAAATACGTATCGCTTATTTTTGAATAATCTAAAGGACGGACTTATAAAACTTTTTTCGTCAACTAGCCTATTACCAGCTATAGTAGATAAGTGACAATATAGATAATTGTTTATTGGGTGGTGTGCATTGTACTTCAAGCCTATTAACCTAATAAACAGTGACAAGTAGCTAAAATAAGGAAAATTACAACCTGATACATGTGTGACTGTTATAATATAGGGAATATAATTGTAATGTAATAATTGAGGAGTGTTCAAGTCAATTAAACTATTATTTGCGGTTTTACCGCTGTTTATATATGTTTTACGTTTTAACCGATCTCATCAAAACTACGTTTTCACTTAATACACACTACTACAGCACTACGATTCGGTTTCTTTACAGACAATGTTACTCCAATAGAAAATACCTAAATCTTGAAAATATCGTAAGTATTTAATTATTTTATTTGATAAAATGGAACCCAAAATATCACTCTATAACTTAATTCTCTATAAATTTATACTACTGATTGGTGTTCAACGGAACTGTATAACAGGATAAACCAACGCAACGGTGAAAGCCAAATTTTATTCGTCATATTATACACGATTTCTAATGCGAAATATTTATGATCTTATAATTTATTGTCATAATATTATGTTAAGTTAATTTCAAATCAAGAGTGACAATAAGACAATGATTGTAGTTAATTAGAAATAGTATTTATGAGAAGTGTATACTTAATGTATAAGGTTAACTACCCATTAAATATTTGCGTAGAAAATGTGAGTAGTAAATAAAAGAAATGCAAACATTCTTATACATTACTTAGCGCATACCTTTCACCTACCTAATTATATTAAAAAAGACCACATAATATGAGCACAGTCTAAATATAATGCATATGACGATACATATCGACATTGTCACTGATACTGTGGCCAGTAAATAATAAAGAACTGTTCATAACTGCGATACACGGATAATTATCTACTCATTACACTTCACTACTCTTAATCACTTCTAATCTAATTATACGATTCTAATGACACGATACTAACGACTAACATATATGCAGCTGTTTCCTACGTTTTGAGGTAAGAGTTACTGAAAATGCCATACCTACTCGTAGCTAAGTTTTGGACTGATACCATATAGATTGCCATCGACACGCTAAGAAGAAGCCATGTTTACCGTCAACATTTCACCCAACTCCGCATACAACAAATCCCGTCAGTAAAAAGTACCACGATGGTACCACGCAAGTCCTTACATAATGGCCCATCGAATTTGAGTCGCTTCGCCGTCATCGCGCGTATCCGAATCATTATGTGACTGTCAATAAAATGTGCTCCACTTTCTATTCTCAGCCTTATTGAAACCTACTCTGAATGTATAAACCCAAATTAGTATTAATTAGGTACCAAGCTTTCTCTACAACACTCAGTTTCTTTTCTTATCTGCAATCCCTAGGGAGTCTCAATTTTGGTTGAAACTTGATAATATAATATAGGATTTATGGTTTAAGAATCTTGCCTTAAAACTATCCATCAGGAGTATCTGTTTTTTTAGGAATAAATTGAACGGAGTTCTTGTCCTTCCCGACCAAAACGTAACACAGACTATTTAAGTAATTATTTTTTCTGGTAATAGGCGGCAAACGAGCAGACGGATTGCCTGATGGTAAGCAATTACCGCCGCCCATGGACGCAACACCACAGGAGTCTCAAGTGCGTTGCCGCCCCTTGGCGCTGGGAAAAGGGATAGGATGAGGAGTGGGATGGGGGAGAAGGAATAGGGGATAGGGCCTCCGGCATTCTCACTCACCGAACGAAACGCAACAGTTTAGGTACTGTTACTTTACGTCGATTTTCTGTGAGAGGGTAGTACTACCCCGGTCGAGCCGGCCTATTCATGCTGAAATCAGCAAGGCTCTACTACCTGGTAAATAAGTTGGAAACTGCATACACTCAAGGGTAGTTTCCAGGGTCAAAATAATTACATTTTATTTAGTCCGTATTTTAGATTATAAAAAAATATTGGGCACGTATTTTTTATTTTTTCGATTAAATAAAAAATAACAAAGATATAGCCCATTAAAGTTACGTGTGACGTCATCTAGTGCTAAAAAATGCAGCACGGCGTGACGTTATACGTAACTTTAATGAGCTATATCTTGGTTATTTTTGGTTTAATTTACAAATAAAATAATATGTATCGCTTATTTTTGAATAATCTAAAGAACGGACTTATATTTTTTTTTTGTTAACTAGCCTATTGCAATTAACGTTGCTGAGATGCCGAGTTAACAATTTGTATAGAAAAGGAAATTGTATCAATTAAATTAGCAGCAATGTTACATAGAAGATAATTATCGTAGAAAATATATAGTAAACAGTGGCATTGTTGTCGCCGGTGCAGTAGATTACAACGAGATACCATCTATATTACTTCAAAGTTTTAGAGGAAATAATTAAATGTATTAAGTGAACAGTAACATTGTAAGCAAAGTGTAGCAACAGTGCAGTGTCGTGAGGTAGACGTCGTAATCGGATATTGATTGCGTGCACTCATTGTGCAATGATTTTATGATTTCCTAATTGGACAGTCGCCTGTCGTTGCGGTACAAATAAATTAATCATATTTGCGTTTAAATTTGTTAAAATAAAAAGGTATGAAAGAGCAAATTCGCAAATTATAGAGCACGAATACGATGCTGATTTGATTTGACACAGCAATAAGCCAATAAGTTTGACGCCTACAACTCTAACAAGACTCTAGTATTAATCGTATAAAAGCTTCAATTTCTTCAATACAATAGCCAAAGAGTTGTCACGTAATCAGTTAATAAACTGGCCACTCCCACAACCTGCCTACACACATAACTACAAATAAAATCGTAATAATGTCTTCTAATATCAACGAGCGGCAACAAAGGCATACCCATGCAGCCATGCTTTAAATATGCACCCTCATGCATAGCATCGTTCCGCGACACATCCCGAGCGTCGTGTGAAGAAGTATGGGAGGGAAGGAGTGTTTTTGTGCGGCTTCCTCCGCTAGACGTGGGAAACACTCTAACCTGCCCTGACCTTTCCCCACTGGCACTGCGTTAAACCATAAACGTACGACGCGACGCTAATAATAGGTAACACAGACACTTTTATTGCCTCTTGTGTGATCTGGATGTATTAGGATTTTATTGTGGTGGAGAAATTAATGGTAGGTAATAGGTATCCTTTTAAATAAATTAGTGATAAGCTGCGATAGGTATAGGCTATACCGTAATTTGCTAGCTTACATAATTATTTGCCTTTCAACATTTGTTGCGATGAAACGATAGGGTAGAATAGGGTACGTTTAGCTATAGGTAGAGGCTAGCTTTTCGCTTATTTATTGATTGTCAAAAAAGGAAAATTACGCAACTGTAAAAACTATGTTGTTCATCAAAACCGTTACCTTGTATGTAACTGAGTAAGAATAACTCTCCGCGTACGACACCATATAAGGCTATGAATGAAAGCCTTATTGAACCAGATGTTTTAAATATTTATTATTTTGGCTCTCACTCTTCACGTATTACATATAGAGTCTTTTTTAAGATCAGTATCTACTGAATTTAAAATAGTTAACTTTTGCTGCAGGTTTGGCTTTACCTCCTACGATACGTACATAAATATCCATTATGTTTTCATCATTTTACAACACTACTCGTTTTCATCGTAGCAAAGGTTGGTGGAACATAGTGCACGTGGCATTTAACCTTATTTCTTATTACAATGTAAGTAATATAACAAGCGCAATAGGATAACTGAATTGTGCCTTAACTGACAATGTTGCACAAAACTTAGCTTAAAAATACTCTCGTAATTATACTGACCCCTTCAAAACCATTATGATATATTATCTACATATATCTCGCTCCGTGAACAGGTCAGATACAAACATGTCATTGTGAACTACTGTTAAGAAATATCGCCGTTACTTTCAAAAAGCCACACACACATAACTTTATCACAGAGAACTGATCTAACGCTTACCCAACTAGTTTAAGGTTATATATTTTGCAAAGTAAGTAAATGCGTTTGCTTATCAAAATATCTGGTACAGTTCAGAAGTGGGTCGCACTTTCACCGGGTGCGTTATGGCGGCGACTGATTTAATTTGGTGAAGAGGGCGCTGACGTCGCTCGCCAATGCCGCATTCCATCTGACAACTTGAACATCGACTTGACAAGGTCTTTCTGCTTGAGCAGCGTAAATTATGATATCTATCACATCGCTGTACTTAAGTTACTACTTAAGTATAGACAGGATGATGTGGTTGATGTTGAGGGCTTTATCAAGAATCTTTGCACAGTGTAGCAAGTTCTAAACTTACTGGACAAAATTTTTACGATCCAGTGATGCTAGTGAGTTGACTGCGCAGATTATGTACATGAATTGCTTCATTGTACAGTCTTCGGCGCAGGAAGTAAACCCACTACCGTTTCTTTTAATGTTTACAAGAAACTAGCTGATCTAAAATCCGTATTGGATAAAATTGTAAATGTAAATGATGCAAAGTCATCGTGTTCATTCAATTAGCAGCGCGGATTCGTTCCACAATCTGACCTAGATCATCCGCGGAGATATGAACACTTTGCGAAGTTGCAAACGGTTGATAGCGATGATAAGATGCGCATCCATAAGACATGTGCGGGGCGGCAACTTTGATAAAACTTCCAGCAATTTGGTCAGTTCTGCAAGACTCACTTGCGCTGAACGAGGCGTGTAAAATATATTTAAACTAGATGTCGCCCGCCTTTTTATAGGGCTGGGCTAAACGCATTATCAAACAAAATTTTAACCACTATTTTACTTTGGTGTGGTATATTGAAAATCTTCGTTTATGAGATTTTTAGAACTTACGTCAGAAAAGGAACGCATTTTCCAGCTTCAGTAGACTCTGAGACGATATGGCAGTCAGTGTTATTGACCTTATATGCATTTCATGTAAATATGATGAAAATTATTAAATTATCGCTTGCCCCGTGCCTCGGAGAGCACGTTAAACCGTCGGTCCCGGCTGTCATGAAGATCTTTGACAATCGGTACGAGGAGTCAGTACCATCAAATAAATTGACACTAGTCTAAACCATGGAATATCGCTATCAGGTCAAGTTCAAGCAGCAGTCGCTCTAGGTAAAAGTAGATATTCTGTCATATCCGGTTAGATCAGTAAGCCGATCCGGGGCTTCAAGACGTGTGAGTCTTGGATGCAACCCAGATAACGCTGGAGTGATGATGATGATGATTATTCAGATCAAATAAGAAAGGGTAGTGTTTCTATCATCTGTGCGTGAAGACAAAATAAGCATGCCTTCACTTTTTATATACGGTGAGGCAGCGCGCGGAATCACTTAGATTTTCCATTTAATAGCATCTCTCGTTACCTAGGTTCCACTATTGAGACCGTGCACGACAGTAGCGCCACCTAGCATGCGCAACTATTCGGGATTATGCCAAATAATGACATATCAGTATTTTATTGCTTTCTAGTAATTATAATAAATTAAAGATAAATTAAAAGACGAAGTGGTATTTTTACTATCAACGGTCATCCACTGCTGTCGGTATTTCAATTCGGAATTCAGTACAGTCAATAATAACTCTTGTATTGATGTAATCTGGACTGAAACACTTGGTCATTGTGGCTTCTACGGTGGCTCTATTCGGCCAAAAGATTAAATTAGTAGTTGCACAAGCTAGATTTTGTAAGATCAAATGAAATATTCGTGAGATTGTGGTTCTGCTGTACACCAAATATCTAATGCACTCAATGCTGAAAATGTCATGCCAGTTTCGTAAGTCGGTATTTAATGGAAATTGTACATTTTTGCATAATAATATGTTGTTAATATTGTTAATAAAAACTGCAAATTGCTAAATAACACACCAGCAAGGTCTAGGTGTTCTTGATCATTTTTATTGATGAAATACCAGCAAATTATTGGCTTTTTGTTTCGGTACATTGATTATCAATTATCATACAATATTTTGTCAGTGCAACAGCTTTTATCTTTCATTCTTGCATTATTTATTGCTACAATTTTTGAAGTTCCAGTTCTATATCCACTTGGATTCCAGCATCAGACTGATCACTGTAAATGAGTCTATTACAAATAATGGTTGTTTCTGTTAAATTCGATTCAGAAAACAGATAGATTTGGAATCCTTGAACAGCCACACGAGGTTTTATTTGATTAAATTCATTTTCATCTTCAACTCTTACTCTTACTTGATTTGACGTGATATCTAAGACTTTTGTGGTACTACGTTTTATAAAACGTGTATATCTAGCTAACACCTGTGACTCTCTAACTTTCTTCTATCGATATATTTGAGGGAATATCGTAGGAACATAACATGGACTTGTTTGCACGTCAATATTTTTGCTTCCAAGAAAATGTTCACTACAAATTGTGTCATGACGTCTTGGAGTCCATTGCGAGCCATCAACACTGAAAAATAAAACATAAATTAATATCACATAAAATACAGAACAAATAAAAATAATTTTCTTTGATCTAATTTCCACTATACTGTTGGAAAAATATAAAATTTACACAGACTATTTGTGCCGTTCTTTTTGCAGTCCACAACACAACAACAATTATGACCCATTTCAAAGAAGATAATATTTAAGATCAAGAATTAAATTATCAGATAATGTATTTGTTATGACAAAATTGAAATCAAAAATCAAATTGACTTCCCGAATAGTTACGGATTTCTGCCACGGCATGCGCTGCGATCGTTTTAGCTACCCCCTCCATACACTTCGCACGTAGCGAATACAACCTTTATTACTTGCTCTAAGTGATACTATGCACTTCATTTTAGAGTTTTTTGCCCTTAAATTGTCTGCATCTTAGATCGCTGGTTGATAGTGAGTGTGGAGGCACATGGCCGGACACAGGGCCAGTAATGCGTGCGCGTGCGCTCCCCAACGTTTACAAACTCTCGCACAAGTTTACAAACATTCGCGCACACCAAACGAGATGTGTTCGTGTTTTCAAACAATTAAGAATCACCACTCGCCACTCAATTGTTCAATGGATGAAATATTTCGTTTTACATACAATGCATTGCTGTTTTATTTGACAATAAAGCTCTTAAATGTCGTAAGCAGATCATTAAGAGTTCATAAAAACTATTTTGGGTGTTCAATTTCGTGCGAGATTGTTTTTAAGGTAATAAAATGTATGCTTGAATTGCACAATGGACTACGCATAATTATATTGGTTTATATTTATGAATAATACTTTTCGAAATAACATAGAGGTTATTCTAAAGTAACTAAGCAAAATGCTTTGAAAACATTCTGCTATTCCACCGTCGTGGCGTTGATGTATGCCCAGAACCGCAGACAGGATTTACAGAATTAGACATTATATAATTGTAATTTTCAAACGATGAAGCATTAGCTTAACTTTAAGCTAATGCTTCATCGTTTGATTCCAAGACACCACCGAGGGTTATCTAAGAACAATATAACATTGTCGAGAAGCCTCCGGGAATCAATGATGGCCGTGACGTCCGGGCCCGACACAATACATTCACAACTTTACACCACTCATTGTTCACCCAGCGGCTTTACCTCTCCACTATTGAAACACCTATTACCATTATATTTTATTACAAGAATATTATTTCCAGCTAGAAACCGCTTCGTAAAAACGATTTTAGATAAAAATATGAAACTGTAGATTAAATTTTCATTGTTCGTTTCATAGTCGATACTATTTTATGGTTTTGAACACGTGTTTCAGTAATCGCATTGCAATTACATCCGTTTCCTACATTGTTTAGAATGTAATCTTTATTCTTTCAAAATTAACAATAGTTACTGAATGTAATTTCAGTGTATAGACTATATCACTAAATCACAAGAAGTGCATTTTACTCTGACAGAGTAGTAAATACTCAATCTTTAATCAAAATAAACATTAAAGTAAAGAGTAATTGTGTTTTGATAAGTTACATAAGGAGTAATGCTTGTCGACTGTCGTAAATTTTTTATTTTAAGATTCTATAATTCGTACTTAAGTACCAAATTTACGATCGAATTGAACAAAACATAATCGTGTATCATTCATGGCTACTAAAACAATTGGCATTCTCGACTGTGATGTTAGTTACACTCGATTTATTTATTTTTTAATATGGCGAAGAATTGAGGATAATAACAGAATATTCGCAGATACAAGCCGTTACTTTTCTTCAAGAGGTCAAAGTGAGCGAATCTAAATGTTATTAGATCGTTATTTTCAATGAAAGGTAACACGACCTCGTCTGGGTTGGATAGTACTCTTGAATGAAAATTGAGTTCAATAGTTTAGTGCCTACTATAACAATAAAATATATCGATGCTTTAGTACATTATTTTGTTTGTTCCACCCAATATATCCTGAGTGAATTATGTAAGTTACATTCTGAGTTATTTCTAAGTATAAAATCGATATAAGTATTGTTACATATTTCTTACAGACAAGGTGATAATCGATATATTTTTACATACTTCTTACAGACAAGGTGATAACGATTACGCACTATACAAGCATTCTACATTAATCAACAAGAAGTTTTTTGACATCGAAACACGCAGACCCAACAATTAAATTTCGTTGTCCCAATATTTTTTTGTCCACATTTTTGCGAAATCGAACATTGTGCGCATCATCAATGAATAACATTATTATACAGAGTGATTTTAAAATAGTGTTCACGTAATTGTGTTAAACTCTTTAATCACCTGCCGATTTATATTTAATTTGTAATGACTTAGTCTAATTACTATTCACCTGTAAGATATTTGTGCCTTCTTTAAATGAATGTACGTATTTAACTGATTGACAGATTATGCATTCGCCATCTCACGATTGTAATGATTCCTATAATTTTACAAGTAGGTAGGTATCTACCTACTGATCGAATTGCACAAGTGCTGTGCGTTGTTTCTTATGAAAAGCGATCTGCATATATCTTACATAGGCAATGACTTGACTAACTTATGTAATGTAAGCAATGAGCATGTTACAATGTAGAGTCGACTTTTCGTCTTATTTTACTCCGTGTAAGAGGTGAGGTGTTGACTTAGATCAGGTGTTCTCAACCTAGAGCCTCTTTGTGAGTTACTGGGAGACCATACCGATGTTAAATACTTACTGCTCTAGATCTAGGTACTAAAGTCTAAATCATTTTGCATGTAACTTGAGACGATTCATTTTGTATTAATACGCTTATTAAAAAACAAAATTAATGCCTTGTTACATGACTTTGTAAGGCTTCGTAAGATGATTAAAATTGGCCAAGGTACCCAACTGAAAGGTTAAAAAACTAAGTTAGAGAGTGGTATGCAGACTTGTGCGGCTCATAGGAATGTTGATGTAGTTTGTTACCTGGAGGCGTGACATCGGCTCACGTGCCCGCGCCGTGACTCACCAGCGACCACAGTGCATCAACGGAATGCCGCTCGAGTGGTCATGGACAATAATAATTCAGAAAAAAGGTTTATGACACGAAATCTACTACCAAAAGAGCTATAAGTACCTACTCTCAATCTTGAAGGTCTTAAAACTATAGATTAAGAATCAGTTGCCGCTAATTGCTTTGTTAGTTTATTTGATAAAAAAGTTTCGCACGTCATCAAACGCCTCAAGGTAAATAGGTACACGAGTTGGATAGAGTACAAGACCCGCGTTGTATTCAGCACATGAATAATGTTGTGTTGACATGTCGGATATAGATGCGTGGGAGCGGCGCAGGTAGAAAGGTAAACATAAAAGATAAGGTCCCCATTTAACACATCACGCTCGAGTGGTTGCCACAAATAAAGCACCTGATGACACAAAATCACTTAAACAAGTGGACGCAACTTGTTTTTGCTCTACGAGTTAGCAAGGATAGAAACTTTGTTAATGCGACTGTTCAAGAATAAACATTAGTATCTCTTCAACTCAATGAATATTTATGAACTACTAGGCAGAAAACTAGACAATAATATATGTAAAGTTTCTAATTTCTAAACCAGCTGTAAATGACGTGGATCGGTTTTACGATGGCGATCGCGGATTCAGTAAAATAAGATGTAGAGTTGCATACCTTGAGCACGGAGAGCCCGCCAAGCGACCAAGACGGCACAAGCCTCGATAGAGCCTCCAAGTCAAGAGCGAACACAACACAAGAAAACTTGTTGTCACTGTTTCGAAACCACACTCAAAACGAATTGTTTAAAAAAACGTTCAATGGGAACCACTTTAGTATTTTGATGAGATTAGATGTTTTGTTTGATTAATATGATTGGAGCACTTTATTTGGATATAACAACAGGTTTTATTTACGATAGAACGTCATACCGCGATCGACACAGCACACACCTGCGATACGCTACAGTTCCGCGGAGACTGAGCACGCCGTCAGACAGAGACAGCGACATGCCGCCAGAGAGAGACACACGCTGACGTGGAGGGAGGACGACCGCTAGGCTTCAGAACGCACACTGCTCCAAATTACAGACAAATGGAAATTATTTTAGAATTTATAAATGTGATTTTTGATTAAATATTTATTGATTATGTTTTTCATATGAAAAGGAAATGAATATTGTAAAATATTTTCCTGATTTGTACACTTTATAAATAAACACAACATGTTTACGGATTATATATAACACTGATTTGCGATTCTGCGGTTTTATTACTATTCGTTATACCTACCTACGTCCCTGTTAAATATTTACATAATTATATGTAATTCAGAACATAAGAAACATGCGATTATATTTTCAATAAACGCAGCAATGAAAAATTAACATTATTTAGTTAGTTGTCTCTTGTTACAGCCGTAAACCACATTTGGTCATTGGATTATACAATATCTTTATTATAAATTAAAGAGATATATAGGACCAGCAAAATACATTATAAATATCACTTTATTATTCCATCAGTACAACAAAAGCACCATAATATACATACATTTTGTCCACAGCGAGTGCGTTCGGTCGCACTGTGCGGCCGTACCTCCTGTTACCTGGCACCGGCGACCACGGCAACCTCCCCCCTCACCCCTCAACCGTTGAACACCCCCGCCCCCGCACGCCGCGGCTTCGCACGACTCGCATTTTTAACTCTACCGACTCTACATAGAGCCGTTGTCACTACTGAGCTACTCACTACCAAAAACTTGCGAAACCAACTTTTCCCAATGACTTAAGGACGCGTTTACAAAATTAGTAGGTACAAAATCGCGTCACTACAGCGACACGGCGGCAACAGTACGTACTACGTACGGTAATTTGCGGAAATGTAGTTCAACTAAATAACTTTGAGACTTAGAATTTTTTGTGATATGTATCTATGTGTTATAGGCCTGGCTGTGCAAATTACGTACAATTAAGTTTCTTATTTTTATATACCTAAATGGACATTATTACTTTATTTTTTCCATTATGTTGATTCAGGATATATTTCGGTATTTAGATATTATTTTGTTTCTTGCGTTGAAATCTGGTAAGATTATGTGGACTGATGGTATACCATCCCATTCAAGTGTTGCGACTGGAACTCATAAAAGAGTAGACCTAGTTATGCCAGGTTGGGGCTCATTTTATTTGTTTTAGTGAGACCCTACCACTGGTACTAGTGAAGTAACCTTCCAAGGTTATTCGATGAGTCTTACTGGTACTCTTATGTGAGTAGAGCTAGGCATGCCGAGTTTGGGCTCATTTTGTTTGTACATAAAAGACCCTACCACTGGAACTTATGAAGTAACCTTCCAGGGTTATTCGATGACTCTTGCTGGTTCTTATATGTGAGTAGAGCTAGGCATGCCGAGTTTGGGCTCATTTTGTTTGTATATAAGAGACCCAACCACTGCAACTTATGAAGTAACCTTCCAGGGTTATTCAATGACTCTTGCTGGTACTCATATGTGAGTAGAGCTAGGCATGCCGAGTTTGGGCTAATTTTGTTTATACATAAGAGACCCTACCACTGAAACTTATGAAGTAAACTTCCAGGGTTATTAGATGACACTTGCTGGTACTCATATGTGAGTAGAGCTCGGCATGCCGAGTTTGGGCTCATTTTGTTTGTACATGAGATACCCTACCACTGAAACTTATGAAGTAACCTTCCAGGGTTATTCGATGACTTTTGCTGGTTCTTATATGTGAGTAGAGCTAGGCATGCCGAGTTTGGGCTCATTTTGTTTGTACATAAGAGACCCAACCACTGAAACTTATGAAGTAACCTTCCAGGGTTATTCGATGACTATTGCTGGTTCTTATATGTGAGTAGAGCTCGGCATGCCGAGTTTGTGCTCATTTTGTTTGTACATAAGAGACCCTACCACTGAAACTTATGAAGTAAACTTCCAGGGTTATTAGATGACACTTGCTGGTACTCATATGTGAGTAGAGCTAGGCATGCCGAGTTTGGGCTCATTTTGTTTGTACATAAGTGACCCTACCACTGGAACTTATGAAGTAACCTTCCAGGGTTATTCGATGACTCTTGCTGGTACTCATATGGAAGTAAAGCTAGGCATGCCGAGTTTGGGCTCATTTTGTTTGTACATAAGAGACCCTACCACTGGAACTTATGAAGTAACCTTCCAGGGTTATTCGATCACTCTTGCTGGTACTCATATGTGAGTAGAGCTAGGCATACCGAGTTTGGGCTCATTTTGTATGAACATCAGAGACCCTACCACTGGAACATACCTAGCTCTACTCACATATGAGTACCACTAAGAGTCTTCGAATAAACCTGAAAAACCTGAAAGGTTACTTCATAAGTTCCAGTGGTAGGGTCTCTTATGTACAAACAAAATGAGCCCAAACTCGGCATGCCTAGCTCTACTCACACATGAGTACCAGCAAGAGTCATTGAATAACCCTGGAAGGTTACTTCATAAGTTCCAGTGGTAGGGTCTCTTATGTACAAACAAAATGAGCCCAAACTCGGCATGCCAAGCTCTACTCACATATGAGTACCAGCAAGAGTCATCGAATAACCCTGGAAGGTTACTTCATAAGTTCCAGTGGTAGGGTCACTTATGTACAAACAAAATAAACCCAAACTCGGCATGCCTATTTCTACTGACATATGAGTACCAGTAAGAGTCATTGAATAACCCTGGAAGGTTACTTCATAAAATGCAGTGGTAGGGTCTCTTATGTACAAACAAAATGAGCCCAAACTCGGCATGAGTAGCTTTACTCACACATGAGTACCAGTAAGAGTCATTGAATAACCCTGGAAGGTTACCTCATAAGTTCCAGTGGTAGGGTCTCTTATGTACAAACAAAATGAGCCCAAACTCGGCATGCCTAGCTCTACTCACACATGAGTACCAGCAAGAGTCATTGAATAACCCTGGAAGGTTACTTCATAAGTTCCAGTGGTAGGGTCTCTTATGTACAAACAAAATGAGCCCAAACTCGGCATGCCAAGCTCTACTCACATATGAGTACCAGCAAGAGTCATCGAATAACCCTGGAAGGTTACTTCATAAGTTCCAGTGGTAGGGTCACTTATGTACAAACAAAATAAACCCAAACTCGGCATGCCTATTTCTACTGACATATGAGTACCAGTAAGAGTCATTGAATAACCCTGGAAGGTTACTTCATAAAATGCAGTGGTAGGGTCTCTTATGTACAAACAAAATGAGCCCAAACTCGGCATGAGTAGCTTTACTCACACATGAGTACCAGTAAGAGTCATTGAATAACCCTGGAAGGTTACTTCATAAGTTCCAGTGGTAGGGTCTCTTATGTACAAACAAAATGAGCCCAAACTCGGCATGCCTAACTCTACTCACATATGAGTACCAGCAAGAGTCATCGAATAACCCTGGAAGGTTACTTCATAAGTTCCAGTGGTAGGGTCACTTATGTACAAACAAAATGAACCCAAACTCGGCATGCCTAGCTGTACTGACATATGAGTACCAGTAAGAGTCATTGAATAACCCTGGAAGGTTACTTCATAAAATGCAGTGGTAGGGTCTCTTATGTACAAACAAAATTAGCCCAAACTCGGCATGCCTAGCTCTACTCACACATGAGTACCAGCAAGAGTCATTGAATAACCCTGGAAGGTTACATCATAAAATGCAGTGGTAGGGTCTCTTATGTACAAACAAAATAAGCCCAAACTCGGCATGCCTAGCTCTACTCACATATGAGTACCAGCACGACTCATCGAATAACCTTGGAAGGTTACTTCACTAGTACCAGTGATAGGGTCTCACCAAAACAAATAAAATGAGCCCCAACCTGGCATAACTAGGTCTACTCTTTTATGAGTTCCAGTCGCAACATTTGAACGGGATGGTATACCATCAGTCCAGATAATCTTACCAGATTTCAACGCAAGAAACAAAATAATATCTAAATACCGAAATATATCCTGACTCAACATAACGGAGAAAATAAAGTAATAATGTCCATTTATACAAAAGAAATTTACTTGTACGTAATTCGCACAGAATACGAGAAGTATCAAATTGATTCCAGCGAATATTTTGTATTCGTATATTGCTTTTTTCGTCTTCGGGCTGCAGCGACAAGCGACATAGAGTCCACTCCCGACGGCGCTCAAGCGCAGACTGAGATCTCATTGCAGAATTTGGATATATAAATCAAGAAAGTGGCTAAATAAAACGAACCTTATTGCCACATATTAAGACACACGTATGCGAGCTAAATAGAAGAAAAATGTAAGATGATTTTTTGCTTTTTTTGAGTCAATTTACAATATTTTGAAAAAAAATAATCAAATTGTTTTTGAGTTGACTATATTTACTACCCTATTCTATCTTTGAAAATCTAAATAAATGTAAAAATAGAGAGAAAATTGTACCCAAAAATAGCAGTATATGCCTATTTTTGATTTAAGAGGCCGTTTCGAATCGATTTTACATTAATATTAATTAAATATTTTTTATTTATTTTCAAATTGATTTATAGATAAAAAAGTAATCAATTTATCGTAATCATTAGTTTTATTAGTTATTATCTAAAATTGTCGTAAAATGTACCGGAAATATGTGGTTATTTGATACAAGCGTAAACGCGTCCTTAATACAAATTAGTCATTTATTTTGACAATGGCATTTAATTTCATTAGTAGAAAGGTAGATACTTGCTCGAGTTGCTCGATTTAATTTAAAAATTAAACTTTGCAATGCAACAGGTTGCATCGGCTTACCAAATATCTTTTTCATTTTAGTGACAAAAAATAATTCAGTTAATAATAAAATGGATAATTTAGATTTGTAATCATTCTACCTGTTGACTAATATATGTGTCTTTCATATCGTTTTCGACAGACATCATTAATAAACAAGTTTAGGTACATTTATATGAAGTTGTCCTCAAATCAGTTGGCCTGTGAATCGGTAGGCTGTTCACGTATTTATTAAGGTTTCCTGGAGAAAATACGTGGTGCCGATAATATAAGGTACGTTTTAAAGCAAATTAGACGTAAAAACTTTTGATTGTTTCATGGGACGTAAGTTTACTAGATACGACTCTACCGCTCTACCAAATTAATAAACCTTTGTCTTTAAGCTCATACAAAGCTTTTCTTTTATTTTCTCTTTATCTGTCGTAATAAGTTTCTCTTAATCTCTAAGTAGCGTTACGTAGTTTATGATAAGCCTAAGTTTGAACATAAATAAGAAAAAGGTAAAAGAACGTTGGGTGAAATTGCTTTAAAAGCTTAAAAAATCTCGACATTTGGCGCGCATAGACGCACAAAGAGTGTTATTCATTATGATTTTCATTAGGTATGACGCATGTTTTTAAGTAATTCACAATTGCTTCAAGGGATAATTATGAACTTTAAGATACGAAACTACATACATACATACATATCGTCACGCCTTTTATCCCCGAAGGGGTAGGCAGAGGTGTATTTCTACACCCACTTTTCGCCAGATATATTTTAGTCCCACGTAATAAGGGGCGAGCCTATTGCCGTACCGGGCACATTTCCAGACTCCGTGCTGCTACTGAGAATTTCGTGACAGAAAAAACCCAATAACACTGCCCGAACAGGAATCGAACCCGGGACCTCCCGATCCCACGCGCACATTTATGCCGTGAGACCAACGAGGCAGTCGTATAGGGTTTGATGTCGAGTTTTCCGTCTCTACGCAAAGATGGTATTTGCATCGTGTCATCCCTTAGTCGCCTCTTACGACACCCACGGGAAGATAGGGGGTGGTGACACTTGTATTCTATGCCGTCAACCACACGGTCTTATACGAAACTAAGTGGTTTAATTTACCTAAAACTAAAATTTAAACATGTACTTAAGAGATATTTTAGGCTGAATATCGTTGAGATCGTGATTAAATACTGATGATAAAAGGCCAGTGACGTGCTGGCTACTTTTGCTGTTGAGCGTTGTTTTCCTTTCCGTCGAAGTAATTTTAAGCTTATTATAGGTAGTAGAGCCTTGCTGATTTCAGCACGAATGGGCCGGCTCGATTGGGGAAGTACTACCCTCTCACAGAAAATCGACGGAAAGTAACAGTAACTAAACTGTTGCGTTTCATTCGGTGTGTGAGAGTGCCTGAGGCCCTATCCCCTATTCCTTCTCCCTCGTCCCACTCCTTATCCTATCCCTTTTCCCAGCGCCAAGGGGCGGCAACGCACTTGAGACTCCTGTGGTGTTGCGTCCATGGGCGGCGGTAATTGCTTACCATCAGGCAATCCGTCTGCTCGTTTGCCGCCTATTACTATAAAAAAAAACTTGAAAGTAATTTTCTAGAAGTAATAAAGTATAGAGATTTAAATAACTATTTATTGTATAGGTAACTTAATTAATAATAGAAGTAGGTATTGTCTGTTTTAGAGCTGTCTCTGGTACTTGCTCTCGCAAAAAATATAAACAGAACAGCTGAAAGATGTTTTTGTTGGCGAAAGTAAAAGTGCTTCAAAGCCTTCGTCTAAACATAAAGTCAGTCACCTTCGTAGGTTCTGTAAGTAGACAACTTGTTGACAGTAAAATAAAATTATTGGACACCAGGCACATGTTTGTCAATATGTCGTGAAGTACGTGAATAAATATTTATTATACAATTTTATTTAGCGGGTCTTACTCGTGATAAGTGGATAACTAAGATATTTAAGGCATAAATAACTCGGTATTTTCCGAAGTTTCGATTTTATTGATTGTACGTGCTGTTGAAAGAAAGAAAAAGCTCACTTCAGCCAGCTATCTCGGTGTTATGATTATTTGTTATTGTTGTTGTTGTTGTGTAATGTAACATAATTATTATAAGTTAGATAATTTGCCGTTTGGCAAAGATTATATCAATGAAATAAGTAAGAATGAACCTTAAATGAAATCAGTGCATCCAATCCGTACAACCATATTTCTATACGATAACTAGAGGACGCCAGCAGCTACGCATGCAATTTTTTTTAATTTACCCGTTTTGGCCGATCCCGTGGGAATTTCGGAAAATCCCTTCTTCGTGCACCCCTACGGTTCCCAAGGAACATACATGTCAAATTTCAGCATCCTGCGCCCAATAGTTTCGGCTGTAGCGTGTCTGTCAGTCAGTAAGTAACGCAAGGATTTTATACTAAGGTCGTTGAGTGTGCTTATGAAAATTTTTAGTGTGCTTATGAAAATTATAAATGTGTGGTTTTCGAACAATAGACGTCTAGAACGACCTTGTGTGTCTTTCCCATTTCATCCCACAAATTTTCGGAATTTTGCCAAATCCAGAATGTGGTAGAATATATTAAGATAGGCTATAGGGATTAGATAGGTGTGGCTATTTTATAACAAACAAATATCATTTATTTTCATGTCAGCCTAGAGAGAGCTATGCTCGGAGTTTCCCAGCGAGATCCTATCAGAAATGAAGAGATCCGCAGGAGAACCAAAGTAA
This sequence comes from Euclidia mi, assembly GCA_944739405.2. NCBI lineage: Eukaryota > Metazoa > Arthropoda > Insecta > Lepidoptera > Erebidae > Euclidia > Euclidia mi. The sequence goes on along the minus strand of OX123200.2, from coordinate 434,370 downwards.
CCGACATAGCTCTCCGAATAGCCAGGCTGAAGTGGCAATGGGCAGGGCACATAGCGGGAAGAACCGATGGCCGCTGGGGCAGGCGGGTTCAGGAGAGGCGATCACGTACCGGACGACGCAGCAGGGGTAAGCCTCCCGCAATGTGGACCCACGATCTGGTTAAGATGGCGGTACGCGGTTGGATGCGGGCGGCTCAAGATCGGTCTGTGTGGAGAACCTTGGGGGAGGCCTATGTCCAGCAGTGGACGTCTAATTTATTTTACTATATGAAAAAAGAAACATGACGTATGACGGTAGTGATTGATTTGCCTGCGGTAACAGAGCCATGGACTCATACGTGCTCACACCTAGACAGCAACAAAAGCATAATTGCTAGTAGGTACCACTCTATCCCAAGTTCATATCCTTCGTATCTCTTAACGAATAGACCTTTACTGTCACGCGGTCGACGCCCTACCTCGACACCTGAGAGGTATAAAAACCGCATGATACGTATCAAAGTGAGCAGGCACTATGCACTATAGCAGGTAATGTGATTGCGACGTGCCTTATCGAGCACTCCGGCGGAACGTCATAAACCATGCTGCTGCTCCGCACTTACCACACATTCGTTATGGAATGTTTACGACAAATACATCGCAAAGTTTTCCATTTGCCGGTACATTATGAACGTTTCAAGTTGAAACTAAACAAATAAAATTAATATAATGTCACAATCATTGGACTTTCACTTTTATGGTTAAGTTTCTTGTGTCTCGCTGGCTATTTCTATGGTAAGTAAGCTATTGTAACTTCTGTTATGGCTCTTACGTAATTGTTGAAGGTCTATACACTGTCTATTCTTTATTTAATACTGTATCTATACATAATTGAAATTTAAATTTTGTATTGTATTATGGGAGTGCTATCTAATATATTTTAATGTGACTCTATATAATTATGTACAAATTACTAGATCCTCGACTTTCATTGGTGGTAGTTTCAATATCAGAGACTTTGGAATCAATGTTTCAAACTATACATTTAACCCATCCATACTCAATAATGCTTTCCTACGCGGTGTCACGTCACAACGTTAGGTCTAAATTAAATATAAATCAAGGCAAGTTGGTGATGGGCTAACTGGCTCATGGTTGGTACTTATGCATCGCCATTTTTTGTGCACAAAAATGTTCTATTACTAAAATACTATTACTAAATAGTTTTTCATCATCATCATCATATCAGCCGAAAGACGTCCACGGGGCTCCCCCAGGGCTCTCCTTACGAACCGATCTAGAGCCAACCGCATCCATTTTCCATCCATCTCGAATAGCTTTTAGTTTATTTGAAACATATCAACTATGCAAGCTACAGTTATTAGCTACGTATTCCACATACCTAAGTGCGTGGTGAATGTGTCGGGTATAGTTTTTATCTGTAACGAATGGGTTCGTCATGTGTTAATCAATTTAAATCAAATCTACCTCAGGCAGTATTGGTTAAGTTACAATGTTGAGTCATTCCTATGTTATTCGCGAAATATTTTACTTCGATGATTGTTTGAACGAAATCATTTAAATTCATATCAAGTGATTTTGAAATTACAACGATTAATATCAGAACTATTGCTATTGAAAATATCCAGATATACTAAAATATATTATTTTAGGTTCTTACCTGCATTAAATACCACCACTTAATTGTCTCTACATCTACAATAAGTAACTAAGGATTTGTAAAGTATTTTACTCCAAGCGTGTCTTCAGAACTATGGTAGAGCTGGGTATCATAAGTTTAAACAATTACAAAAAAAGGTTTATTTCAATAATATAACAATCAATAATAACAATATCATTTGGGGTCCCTTTTTAAGCAAATACTTGCTTGTGGTAAAAATTTAAAACAAAGGTACACGTCCAAAGGATAAGCGCAATTTGTTTGAATTGTAAATATACAAAAAGTTCCATGAGGTGTGGATAGTATATAATCTATGGTGTGGATTTTAAAATTTTGATTGTACCACTAAGACACTATTAGCTCCATCTATCGGCGTCGAGTGTAACAACAAGAATTTATGGTTGACGGACATGGTTCTCATACTCGTAATCATTATATCGCAGTGGCCATTAAAATATAATGCTATGGTTAAGTTACAATAATATTATTTTAATCTCACAGACAGCATTATTAACCTGCATTACTATTTTTTTCTTTTAAAAGACAACTCCCGCACTAGGAATAAATCCTGTGTCGCGCGGGACTTTACAAACATACATGCAACGGACACAAAATACACCCAGACTCAAAACAACAATTTGTGCATCTCACAAAGTGTTGTCTCGTGTGGGAATCGAACCCACAAAACTAAACGCAGTGTCAAGGGGCGAGGCGGCCTCTTAAACCATTACGCCAACCGTGTAGTCAATTAGAATTCGATTTGATGCAACGATGGCGCAGTGGAGCAGATGACTCGAGCGCTTACTCAACTATCAGGGTGCGGGTCTCGGTGTAACTTCAAACTGAACAATGATTCAATTGAATAAAAGTCCGTTATTTTAATGTTTCTAAGGTTGCAACATGGAATTTAAGTAAACCAATTGCGCACCAAACATAAAATAATGTACTTATTAATATTCAAATACAAGTATGTCTAATAACTCACGTGGTGTAGATTATAATATTAATAGGTTTTCAGAATAAGCAGGTGACTAAATCGGATTGGGATGCAGCACGTGGCTTTACGCATGTATTGCGGATTTGTGACAATGTGTGTTGTCCAATAGGATATTGCCTTATGCCTAGAAGGGTAAGAGCCCATACGCCCCTTAAAATTCGCCTTAAATTTGTGCCGAATTTCTATGAAGGGCGTATGGGCTCTCACGAGGTTTTATTCCCTAAAAATTAAAAGTGTCACATTTAATTTTTACGCTCCTTAATAGTATTCTGAATATAGTAGACTTAATTATTTCATTATTCAAATCTTTTAGTAAAGTCCATGTATGTAAATAGGTAGATCATCCAATTTAATCAGTTACAGGCCGTCAGCTACAGTCGCACATTTATTTAAATTTAACCGTTTCTGCACGATGCCGTGGTAATTTCCTCTTTCCTCAAGAAACATTCATGTCAAATGTTTGCCTGTTGCGCCCAATAGTACGTTAGTACTATTAATTATTCTGTGCCAATAGTTTAGTCTGCGCGTTGTCTGGCAGTCAGTCACTAACGCTAGAACTTTTTATATACAGGTGCGGTTCAGTTATTCAAAGGATATTCAGATTACAGATGCTGCAGTTAACACGTATTTTCCCGTTTCCGTGATCATATTTATCTGCGATAAAGATGATATAATAGAGAAATACTCACATTCATCTCTCAGTGCGATAACGACACATGTACCTACACTACCTGTCGCAGAGGTACTGTGACAAATAAACAGTGTTGTACAAATAATATCTGTGGTCACAAGTGTGTACGGACATTAACGATAGCATCAGTTTATTTCATTATTCTATTGAAGTCAATTGATGCACGGGGACACTCTGCCGGTTGCGCGGGCTAACACACGTCGCGTCTCACTTACATATATTATCACAAATAATATACTAAAATAAAACATATTATAACCAAGCTATATTAGTGGATAAACTAAAATAATCAAGCTTTAGTGGATAAACCCTGTTGCAGTGTCTCCGTGGGGAAATTATAGATAATACGTAAACAAGGCGGATTGTGCGGAGTTAAAACAGTGAGTATAATATATGTCTTTATACTGTGATAATATGGTGTATGTGGCTAGCAAATACAACAGCTGTTTGTGATGTAAATGACGTAACTCATGTATTATCTATCAAGTACTGACACTCGTGTGCATCTAGACAACAATAATGTGTGGTCTAACATCGCCTCCTCTAGACTGATTATATTATATACCTAACTAATATAAATATACTACAAGACTCGTGCCAGAAGAAACCTAAATTAGTTTATTAACTTTCGCGGGTTATACATATATATGGTTTAGTCCTATTTAGGGTACCTAAAAAAAATAGGTAAGGTAGGTACCTACTTACAGTTGGCCAAAAAAGTGGCCGCCACACATATGGTGGAAGTTTATTTTCACGTTCGTTGATTTGGACAAAGATTTTCTTTCATGTAGTACCTATTCTCATCATCAGCCCTTTATACTGTCCCACTGCTGGGCATGGGCCTCTTTTCATTATGAGAAAAGTAAGGCCATAGTCCACCACGCTGGCTAAGTACGGGTTGGCAGACTTCACATGTCTTTCGAGAACATTATGAAGAACTCTCAGACATGCAGGTTTCCTCACGATGTTTTCCTTCACCGTTTAGCAAGCGATAATTAACAATTTAATACGCACTTAACTCCGAAAAGTCATTGGTGCGTGCCGTGGATTCGAAGCCGAGACCCTCTGCGTAGCAGTCTGTCGGTCTCTCCACTCAGCTATTGCTGCCTTAATTCTGAAACTATATTTTCTTTAATTAGCTTTTCAGTTACTTTGAAAAATATACTGACAATTTTATTATGTTAAAATTAATAGACCATGTTCTTGACTAACCTCACATGTTTATTCCCCTAAGTCTCTACTTATGACTTACTAACTTACATTAGGAAGAGTCTAAGCGCGATCACAAGTCTTTATGCTACACTACAATAAGTTACATGCATTTTACAATCATACAAAATAATCGTCCAGTATATTTTTCACCGTCCAGTTTATTGATCACCAGTGACCATAGCCGGTGAATGTAAGTAAATTTTGCTTTTGTCTTGGAACTGTAATGAATTTTATTTAAAGTGTATTAATCTAAAGTGGAGAAGATCGTTTTGCCACCATATGGTGCTCAAACCTGGTCTTTGACCGCAGATCAGAAGTCCAGTCGCGGGGTTAGTCAACGAGCGATGGAGCGCAGCATTCTCGACGTAAAACTCATAGAACGAGTCAAAAATGCTACACTGCGCTCTAAAACACAAATCGCAGACTATGTGTCCCAAAAAGCAGACAAATTAAAAATAAAATATGACTGGGCCGGTCATGTCCGTCGAATGTCTGACGATCTTTGGGCTAAAACTACCACTTTGTGGGTCCCAGATCGAAAGAGGCCTCGCGGCAGACCAAAGTGCATCTAGAAGTAAAAAAAAAATCTCATCCCTTAAAAAGGATTTAAGGAAGATAATTAAATACACCACATGAAAATTATGTGTGTATGTATTGTATCGATGTAAATTAAATTAACTTAAGCTTCTCAATGTATAGGCAGGTAGTAGAGCCTTGCTGAGAAGTAGGTACTACCTTCTCACAGAAAAGAAGAAGGTACTCACAGAAAATCGACGTAAAGTAACAGTACTTATATTGTTGCGTTTCGTTCGGTGAGTGAGAGTTCCGGAGACCGCATCTCCTATTCCTTATCTCTCATCCCACTCCTCTTCCTTTTCTCAACCCAAAGGGCGGCAACACACTTGTGATTCCTTTGTTTTTTTATTTATTTTAAAACTTCTTGCACATAATTTACTAATTATTGTACAAAGAGGGACTTAATGCCATTCGCATTCTCTACTAGTCAACCTTTGGGTGGTTCAGAGACAATCATGGTAGGTGCATAAGAAAAGCCTTTGATGTTGCTTGTGTCCATGGGCGGCGCACTTACCATCAGGCGATCCGTCTGCTCGTTTGCTGCCTATTACATAAAAAATAAATATATTCCAGCAACACTTCTGAACTCTCACGAGACAGAGGACTCTCACAGAGGAGACCGAAGTCGAACCACGTATTATTATCTATTAGCCAATAAAAACGTTCTGTATCTTAGACAAATGATTGGTATCGCTTCGCTATACAGAGCGAGACCAATCATTACTCTATGTTCTGTATCAACGTTCCATATTATAACTCTATGAGCAAGTGAATATTGATCTGATCAATTGAGTCCAATGCCACAAATTTAATTAATATTTATTGAACAACTATCCTAGACAACCGTCAGTTTAATGCAGTAGGCATATTTGGTTTTAAGCCTTTGCTTTTACATTCATAAAAGCCTCGCTCATTCTGCTATCTGAGCACAAGCCGTGAATATTTATGTACGCGGCGCAAACGCTCATAAAGCTTAGTTACGTAACTGTAAAATGCTGTCAAGTAAACAGCAAATTATCATGCAGTGGGTATCGGGTTCGAATCTACGGCGCGCGCAACTGACTTTCCGAAGTTATGTGCTTATTCAATTGTTAATTATCGCGTGCCACGTGTGTCAGAGAGCACGTTAAGCCGTCGATCCCGGTTGTCATGAAGATCTTTAACAGACGTTAGGCGGAGTCAGTACCTCGCAACTGTGATAACGCTAGGGGGAAAATAGTTGCAGACGTAATATTTAGTACTTGTAGTCCGCTTAGTAGCCTTCTAATAAAGCCTGAAGACTCTGAAATAACGAAGTTCAAGGCTCCTGGCATCTTAATCTGTTAATTAAATAATGTCAAACTCTCTGTAAAAAAAAGTAACCGTCTTGTCTAGCGAATAAATCAGTTTTAAGTAAATCGCACTGAAAAATGGTACGATATTAATTTATCTTTTATCTCTACTTTATATATTTTAATAACTACGCCAGGTTTTAAAATACTTTACACTCATTTAAATACAAGAGTTTAGTTGGTAGAGCGGTTAGGGTGCCTTGTTCTCATCGATATCACTGTAAATGCATCGTGGAATAGAAAGTGTTTAATTAAATCCTTGATGTCTTTCACATATCCATCTACACTTAATTAATATACCTACTATGGAACTCACAAGGTCTGTAAATTAATCGTCTACAATGAAACTGCAGTTTACTGATTTACACTTAACTATTGATGAAAACATGCAATTACGTATTGTCTGTCAAACAGCAGTTAGATAGATAATAATTATATTAATTTATCAAAATATTGATAATAAAATTGTGACGATTCTCTGTTTTTGTAAGTCAATAACGTCATAATAAGTCATTAAGCTTGTCGGCCTGCGGAATATACCTATGAGCATAGATAAATATAATACTATACAGTATATGAGCTATGTCACGGCAAATAAATAAACTAAAAAAAATATCCTAGATTAAGGCTATAAATAATAAATACCTGTGTTTATCCCACTTTTTGACCAGCTCGTGTATGCTGTAGGTACCCTGGTCTCAGGAAAGTTAGCCCATAGCCACTCCATCGATCTGGAGGTAGTGTTGTCCACGATATAAGAAGTAGTTTCCATCCAAGCAATTCTTAAGTAAAACAGTGTATTCGTCTTAATTTCCTCTCTACGACTGAGGGTAGGTGTACTTCCACAATACGGCGCTGTACTCTCATCAGCACCGAGGTCGACGATCGAAACGTCGGAAACAAATAGGTATTTATACCTTAAATAAGTTAATTGTACGCGATTAAGACCCGCTAATTAATTTTTTATGATGTATACAAATCGTGAAAGTTTAAAATCGATTATAAATGCACACTGCTAAACTGAATTATGGCGACGTCAACATTTGTTGATGACTGGATCACAGGATGTTGATCCACATAAGGTAACTGCACCAGTGATGGACGGTTTAAGGTCGATGAAGTACGTATAAAATTTCCAAAAAAAAAAGTTGCGGGTTGATTCTTGCAATGGTTGTAGATAAAGTTGGTTATGGTTTTTTAGCATCTAATAAGAGAATACTACATTCATTCTAGTAATTTCCATAAAAATAAAATTACGAATAAAATTGGCTTAAAATTATCCAGTAATGGACAAGTCATACACCAATGATTGACACCTAGTTATGGACAGTGTTCCGGTATTGGACACCTAGTGATAGACACTTGCTAGATACAAATAAATAAAAATATTGTTTGTTTAGAAACAAATTTTATTTGCTATTACGTATTCTAAAATAAAAGTTCTTATTAATCATAAAATAAAGTACTGTAAGAAAGATCTTGTTTGTAGTTCCTACAGTTATGGAATGAACCAGTGATGGACACCCCAGTCATGAACACGTCTGTCCATTACTGGTAAAAAGCTTTATAAAGTCATGGAAAAAAGATATTTCATTGACTTCGAGAAATAAATCTAGAATCGACTAAAATCTTTAAAAAAATGCCCTGCACTAGTAATCGACACAATGTCCATAACTAGGACATGTCATAATAACAGGTACTAGTCATGGACATAGCAAAAAAAAAACAAACCACGTTGTTGTTTGCAATACATTTAATTAAGATTGTTTGGAAAAGAGGTTAATTCAGCCACAAACTTATTATTTATTCATTATTACCTTAATTGAATTGTCAAAAAATCTCTTCAGCAACATACCTCGCTATCAAACTCACTTAAAAAACGATATCAATGGTGACACGTGCTGTTTATCTTTCCACCAGTTTGAAACTGAACCACAGACATACATCAGCTGTCAATATTTTGACACTTTAATCCCTTTTCTCTGTGGTAAAATATTGCCAGGTAACAAAAGCGTTGTAGAATCCTTATTTTTTAGGACTCAATCAATAATGTTCATAACTGGTACGCTGTCCATTACCGGTGCACTTACCTTATTCCTGGTTGTGGAAATTGGTGTGTAGGTATATTAATTTTACCGGCTCACGTAGAGAATAAGGTACTAATGTAATAAGGTATTAATGACGACTAGCGTATAAGACTTTGTTTTGTGACATTATACGATCACCGGCAACAAATATCCAAAAATCACATATTTGTCCAAAAGTTGTACCAGGGAAGACGGGGAGTAGGGTTATCCTTTCCCCTCCCACCAAAGCATTTGAGTCTTCACATAACACATGACTTGATAAAACCTACCCTCAGCAGAGTCAAACCTCCAAAAGTAGAATCCTGGATTCGCTAATATATTCGCCTGTACATTTGCCAAAAAGATAGCATGGTAACCAACCAGAAATAATCAAGATAACACTCAGACTATTTTTATATCTTATCACTATACTTATCCCACAAGCGGAAAGGCAAGCTGAAAGAGATTTTAGAGATTTGACTAAATCTTATCTCTACAAAGTTTACGTGAGATTCGACATCCTTGGTCTCTCTAGCAAAGATCTCTACAAAATCATATGAATGAAGTGACACATATAATGTTACGCAACGCAGTATATTCTATATCAGTGCAAATCCAAATACATTAACAAATAGAAGGATAAGATTTGCTTTTTTGGACCAAATATAAATTAAAAATAAATGTTAAAAAAACAGGTAGAACTGCCCATGAAGGCTTTCGTCTTTTCTTAAATTTGGCCCTGCTAATAGGTAGCAAAATGCGTATTAACCGCGACCACTTAGGTAAAAGGGCCACTACGCACTAAACCAATATGTGTTAATCCATAATTCAACGATTCAATTTAAATGACAACGACACAAATTACAATCGTCCATGGTACTTTTTAAACATGCATCATGTTACAAAGTGCACCAGTTGCTTTTCATTGTTTTAAATTACACTCATACATAAAAATACGCACGAACGAAGATAGGTTTGCCTTCGGGCTACGGATTCCGTAAAGAACAATCAGTTAATCCTAACACATCAAACGTTTTTTAAAGCTTAGTGAACCACGGAGCAAGCGGTTCACCTGATGGTAAGTGATCACCGTCGCTCATAGACACCTGCAATGACCGAAGGAATACAAGTGCGTTGCCTACCTTATGAAAAGGAATATGCATGCTTCTCAAAGGTTCCAATGTCGAACTTGTTTGGCAATACCCCTGCAGATAGCAGGTTCCACAGTTGTCAGTTTGGCCGTACGAGGCAGTCACTTTACAAGCAACAAGAAGTACTTAATTGAGTTTATATAGGAGGTATTTAATACCTAGCTATGCTCGGAGTTTCCCTGCGAGATCGACTCAGGAACGGGGAGATCCGCAGACGAACCAAAGTCACTGACATAGCTATCTGAATAGTCAAGCTGAAGTGGTAGTGGGCAGGGCTCATAGCCAGAAGAACCGATGGCCGTTGGAGCAGAAAGGTTCTGGAGTGGCGACCACGTACGCAAGGTAGGCTGACGATCTTTTTGGGATCGCGGGCATCGGATGGATGAGGATGGTTCAGGATTGGCCCACGTTGAAAGCTTTGCGAGAGGCCAATATCCAACAGTGATCGTCTTTCGGCTGATATGATGATGATTGAATTGTGTTACAGGTAGCTGGTCAAGATGGCTCGTGTATTGCGCGAGGCATTCAGCCGCTCACTGCAGAAGCGGCCGGTGCTGACCAACACGGCGGTGTACGCCACATTCTACACGGCCGCCGAGCTCTCGCAGCAGACATTCAACAAACACTACACGGTACGGTACCATTATCTTAGGTATACACATATCGCCAGTTGACTTGGAACCGTTGCAAAGACTCCAGAACAGACCGGGTTTCAATGAAGTCAAAAGCCTTCTCTTGACGACCGGTTGGCGCAGCGGGAGTGCAAGCGACTGTTACGCCGATGGTCGCGGGTTCGATTCCCGCTCAAGTCAAACATTTGTGTGCATGAACATGAATGTTTGTCTTGGTCTGGTTGTTTCTATGTATGTATAATATGTATGTATTTACAAGAAAAAAGTATATATGTATGTTTATCCATTGTCTAGTACCCATAGTACAAGCTCTGCTTAGTTTGGGACTAGATGGTGATATGTGTATGTGGTAGAATATTATATTCTTATTATTAAAGTCCACAAACGCTAAGTATGAGAAAAGAGGACAGAATTAAATATGCGTTGGAGCTGCACAAGCGGAGGAGATTCTAGCGAAAGTTGAGATCTCCTGCCGGTGTGATGCGTCTTGGTCCTCTCATCCCGTAGGATTTGCAACACTTGATCGTTTCTGGTTTAGTAGCGAACCGGTTTCCCACTTTTGGCTGGAATGTTTCAGATCCAACCACGCATTGGAAGAAATTAGGCGAATGTGTTCAAGCTTATAATCGATATTTAGAGTGCCTCGTACAAGTTGGTGATCAGTGATCACTGCCGGTGTTGAACCTAGTGATGTAGTTATCACGGAGACATACCTAAATATTTGCCTCTTGTCCGCATTAATGAAGTCTATTTCATATTTTGTCATAGTACCTACCTACTTATAGAGGCTCCGCCATATCCACTTCTGTTGAGACTGCTTCTTAAAGAATGCGTTCATACAGAGCAGCCTCTCCTTCATTAAGAACAGCTCCTCCTTCACCGCTCTCTCATACTAACTTTTTTCATTGCTTTAGTGTTATTTGGCGCTCGTAGTGTAATTTGGCTTATCATTCGTAATAGTTTGGCAAAGTTAAGCTACGTTTGCAAAGGTCGCTACTTTAATGGGTGACCGCCTGTGGAGGTTTAATCAGACTGTGCTTCGGAGGGCACGTTAACCATTTTTTTTAAACTCTGTCTTTTTTACAAGCTTCATACGCCTCACCATCCATTCATAGGTACATCATCCTCATACCTACAACATACATATATACAATTCTTGTGTAACTCTCTGTGTAACAGTCTGTTAGACAGTCATTAACTGTCTGTGGGTGACAGACAATGAGACAAATGAGGATTCTATGATTGATTCACTCGCTACGCTCGTGAATCAATCATAGAATCCTTCGCTTGCTCGGGACTCAAAATCAACACTCGAAACAAAAAAAAACAACTTTGCTCTCTTGTTGCACAAATAACTACTGTTGTACGGAAGCCCCGTTTTATTATTTTTTATTTATTTAATTATTTATTTTGAAAGGTAATATACAACTACATATTCTGTGAAAATTTAAAGCGTCTAGTTCAGTTAGTAATTTTGAGCAAAAAATACGAAAAAAAAAAACACGTTTTTTGTATGGGACCCGCCCTTAACATTTTCATTTTTTTTTTTGTAAGTATTTGTTTTTATAGCGACAACCGAAATACATAATTTGTGAAACTTTCAGCTTTTTAGCTATCACGGTTTATGAGATACAGCCTGGTGACAGACAGACAGACGGACAGACAGACAGCGGAGGCTTAGTAACAGGGTCCCATTTTTTACCTTTTAGGTACGGAACCCTAAAAACTAGTGAGCTTGTGGAACCCTAAAAACTAATGGGTATGGGTACTGGACCAAATAATGCTACCAGTAAGCAGCAAATCAATAGGTAGATGGTAGCTCGTTGTCATACTTCCGTCATGAAACTATGGCCAAAAAATACATTGGAAATATTTTTTTGAGACTCATAGATACAAAAAGTATTTTTACTGCTAAAACGCTTTGCCAATTTGTAAGAATTGAGGCAAAATTGTTCAAAAAGATTCTGGCAGCGGTGGGATTCGAACCCACGCCTCCGAAGAGACTGGTGCCTTAAACCAGCGCCTTAGACCGCTCGGCCACGCTACCCGTTGGTATCATGCTCGAATTTAAACATTCGTATCTCTTACTGATGACGTCATGTTTATCGTGTATTTTTAAGGTATGTTTGTACAATGTTAGGTACCTATAATTTGCAGGTACGTAAGATGTAATTTGTCAAATTATGTGATACAAAAATAAATATTAGGTAAGCAAGTAGTTGTGTAATACCTACGAAAGTAATGAATAACTAACTTAATAGTTGTAATGTAGGTAATACATATTCCAATTTATGAATGATGATGATGACCCACATTTGTTGATTAAAGCTGCGCGTCCACCGGATCGGAATCGGAGCGTACGGAGCGGAAGGATTTGTTGCTTTGTATTAATTTCTATGAAACTGCGTGCACTGGATCGGCATTTCTGCGCCTGACTGAGACCGGTATTTGTGCTGATGACGTCATCCGCAGTGAACGCATCATACGGATTCCGAGCGTTTCAAGTTCTGACGTGTTTGCGACGTTAAACTGTAGGCAAAAATACTTATTCACGATGAACGACGATGTTTTAATTATGTTAGTGGAAAGGTATGAAGAACTTTATAATCTAAAACATGAACATTAACATAATCAACTTAGGAGAGACAATATTTGGGACGAAATTGGGCAAATAAAATCTATTTTCATCTTCTAATAAATCAGAATATAATGTATGATATTCTCCGAAAATTAATCTAATTACAACAATATCCTCGTCACTGTCCTCCTGCTTTAAAAATACCTAAATTGCCGATGCTGAATCCGAATGCAGTGGACGCACCCCATCAGCATTTTGTAAATGACGACGCTCCGTCCGCTCCGTACGCTCCGATTCCTATCCGGTGGACGCGCAGCTTTATTCAGCTGTTCCTATCGAGGTATAGGTTTTACCTACCTATACCGTTGCCTGAGTTGACTTTTTCTTAAAACTAGTATGTTTAAATAATTTGCCATAAACAACATACAAGATTTAGGTACCTTTAACCTACGCAAAATTTACCAAAACATATATTTGCCAAACATACCCGCAGTCCTTTCTTACGTACCTATTTGTCATAATTAGATAATATATTTTTATAACGGTTTGTGTGGTACATGTTGATTTAAATAATTTTCCATATTACGATGATTATGATAGATTACCTATGAAATAGTAGGTACCTATACGAATGTCGAATCTCAAAATCCATGTATGGAGCGAATATTGAAAATGGCCGATAGTCAGCTATTTCTGATACCGTACCTATGCATTAAACGATTTCAGTAAGATAAATTAATTAATATATTAATAATTATACTTGTCAGTCAGAAAAGCCAGACTATAACTTCACGGCGGCTGCTAAGATCGCGAGTGTCGGCAGTACTGTCTACGCGCCTGCTCTCTACTTCTGGTACGTATCAAATACTAATGTGATACACAAGAATGAATACTCCTTGATATACCTATTGGTCAAGACTTCTCCACGAGACCACAGATTACTAAATAGTTACTTACAAGTTACAAGACTGCCTCCATGGTCCAGTAGATAGCGTCTGCTGACCGAGAAGTCTCGAGTTCGATTCTCGGGTCGGCCAAAAGTGTTACTGAGTTTTTCCGAATTCTCAGTAGCAGCATGGAGTCTGGCAATGTGCTTGGCAAGGGCAATAGGCTCGCCCCCCTTACGTGAGACCTAAAAATATTAAATGGCGAAATGTGCGTGTAATAAGACAGCCTATTCCTTCGGGGAAACAGGCGTGAGTCTAAAAAAATATAAATAATAAAATAAGTAAGGCTTCTTTAACCATGAACCGATCGCCTGTGAGGTGAAGGGTAAGAGAAGTTAGAATTGCTGGTAGAGTTAAGTTAAGGACACTGATGATGTACCTTTCTCTGCTGTAAAGAAACAAAACCAATTCTCCGACGAATTTATATGTACCTAGGTATGAAGGTGAAGTAGAAACAAAGACATAATTTTCTGTAACAAGATAAAGCAATGCTTTTTCCTAAAATGTTATAATCAGATAGAACTACGTATGTACGTGTATCATTGAGCTAAATGTTTACTAAGACAGATTGTTGTTAAGCTGCCTATGATGTTTATTTTATCTACAGGTACAAATTTCTGGATAAGAAGTTCGCAGGGAAGGCCGTCAAGATGGTGGTAACCAAAGTAGCAGCGGACCAGCTCATCATGACGCCCATACTACTCGCCACCTTCTTTACAGGTAACTCGACTCTATTACTACTCACCTAAGGTTCAAAACAAATACGAACGAAAATCTGATTCCATCATCATCATCCTCTTAGCGTTATCCCAGTTTCAATCTGGGGTCCGCTTACTAGTCTAACCGGATTTGGCTGAATATTAGCTTTTCCACGGAGCGACTGCCTGTGTGACCTCCGCAACCCGAAGGGATAGCGATATTCCATGGTTTAGACTACTATCAGTTTATTTAGAAAGATCTTCATGACAACCGGGAGGTTGTCATGAAGATCTTTGACGGCTTCGACGGCTTAACGTGCTCTCCGAGGTACGGGACAAGCGATAATTAACAATTCAATACGCACATAACTCCGGAAAGTCATTGGTGCGCGCTGTGCAATCGAACCCGATACCCTCTGCATGGCAGTCTGTTGGTATATCCACTCGGCTATCGCTGCCTTTGAACGAAAATCTGATTATCATTCGAAAATCACAATACATAGATTATGCATATGTAAATGGTAGGCAATATAATGTCCATTGGGAAGGAGGTTTCTAGAATGGCCACGTACTAGACGACGTAATAGGGGTAGGCCTCCCGAAAAGTGGATCGACAATCTGGTTTAAAGATCGCGGGTAGCGGTTGAATACGGCGTCTCAACATTGGTCAGTGTGAAGAGCTTCTAGGTTGAAATAATTATAACGAATGGCAGGCATAAAATAAATAGGTTACAGCTGCGAGGCCGATAGCACAGGTACTGCACTTTGACACAAAGTAACACTAAAATAAATTAGATTTGTTTCGAGACGCATGCATCGCGGAATAGCCCGTCTAGTAGTAGTAGTAGGTCAAAACCAAATTGGTTACAATAGTCGGTCACAATACTATAGTAACACTTACTACGGAATTCAATATTCGAAATATAGATAGATCTGTAGATTTTAGATTCGTTTTCGACAGTTTTTGACATAAGCTACATACAAAATATGTCAAACACGGATCTAAAATCTACAGATCTATCTATATTTCGAATATTGAAAATGGCCGTTAGAAGAGGCCAGGCCTGCTGTGGACTGCTAAAGGCTGTCATGACGACATGCAGTGCGTAGTTCCCATAGACTGCTATTCTATCTTATCTACGCATTTTTCAGTTGATTAAACATGGATTAAAGCCATTTTCAATATTCGATCCATACATGGATTTTAAGATTCGAGATTCGTGTTTGACATATTTTGTATGGAGCTTATGTCAAAAACTAATCTAAAATCTATAGATCTATCTATAGATCGAATATTGCTTTCCATAGTTAATCAGGCGTTACTCGTTACCTCAATCGGTCCTGAAGATACTTCGTGCAGGCGAAACACAGATATTTCCCGAGAACCCATTTCTGTATGATACCATACGACATACTCCCTTTTCCATTGGAGGAGTTCTGTATTGTCAACCTTTTTCAATGTTGGGGTGGTCAAGCCCCAACATGGCGGGCGTGGAGGGTTCATCCTTTTCCACGCATTTTAATTATTTACTATTTTCCTTAGTGATGGGCATAGTGGAACGCAAGCCTGACATCTTCGAGGAGCTCCGTGAGAAGTACTGGCGCGCGTTTGTCGCGAACCAGTCGTTCTGGGTGCCGGCGCAGACGGTGAACTTCTTCTTCATGCCCCCACACCTCCGAGTGGTCTATGTGGCCACGGCTTCGTTCCTTTGGATCAACGTGTTGTGCTATATTAAGAGGCAACAGCTGCCCGCTAAGGAAACCAAGTCAGAAGAAACTGCTGCTATTCAATCTGCCTAAATGCTCTGAGAAATTGGATGTAGTCAAATATTACGTTGTTATAGTTTATGTATAAGATTAAAATTGATATGCTGCATTTTTTAATTTATAGATATCTTACGCTGGATTTCCACGGTGTGTGGATTTGCCGGCGGTTGCGCACCGCACCTTTGAAGTTATCTGACTCGGTGTAACTTCAAAGGTGCGGTGCGCGTCTGTACGCACCGTGGAAATCCAGCTTTAAACCCGCTCATGGACATAATTATTATGAATATACAAATATGTACGTATATGACGCTTCGTCTAATGAGCTTAAGTACTTTGTCCAGCTGCGAAGTAAAAAAGTTTAAAGTATGAGACAGATATTATATACTGTTATACCTCACGTCAATTTCTGTATAGAACCGAGCTGCCATTGTCTTTTAAGAAAATTACCATAGGTACTTACTAACAGTTGTTCTGTCTATGTAATGTAGAATATATAAGTACCTAATTTAACTCAGTAGGTACATCTATGTACAGATAAAAGGATATACAATATACATTCCAGATTTATTTTTTTATTGTAATGCATTAAATGTTAATACCTACCAGCGAAGAAAAACTAATTTTCAATTACCTTGGTCATTAGAGAATATCTTAAAATTTATTTTTATACTGATCTTTACTTACCTATCAAGTTCCTCGTGTTGTGTAAGTACATATCATAATTATATGTAATTATAATAAAGACTTGTTACGAAATAACCCGTTTTATTTAACTTCTAGGTATATAATAATAATAAGTATAAATAAAATACATTTCACCGTTATCTACTTAAACGTGGAGACTTACATAAAACTATCATTTCTTCCAATTGATGCGTCCTGGTATAAGCTCTTCTATGATCGACTTCAGTCGCATATTTTCTAAAAATAAAAGGTTGCATTTACGTATCTGAAAAATACAAATAATAATGATAGGTAAGCACAAATTGATGTTAAATTACTAACTATTAAATTCCTAACTTAGTCTTAGCGAGGAAAAACTCAAAAAACTTTTTTGATGACATGCTCTTTATTATGATCGTAATAACAATTTTTCGCGCGGCATCAGTTAAGAAAGTATCAAATTAATAATATTCTACCACATTCACACAACACCATCTAGTCCCAAACTAAGCAGAAGCTTGTACTATGGGTACTAGATAATGGATAAACATACATATTATTTTTATTTATTTATTAATAGTCTCACGCCTGTATCCCCGAAGGGGTAGGCATACATACATATATACTTTTTTTTGTAAATACAAACATATTATATATGTATAGAAACACCTAGAAAACTATATCAACCGTAGAGGATGCTGATTGATAAAGACTAGAAACTCTAGAAAGCGCACCCTAGGCGCACACTAAGCGAAAGTCGTGCGGAAAGGTATAAGATCAGGAAGGCATAAGGTTATCTTCGTCCTAGGTTTATCCCGGTTGCATCCAAGTCTTTTCGTCTTGGAGAATGGGATCCGCTTACTGGTCTAACTAAATTATACAGAAAGCTTTTCTAAAGGGCAACTGCCGCCTGACCGCCGCAATCCAAAGGAACGTGTAATATCGCATATCCATCCAATTACCTACGTCACAAAATTCTCAGGATTTTTTTACCCCAACGGCAACAAGGACCGAGAAGTGGGTCCTTGTTATTAGTGGCCTCATATATACTCATGAAATTCTTCGTACAATGTCATACTTCTTCCACCCTGTAGCCCCCTACCCTTTCTATATCATCATCAGCGTTGCCCTAGCGTTATCTAAGTTGTGTCTAAATTTTTCGCCATGGAACCTGGAGTACTTTTCTAAACAGATTTAATAGAAAATTAGCTTTTCGATAGAACGACTGCAATTTCAACACTAATACCCACCCTACCCACGGGTACAGCCACATGCCATGGTTTAGACTAGTATCAGTTTTATTCAAGGGTACTGATTCCCTATTACGACTGTCAAGGATCTTCATGACAGCCGGGACCGACATGCGACTGCTTAACGTACTCTCCGAGGCACGGAGAACGCGAGCTTGGCGTCGCGTCGAAGCGTTAAGAGCAGAGTGAAGTTAAGTATGATGTGCAGTGTCGTTACGTTACCTCGTAGAGCAGTAGCGCGGCGTCAGAGCTGCGCTCGGCCGCCATGCAGTAGGCGAGCTTGGCGTCGCGTCGAAGCGTTAAGAGCAGAGTGAAGTTAAGTATGATGTGCAGTGTCGTTACGTTACCTCGTAGAGCAGTAGCGCGGCGTCAGAGCTGCGCTCGGCCGCCATGCAGTAGGCGAGCTTGGCGTCGAAGCGTTAAGAGCAGAGTGAAGTTAAGTATGATGTGCAGTGTCGTTACGTTACCTCGTAGAGCAGTAGCGCGGCGTCAGAGCTGCGCTCGGCCGCCATGCAGTAGGCGAGCTTGGCGTCGAAGCGTTAAGAGCAGAGTGAAGTTAAGTATGATGTGCAGTGTCGTTACGTTACCTCGTAGAGCAGTAGCGCGGCGTCAGAGCTGCGCTCGGCCGCCATGCAGTAGGCGAGCTTGGCGTCGAAGCGTTAAGAGCAGAGTAAAGTTAAGTATGATGTGCAGTGTCGTTACGTTACCTCGTAGAGCAGTAGCGCGGCGTCAGAGCTGCGCTCGGCCGCCATGCAGTAGGCGAGCTTGGCGTCGAAGCGTTAAGAGCAGAGTGAAGTTAAGTATGATGTGCAGTGTCGTTACGTTACCTCGTAGAGCAGTAGCGCGGCGTCAGAGCTGCGCTCGGCCGCCATGCAGTAGGCGAGCTTGGCGTCGAAGCGTTAAGAGCAGAGTGAAGTTAAGTATGATGTGCAGTGTCGTTACGTTACCTCGTAGAGCAGTAGCGCGGCGTCAGAGCTGCGCTCGGCCGCCATGCAGTAGGCGAGCTTGGCGTCGAAGCGTTAAGAGCAGAGTGAAGTTAAGTATGATGTGCAGTGTCGTTACGTTACCTCGTAGAGCAGTAGCGCGGCGTCAGAGCTGCGCTCGGCCGCCATGCAGTAGGCGAGCTTGGCGTCGAAGCGTTAAGAGCAGAGTGAAGTTAAGTATGATGTGCAGTGTCGTTACGTTACCTCGTAGAGCAGTAGCGCGGCGTCAGAGCTGCGCTCGGCCGCCATGCAGTAGGCGAGCTTGGCGTCGAAGCGTTAAGAGCAGAGTGAAGTTAAGTATGATGTGCAGTGTCGTTACGTTACCTCGTAGAGCAGTAGCGCGGCGTCAGAGCTGCGCTCGGCCGCCATGCAGTAGGCGAGCTTGGCGTCGAAGCGTTAAGAGCAGAGTGAAGTTAAGTATGATGTGCAGTGTCGTTACGTTACCTCGTAGAGCAGTAGCGCGGCGTCAGAGCTGCGCTCGGCCGCCATGCAGTAGGCGAGCTTGGCGTCGAAGCGTTAAGAGCAGAGTGAAGTTAAGTATGATGTGCAGTGTCGTTACGTTACCTCGTAGAGCAGTAGCGCGGCGTCAGAGCTGCGCTCGGCCGCCATGCAGTAGGCGAGCTTGGCGTCGCGTCGAAGCGTTAAGAGCAGAGTGAAGTTAAGTATGATGTGCAGTGTCGTTACGTTACCTCGTAGAGCAGTAGCGCGGCGTCAGAGCTGCGCTCGGCCGCCATGCAGTAGGCGAGCTTGGCGTCGAAGCGTTAAGAGCAGAGTGAAGTTAAGTATGATGTGCAGTGTCGTTACGTTACCTCGTAGAGCAGTAGCGCGGCGTCAGAGCTGCGCTCGGCCGCCATGCAGTAGGCGAGCTTGGCGTCGCGTCGAAGCGTTAAGAGCAGAGTGAAGTTAAGTATGATGTGCAGTGTCGTTACGTTACCTCGTAGAGCAGTAGCGCGGCGTCAGAGCTGCGCTCGGCCGCCATGCAGTAGGCGAGTTTGGCGTCGAAGCGCAGCTGTTCTCGCGCCGTCGCCTCCACCACGGCGTGTAGTGTGTCCTTCAGACGGGTTAGCCGCTCTTCGTACCGGCTCTTCTGCAATGTACCATATTACTGCCCTGTTAGTCTAGTGGGTAGTCCTAATGCTAAGCCGGAGGTGGTGAGCACGATTCCACCTAGTATAAATCTTTCAGTATGAATGGCCCGGCTCGAGCGGTGTATAGCTACTCTCTCAAAGATCAACGTAAACAAACATTGTCAATAAGTACTAATCCGTTTTGTTCAATGAGTGCCGGAGTCCCATTTTCCTTCTCTCACTGAAGCCGAGCACCGAGCACAGTACCTACGTCAATTATTGAGAGTGCCGAAGTAACATTTCCTTTTCTCGCAGGCTTGTATTTTAGATGATCTAGGTACCTAGGTAACCTAAGGGGCGTGGTAAAATTATTTCCTTTATGATTTCTCTTCAACCTAATATTGGGCTTGGGCTGGGCAAGTATATAGTGTTTTACCAGCGCGTTCCTCTTCCTCCTGAGCGCGAGGTACTTCTCCCCCACGCTGAGCAGTGCCTGGTGCGCGTGTGCGAGCTGCGCGTGCGAGAGGCGCGCGCGCTGCCGCCACTGCGCCGCGCGTGACTCCCCCGCGCTTATCAACGTGCACTGCTCGTCGTACGCTTGGAGGAGCGCCTCGTAACGCTTCGAGAGCTCCTCGTATCTATAAAACCAACATCGTCATCAACTACCTTGCTTGTGATCTGTAACTATCTACCACTGCTGGACACAGGCCTCTTCTTACTAAAGGATGTCATATAGAAAAGAAGGAAAAGGTCATAAGTAAAGGTTGACAAGTGCGGGTTGGCAGACGCGGACGCGGTGCCGCGGTAGTTGACGCCGTTACGATACGCGCGTATCACGCCTGCTTGCTGCACTGCACTGTTAGCCGTTTAGTTGTAGAAGCGTCGTAGTGCTTTGATAATTCTTCTTACCCTTTAAGGTTTGTTTCACCTCGACTGTTTATGGTACTTTCTTTATACCTACTTGAAATTTAGCTAGATACCTACCTACACATATTTTTATATGAATGGAAAAGGTAGCAGATGGGTTATTCGGTTCGTTGTTTGATCTCAAATCCATTAGTAATCAACATTATTTATAAGATGTTTACCTAATAAGATAAATGAACAGATCTTTACACTTACTGGTACTGGAGACAGACGATGCTTATGGTGGACCAAGATTTAGCTTGACCGACTCCACTCGACGATGACGAACTAGTTGGACCTTGAGCGCAAAAGTATAATTAATGATAGAAACATTTATTTAGCAGCTATATTAGGTAGGTATAACAATCAGTGCCAGATAATAAGTACCCAGAATCGAACTCAACATTTTTGCCAAATTAGTATGTTGTCAGACGTTGTCTAACGCGCTGGTCAAATGCGCGATGGCAGACTTGATACATTTTATTTGAAACTAGATGATGCCGGCAGCTACGCCCGCACATTATTGTTTATTATTTTTCTGCCCGTGCTAGTGGGAATTTCGAGAAATCCCTTCTTAATGGACCCCTGCCCCAAGAAACAAACTAACATGCCAAATTTCAAATTCTAGCGCCTAATAGTTTTGTCTGTAGGCACTTTGTCTGCTAGTCATTCAGTAGGTAACGCAAGAATGTTATATACACAGTAGATATTTTTTATATGGAGTAAGTATAAGATTCCTTAAATTTTCTCCACCGTGAAAGGAAGCAAAATAACCGAGGTAGATTCTACGTATGTATACTCACTTAAATTAGAGCACTTAAAGCTCTTCTGCTCGGACTGGTCGCTGTCCCACCACTTGTGCACATCGTGCGAGTGGCTCAGAGAGTGCGCGCTCCGACACCGCAGTAGCTTCTGCTCGTACTTGTTCGACTTGTGGAGACTGCGCTCTAAAGAGTCTAACGTCTTCTGCGCGTTTTGTACGCTGTCGATTATGGCTTTTTGGGAGGCAGTCGGCTGCGGGAGTTATTTAAATAATGCAAGTGAATTAGGACCTGCAGAGGAATTTTGAAATTGTTTGTGGACCTATTTCGTTTGTTTTTTGGGCAGAATAAGTACGTTATCAACTAGAGCACTGCCTTTTAACAATAAAGCAACAGATATGAGTTAATTGATGATAAATAGAGGAGTAGGGATCATCGATACAATGATCTTGTTGGGATCGCAGGAAACCGTTGAATGCGGTCGGAATCAGGATGTATAGGTCCGTGTGAAGAACCTTGGAGAAGGCTTCTGCTTAGCACTGGAGTGGCTGATATGATAAAGAACTAAGTAAAAACTTACAACACATGTCTGTAAAACTTACTGGCAAGTTGTTGACTTCGATACATTTGATATTATTGGATGAAAACAGATCGTTGCATACGTTAACATCTTCCATTTTATAACCAATATGTATTTCAAATGATTTCACTATTAATTCATTAATTAAAAATATTTTGTAAATGCTGTCAAAATTGACATGTTGTTTAGAATAAAAATATAAAAATAGACTCCATTGGCTCTGTGTAGTCATAACCCTTTACACGCGGGCTAAAACGAGCGTGAGTTTCACTTTATTAAAATTCTGGCGCCAAACCGTTTAATTTTTGCGAAAGCAACCGCCACCGATCGAGCGTGAGGATATCGCTCGATACGCTAAAGAAATTGCGGGGCAGGAGCGGGTGACCAGTGTCCTGTGAGCCTCGGTGAGAGATGGCGGTGTTTTTTGACCCCCGCAGTGTCACAGGTAAGTACTTGTTGCGCGTATTATTTGTTTAGTAAGGTATTATTTTCTTTAGTGAATTACAAGTTAAATTAACACTAAATACGTAAGCTATTTTAGTTTAAAAGTTTTCTTTGTAATTTTGATAGAATTTAGTCGTAAAGTTCGACTGCTACGATCGTGTGGCTTCGGTTGTGCGTGCGAGGAATGAATTTAAAACAACGTGCCTATCGTTTATTGATTTTTTCTTGGATCTAAGTTGAAATAATATGTTTTTTCTGGTTTTTAGGATGGGACTTAAACGACGATTAAGTTTTGCAAATCTTGGGCGATGGAAGCCTTTCCGAAATTGACGATTTTGATGAAGATGATGATAATTTCAAACCAAATGCCTTGGAGGAACTGAATTTTGACGAAATATTTTCCGGAATAGAAAACTATGAAGAATCTGAGTTGGATCCTGAGCCAAGTCCTCGCCTTGTTACTCCTGCACCTTCAACAGCTGAGTACCGAAGAACTACGCGTCCAGCATCTCGCAAGCGTGTTTGGAAACAGGTACCATTCCAAGATTCTTCTCATGATTATCCTTCACTGCCAGTCTACTGTGAGGACCCCAATGGAATATATTTCTGACTACTTTGATAAAGATTTTTTGAAGAGATATCTTGATGCACAAACTTGTATCATCAAAGAAAAACGGGCCGGGAACTAAAAACTACTGCAGTTAACACAGCGAAAGTGTTCTTGATTCACATTATCATTGGATGTATACATTACCCTCGAATCCCAATGTACTGGCAAGCAGGGTTAAGATTGGATGTTATTAATAAGCAAAAGGCTCGTGACCAATTTTTTATTATCCACAATGCACTCCATGTTGTAGGTTCAGACGAAGCTCCGCCAAGTGAGAAAACTAATCCTTTGTGGAAGGTACCATGATAAATAGATTAAAAGCTACTTGCAACGAACTAGAACGAGTCCCGGGTTTTACTCGATTGATAAACAAATGGTGCCATTTACGGGTAGATGCAGTCTTCGTCAAGTAGCTAGAAACAAGCCACGCTCCTTTGGTCTAAAAAACTTCGTACTGACCACAAATAAGTTTTAATGCTCGATTTTGATATTTATCAGGGAGGTGAACCATGTTTGGGAACTCACCACTCGGGCTAGGGCTTTCAGTGGTTCTCCATTTGAGCAAGAGTGTCCCACCTGAAAGCTGTATCTACCAAAATAGATATTTTACTGCTGTGGCATTGATTTAAGAGATGCACAAGAGAAATCTTCATAGCACTGAAACGATAGTGATCAATAGAATCCCTAATCGTGCTAAAATTAAATGTAAAACTGACGCTAGGATAACTAGAGGGGAAAGTCAGCAGTTGATGAAATAAAAGCCCCAAGGATGTGTCGACATGAAAGTTGTGGTAGCCGCACGAAGATACGATGCGAAAAATATTATACATATTTATGCATTTCACGTGGAAAAGACTGTTTTAAATCTTATCACCTAAAACCATAATTTTAAGTTCCTTTTCGTTTTAAAAAAATATAAATTGGTTAAGTTGTAGAAGATTTTTTGTTTTTGTCACGAATGATGGAGAAAAAATATGACCTTTGTTGTAAATATTGAGATTTTTTAAGAATTAAGAATTAGATAGTAAGTTTTATACTGTAGACTGATACTAAAATGACTGATTAAAGTATTAAGCTTCTAAACAATTGAATATTGGTTTCATTTGCTATTAAACTTTCAAAACAAACGTTAAATTTAAAGTACCCTCACGATCGTGAGTAGTCAAGTTGTACCTGTAACTCACGATCGTGAGGGTTACTTCCTGGATTAACTGTAAACCTGAGATTTTTTTCAGTATTTTTTGTAACTCTCTAAACTGCCCAGAAAGCTATAAAAGCCATGACATAGATGATTTCGAAAAATCAAACCATCGGGTGTAAAGGGATAAAGTAAAACTGATTAGCAACAAAGAGATTGGATGTTATTCTTCCATGATTAGCAAATTCTTAATGTTCTGAACCAAGAAAGAAGGTTAATATATGGACCTTGATATGCGAAAGGTTCATACCTTTAGTTAATGCAAGAAAGACGAAAATGATGGTGTTTGAAAAAGATGAAAGTGTGACTGAGTGTAATATTACGATTACTTAGTGGTGAAATTGTGGCGCAAGTAAAGGTACCTATTTGTATAAGTAACTATTTGGGTAGCGTATTCACAAGGGACGGAAGATGTGAGGGAGATATTGAAAGGAGAGTGACTGCGGGAAATCGTGTAAATAGAGCACTGTGGGCGTTTATGAACGGTCAGACGGTGCCAAAAGAGGCGCGATTGGCGGTTCATAATGTACCTAGTGCTTGTCCCCACGTTGGTGTATGGAAGTGACCGCTGGGTATGGCATAAAAAGCATGAAAGTACCTAGAATTAACGCAACGATGCGATCACTGCGTAGTATGTGTGGGGTAAGACTGATTGATAGAATTCCGAATGATGTCCGAATGCAACTATACGAAAGAGCTGTGGACTGAAAGATGTTGTGACAAGGATTGAGAAAGGAATGATAAAATGGTTTGGACACGTGGAGAGAATGAGTGAAGAAAGAATGACGAATATATAAGGCAAATGTGTGTGGGCAAGTCGGTCGCGGCAGACCTCAAAATTTGAGACCAATTTGAGGCCAAATTGGAGACATCCTAAGAAACGGAGAAGTCCGAAGTACCCGAAACCGGCGAGCATGTATTACCCTGACGGGAAAAAGGCGTGAGTATATGTATGTATGAATGATATGGACGGGCTTGATGCCGACGGAGTTGCGCATCGCGTCCTCCATTGAAGAAAGCTGAGGACACCGCGGTGGTTTTATTGCGTATGCCGAAAATCTTACGATAGTCGCACATAGGTAGGTACATTGTTTGGTGCCTGGTGGAGGGTCTCCGCGCTGCTAACTCATTGTGGGGTGAGATTTGTCGCCTAGAGACCCATAACTAGGATATTCCACGGCGACAATCCTGCGTCGCCGGGGATTTTACAAACATACAACTAACGGACACAATGAACACCCCAGTTAGTACTTATAGGCGTACTTAGGCCACAAACGTTGCTACTTAGTGTTAGAAGCAGCCAAACTACCTGAAGCGCGCTCGATGGTCCACAATGTTCAGTAACACGATAGCACAGAGTAGATGCATTAGTATATACCGAAAACTTGTTGTGGCTGATCCTACATTCAGAAACATTGCATCATAATCCATCCTAATGAACATATCCTTTGTTTATGTCTGTGACCTACTTGCACTATCTACTTTACCAATGCATCATCGCATGATAAATTAGCTTTTGCTACTGCGAAAAACAAATAAGAGAACAATAAGGGCGTTATCATAATAGCGGTTTGGGAGCGGTTGCGGGGCGGGGCGGACGCGCAGCGAATGCGTCGCTCGCACGCCGCCCCTGCGCAGCGAGGACGTCGCGGACGCGTGGCGAATACGTTACGTTTTCGTCGCGTGTCCAGTAACAAAATGGAGTCCGACAAGGAGGCGAGGACGGGCTAGCATTAGTACGAGACAGTACAAAAAGGCGTCCACTCTGCTGTTTGCGGCAATCTCGTTGCGCGTCCGCAACGATTTCGTTGCGCATGCGCGGCGTGTTCGTGTTGTAACGGCAACAGGCTCGCCACCTATTACGTGGGACCTGAAAATTCATGATGAAATGTGGATGTAATATTTACACCTCTGCCTACCCCTATGGGGATACAGACGTGAGACTATAAATAAAAATGAAAAATCGTAGAAATTACACCACAAGTCTAAATCTTAAGCTGACTTCCCACGATGCGTCCCACCTTTGAAGTTCACCGCGAGTTGAGTCACTTCAAAAGTGGTGGCAAATAGTCATATTATGTTTAAGAGATAGGGTAAACTATAGTAATGTTGGCACCCCCCCAACGATTGGCACTCTGCTGAATTATCCTGAATATTAGGAAAATCTTATATTATTATGTCACAGAAATACATTCATAAGCAGGATTAACCTATTTCTTATACACAGAACAAATATTTAAATCTTAACTATGATCCATTTTTCTTTAACAACTATTTTAAAAAATGTTAGGTAAATTGCCAAAAAAAATAATGAAATATTTAGGTTAGGTAGGTAGTTACTTTCCGAAGCGAAAAAGTATATTTTTAATTAATTTGACACAAAAATACCTATTTATTCTTCATTAAAGCTTAATAAACGTTAGTTTTGCGCTATTAAATAGATGGATCGTCTTTTTCGACAGTGCCAATGACTATACTTAAAAATTGTTCAACAACATAGTCATTGGCACAGATGTGAGAAGTATCAGATATAGCGCATTCGTCCAACTAAGTGTGGCACGTTGACAGCTATGTGTGCGTGACCTTTGGCGACTGGCACTGTACGGACACGCGCGTCTATGTGTGTGTAAAGTTGCCAGATTATGAATAATCTCCCAGTATTTTGCATATAGTTATGTAATATTCTTATATTCATTTGCGGTTTTGAAGAATTTACCATGGATTTAATTAATGCTTTTATAAATACATTTCTTAAATGTAGGTACCGAGTTAAGTTTTAACTATTTCGTAAATCTGTATATGTATATAGGTAAAATCCTTGCGTTACTGACTGACTGACAGACAAGCTACAGCCGAAACTACTCGGCGCTGAAATTTAGCATGTATGTTTCTTGGGAACCGTAGGGGTGCACTAAGACGGGATTTCTCGAAATTCCCAAGGGATCAGGCAAAACGAGAAATACGAAAATATGTGCGTGCGAAGCCGCTGGCGTCGATTAGTTGAGAAATAAATAGTATGTATGTACACACGGCACCAAGTCAAGCTAAACAGTTGCTGTACGATTTTGATACTTATTCCCTACGCCATAAGTATGTATGTACACACGGCGCCAAGTCAAGCTAAACAGTTGCTGTACGATTTTGATACTTATTCCCTACGCCATAAGTATGTATGTACACACGGCGCCAAGTCAAGCTAAACAGTTGCTGTACGATTTTGATACTTATTCCCTACGCCATTAGTATGTATGTACACAGGGCGCCAAGTCAAGCTGAACAGTTGCTGTACGATTTTGATACTTATTCCCTACGCCATAAGTATGTATGTACACACGGCGCCAAGTCAAGCTAAACATTTGCTGTACGATTTTGATACTTATTCTTTACACCATAAGAACGGTGCAAAAGTCAAATTTTATACGCTTGACGAGTGTGTGTGTACACGAATATTGGTACATGCAGGGTGTACACGAATATTTGGATCGTTTGGGGATCGAACTCAAAACAATATTATGTAAGGTATTATACTAATGGAAATTGAAATTCTATTACTATATTTATGAGAACGAAGATATATCTACAGTATACTTTTATAATACGGTAATGTATTTTTCATTAACATGACAATCATTATCACATAATCAATTGACAAGTGCATTTTCCCTAATTCAGGCAGAACGGCGTCGACAAAAACTGGCAACACACATATTTCTTGCACAAATACGAATTTTATCGAAATTAAATTAGGAAACAGTCAAATTATCAATAGTTACCTGTGAAAAGATATTCCATTTTCCTGTTTTTGTGTTTAGGAACAACTTTTACAGTGTTTAAAGAACACAAGACGGCATTTTGAGAATTTAAAAGTTGACGTGATCGTGACGCGTGAACTGTACGATGCTTCGTAGCGCACTGAGACGAGTTTGTATTCGCTTTTCAATTTTGTATTTGCTTTAGTGGCCGCACGCAACTGTGCCGTGCGTTACATCTGATACTTCTCATATCTGTGGTCATTGGCACATTTTAGAATCATATTTTTTTCAGATTTTTGTTTGTTTTCCGTCAAATTCGCATACAAACAACTTTAGATTGTATATTTCTTCGCATTTACACCCAACTTACCTACTATGGTACGGTCGTACAGAGATAGCAACCTTTCTCTACAAAATACCCAGAAATCAGGACAGATATCGCTTAAAACAAAGAACTTAGTTTAGGCAAAAATATTACGAACAAAATGCTTGTGAGAAACTGAGACGGGGCTCATTTGATACAATGTATCTAAGGGACAAGATGAGCTACATTAGAAAAATATGCCAAAAGAAAGATATAAAGATAACAATGCAAACTTGCAGCAAGTTTAAATCAAACTTGCTAGTTTCACTGTGACAAACTTGCATGAAGTTGGTTTTTCAAAGGATTTGGATGACGACGAGCACAGGTTGGTGGTCGGTCGACCTCCTAGATACAGCAGGAGGTGCTCGACGACCAGCTGTTGTCGGACCACCAACCTGTGCCTTGTACCTGTGCAACCTTTGCAAAAGCAAACTTCATGCAAGTTTGATGCAAGTTTGTCACAGTGAAACTAGCAAGTTTGATTTAAACTTGCTGCAAGTTTGTTGCTATCTAGGAACGTAGTAAAAGAACTAAACCTCTCTCAAATCTAGACTTATGTTAGAAATATTAGAAGGTTACATAAACATTCGTAAATATATATTTTGATTACGTAGAATACATGACATGTATAAAGATCCAGATATCAAGTCTTAAAACTGTCTGGGTATCACGGCCTTAGGCCAACAGTGCCAATGATTGTACTTTTATGGTACTGCCAATAACTATACCAGGGTGCCAATGATTGTACTTTTCTTAAGAAATAAGTTTGAGCACATTTTTATGCTAATAAAACGGCTTTATTAAATACGATGTTTTATTTTTATTAATGCCCATGTAAACACAATTCCGACAAAACCATAGAAAATATTATTGAATTTGTATTTGCCTGAGAATTTGTTACTTAGTAGTAGAAACCGCTTAGGGTGCCAATCATTATACTGTTTACCCTAGATACCTAAAAAAAGTGTATATCTAAAGCTGACTTCCCACAGTACGATTTCTGAGCCTGGGTGTGCGTTTTTGTAAATAAAATAATGTATTCAATTATCAGATGGTTTATTCAACTACAACAAAAAGCATAACGATTTAACAACTAAATCAGTCTAAAAATATTCTCCTGCGTTACAACTACAACGACTCAAATATTTCATCTAAAAGGTTAAAATTATACTACATGTGTGCATGTATCGCATAATGCAACAAATAACATAGACCTGACGCGCTTACTCATTTTGTACATCAACGATCATACTGCATCAATCGTGCAGTAATCATAGCCAATCACAAAAAAGCAAATATAAATATTTCCTTTTAAAACAATAGCTAATTAAATAAAATTTACTAATGTAGTAAAACATTTATTTTACAATTACTGCAGTAAAATATACAAAATCAGTAAACATGTAGGTACATCAGTTAGTAATAGTTCGATGGACAATTAAATAAACATCTATGATAAATTAATCTTGTAAATTTTCTTATGTACAAAGGAAATAAAACCAATATTCTAAAGATTTGTACACGACCAATAACATGATTACATTGTTGTATATCGTCTATGGAAGACCTCTGTCAGCTCAACGCTAGGCTGTGCATAACACAAATAAACATTGAAAACAATCAATTTAACAGTATCATAATTCATAACAAGTAACAGTTTGTAGTTAAAAGCTATCTCGTGCTCAATATTGCTTAGTCACTGTTGTAAACATTATAAACTCAACTTGATAATTTATAAAATAACAATCTATAAAAATAAATAAACAACCTTTTGTTATTTTCCGTAGTCTCGCTTGACCTTTAAAGAACCAGGGGAGAGTTAATATTTTATTTAGTGTTTTGCTATTTTTTTGCTGATATTCTATTAGGTCCGTTCTGATAAAAAACAAATGGCGTGTTTGTTCAGTAGATAAAAACGAGAACAATGAATGGTTCACTAGTACAAGTGAGAATACACAACAACATGACTGTGCAGTTGACATGAACTTTACACATTATTTACAATAATATTCTGAGTGAACAACGATCTATAATACTGTTTACACTATTGCTTCAATTAGGCACTTCAAATATAGCTGCAACACTTGCAAATAGGCTTTTGTATAAAATTATAACATTAAACTTTAAAATAGTATATTTTATGATTGTGATGGTAACTTTAAAATATTGAAGATAAAACGAAATATAGACTAGTACATAATTATTTACTTCTGCTAACAATTTGGCTCATACAATTTTGGCAAAAACAAGTTGTTAATATTTTGTAGGTACATACATTGTACAATACATGATATTCTTTGGTATATTTACGCCAAATTCGAAAAGTTTTATTTACACAGAAAGTCACAAGAGTTGTTGCAGACAGTACCTAGGTTCTTAAAGTGACATCTAAATGTTCATGTAAATAGGTAATAGGAAATAAAATTAAGTAAAGTCACTTATAATTCTTATTAATTAAAACCCCATGGAATATTAAATCCACAGAATTTTAAATTGGATGAACTACTCACTGTCTTAATATCAAACATGATTTAAATAGAACCCACCTGGAATAGAAAATATCTAACGAATATCTGCAACAACCCTTATTACATGAATGTTCTGTGATCATCAATCATTAACTACATCATTCACACAACACAACAATCTTACAGAATATTGGTTCACAGTAACAATGCAAAGAAATTGAGCTTTTGGAAAATTTCACTTATGATATGACTACTGAGATCCACAATCAACTGTAGATTACTTAATTTCACATTCAATTCCCAGCGGACGCGTTCCTCCTATCCTTATGCTACCCTATCGTTAGAAAACTATATTATATCAATACTTAAATGATAATTAACCACAGTTCATTCTAATCATATTTAAATTAGTTCAGAGAGGGACCAAAATTTCTATGTTATAATTTAACTTTTTCTTAATAATAGTAAGTACTTATAATTGACAGACTCTGCGTAGTACCAGGCGTATAAAATAATGTGATGCGTTGAGGTAGTGAGCACAAACAGGAGCGTGTGGTTCACACCTGTAGGAACTGGCCGGGCAGATTCATTAGATTCAGTCTCAGTGTGATGCCTAATTCGGTAAACTAGGCTGAATATTCAGTTTCCTGTATGTATGAGGAGCATAATGGTAAAATTTAGTAAACTACAGATGATTGTGACTTACGCTACCGCCGACACTTGTGTTCCCATATATGTGGTTTAGAGATGGGTGACTCAGAGGGAGTTGGTGATGTTCTGGAAGAGTCGCTTGCCCCACCACGTCTCCAGGTCGAAGGGCGTGAAGTCTCTGAGCACAGGGCTCGGCGCGTTGTCCTGGTAGTACAGGCTCGGTGGAGGAGCGCCCGATGAGCTGTCAGATCCTGGAAATAGATATAATATTGATTAGTATCATTTTATTAACTGATAAAACCAACACTAGGATAAAACTCATTATGCAGAGAGTTCACAATCAAGGATGCAACCCAAACTTGAGATTATTTATTGTTATCTTACATGTGGATGAACACTATACTTGTCACAATGTTAAGCGGCAAGAAGAGAAGATACAGAATGGGAATCAAAAAATCTAATATTTTGCTTACAACAATTTGTAAACTATTATTTTAGTTATGGTAGATATAATGCCATTACCGACATAGTAACTATTATGTCAGTTATGGCAGTTCAGTGTAGTGTTCTGAGAATATTGGACAAGCAATGTGAAATAGTTTTTTTTTTTAAAAAGATCTAAAGATGATGGTTTATTCTAATCTAAAAATTCATCTTTGCACTGTGTTTATCTCATGACAATAGGGTCATACGACCCATAGATATTTATAGACTAGCTATTGTCACTATTGTTCTCATTGCTTATAGTCATAAGTTTAAGAACCTTGAAAATATTAGCAATTTTGTGTGCCTACTTCTGGTAAAACATTACTTCGGTCTACTGAGGCACTGTGGTTCATAGCCTATAGTGATAAAGGGGCTTTCCAACAATAAAATAATTATTTAGGTGGGACCAGCAGTTCCCGAGATAAGCATGTTCAACCAAACAAAGAAACTCTTTGGCATATTACAGTTAGTATAGACATAAATATTTATAAGACATTATTTGCATGTTGAGTAGACCTCATTGACAATGCTGTGTGCAAAAATTTTTCATATTTATATTTAACTATATCTTACTGTAAAAAAATAATCTGACAGGTAGTTTATCAAATGAGTAAATCACATAAAAATGTTGTCATCAGAACAATGTGTTGTTACATAATCAACTGGCAAGGTTACTTGTCATGTTAGCTTCTCAATACTGCCGCTGATTAGTAATGAAATGGCATCAATTGAACCAACTGTTAAGGGAGTCGTATTGTGTGGCAATCAAGTGATTTAATTGGTTCATATCAATGGGTAAAGGCAGCTCCTTATGTACTTCTGGTAATTGAAAAATATATTGAAGCGTGACACTGTCATAGAATCTACCTTATGCATATTATAAAATGAGGTCCCCTTTTCTTCCTATCTGTCTGAATAAAAGCGCTAAACTCCAAAAGTACTGAACAAATGTTGTATGGTTTTCACCAATAGTTAGTGTAATTCCTGAGGAAGATACCTTGTTACTGTGAGCAAAGTCAAGGAATATTATAAAACTGAACAGTTTGTTTGTTTGAACATTTTAATCTTAGGAAGTACTGGTTCGAATAGCAAAATATAATTATTATTGATGAAGACTAGGCCAACTTAACATCTAATATTACACTATGAGCCACAGTATTTAGCATTTTAACCAGCAGGCATTTTTCGGCAAAAAATGTCTGCCGAATTACCAAGCACCTACTGTAATTACATTTTAAAGTTTCCAGAAGGGTTGGTGTAAATCTAGGACAAAAGGTGGTGATATATTTAGTATTTATTTTATAAATCTAGAATACTTATCTATAATTTGTTATTTTGGAAAGAATATACATAATAACTTTTGAACTTAAATGCAGTTATGCTATAGATTGTATAACATGATTATAATTATAGTTTATTATGACTAGTTACTCAGCATGTGGCTATTTGTGCTATTTCTAGAACGTTCTAAATAGATATACTGTATACTTACCATTTGTGCTGGTTGGTGAGGCCGGCTGACTCTCTCCATATGCTGTTTGTGTCCAAGCTGAAAGTTTTCAATGATTACTACAACTTTATATATTATGTATAATTTGGTCTAATTTTCATAAAAGCATAGTCACAAGTAAAAACAAATCATATTTATTATTATTTATTCTATTCTACAAGCACATGGATATTTCATTACCTGATTCAAAGATCATTTTAATGTATAATTATTATTAATTATGAGCTAGATAGTAGGTAAATAATAGTCAAGCAGATTGTGCAATACATAATATTACTTACTTTCACTGATATATCTAATGATTTCCTCATGTTGTGGTGTTATTACATGGTGCTGTATTCTTTGGTGTACTGACTTCTTACCATTGGAATGAAATGTAGGCTTGGGCATGCTGAAATATCAAATAAACAAACATTCTTATAAGAATTACATCAGGCGATAATATCGAAAACTTCACTTTTAACTGGGAAATACCTAGACGAGCACGGTATTACATAAGTTCTTAGAGATACCATAGGCTGTTGTCATGCCAAAATGAGTAAAATTGTATTTAAAAACAAGTACAGACTGTCGGGCGGAGAGGTTATGTAAAAACAGTGATGAAATCTGCCGAGACCAATATGCAATGTATACTTGGTGAAACGATAACATACACGACAACTTCTCCATTATCAGACTCTGAAGACTTCCTATTGTATTCTTTACGGCTGTCCAATCTTTCTAAATTCTGTGATAGTCCTGCAAATGAAAATAAGTTCACCAATCTCACATGATCACTGACAACTTATTACTTCTACACAGCAATTTAACAATTATCTACTATCTACCTCGTCGAGTTTTAGCTACAATTTTGCTGGGTCCTTTTGAAACAGTATACATTTTAAAATTTCACTCAGAAATTAAAAAAATAAACGTAAAAACTGCACGCGAATTACGAGACCAACTTGAAACGAGCTGCTACACTTGCCATATATCAACGCTAACTCAATACTAATAAAATTAAAAGCATTAAAACGTACCATAGTTGTACAAATTCCGTTTTAAGTTTTGTAAATTCTACAGTGCTTAAACAAGTCAAACTGCCTGCTTTTAAATCAATTTGTAGTGATATAATTAATTACTTATTCTTGTAATTTTAACTGCAATTTGTAGAATATTTTATGGTAGATTTCTCTACAGTTAAATATGGCAGCATTTGGTATCTGTCAAACTGTGGTTCGTTCGCGGCGCATTTTAATTTTTAGTTCTACAGCATAGTTCTACAGTTTGTGCAGAGAGGGCGGTATTAAATGTATGATTTAGGATACCTTAGTAAAGTAATATAGTATCATACTTTGTATTTTTGGTTCGGAACACGGGATAAACTTTAGTCACTATAGTTATGATAAGACTATGAAACTATTAAATGGTCTACCTACTCACCATGCTATAAACCATACGTAACTTCTAGTTGTTGAGGGGGTCTGAACGGGCTAGACTAGTAAATGGTAACGAATGGACGGGAACAATATTGCAAACATTTTTAAAAGGTCCTCTTAAGAATCAACATCTTCATCACAGTATAACACGCTGGTCTTTTAAAAAATGTACCCATCATAGAGAAGAGAGAGAGAGCGTTCGAATATCTAATTTGCATTTTTTTAGTTCTTTTTATCGATGCAAGAGGCTCATATCCAGCAGTAGCCGTCCGGAGAAGAGAGTTTGTTTTAATGCACCTATGAGTTCTATGACAACCAGGTACGACTCTACTGCTCGCTTGCTGCAAAGGCCTTGCCACACGACACAATTTTACGTCCAACTTGACTAAATCGCTTGACGAAATCGTGACGTGTAGACGCCAGTCGTCCAACTCAAGTTCATCGGGTGGGCAGTACCACCAGATTTTAACCAATCGGGTGGACGGAATGAAAATCAGTGATTTGATTGTGTCGTGTAGACGGGTAAAGCCAATTCGATTGAAAATTTGATCAGTGATAAAATTGTGCCGTGTGGCAAGGCCTTAAGCTCTACCTGGAAAATGCAGGTAACACTTAATTGATTTTTTCTGTTCGATTGCTCTCTAATCTTGACGTGTTCAGGCCTTGCCACACGGCACAATTTTACGTCCAACTTGACTAAATCACTTGACGAAATCGTGACGTGTAGACGCCAGTCGTCCAACTCAAGTTCATCGGGTGGGCGGTACCACCAGATTTTAACCAATCGGGTGGACGGAATGCAAATCAGTGATTTGATTGTGTCGTGTAGACGGGCAAAGCCAATTCGATTGAAAATTTGATCAGTGGTAAAATTGTATCGTGTGGCAAGGCCTTTAGGTACAAGGCTGACTTCGAAGCGGGCCAATGCCCGCTTTGAAGTCAGAATATTGTGTTGTGATTGAGCCAATTAAGTGATCTAGCCCGAATTTTGATCTTCTTCCCGAAACCGTCAAATCGCATAACGATTGGAGGTAATCAAGGGAAAACTAAGTAATTCAGTATTTGGCGGAACTCAGTATCTAGAACTTTCGTGCGATAGAGACTCTTCCTATAACGTAAGACTATATAGATAGCGTAAGATCGGTGTAACATTATTGCTAGATTTAAGATGGATTAGATTATCGTCTTTTTGCCGGCAGTAGAGCAGCTTATAGCCAATAAACATGGCCGAATGTTTACTGGGGGAGTATGCATGATGGTAATTGTTTCCGCGCGACTCGCCGCTGCCGATATCATGAATAAATCGTTGTCCATCGATCATATGCATAGCGTGTAGAGTTTCCTCGGGAAGTTCGCTTTTATTAGCCATTACATAACATCGTTCGCAACTATTCCATGCAGTAGGAAGGAACTAAGTGTAAAATTATTGCTTTAATTTGAATGAAGCAGTTTACTTTCCTTCATTGCTTTGTTTTATATTAGAAAGTGGCCTTTGCATTTGCTTAGTCATTATCCGCTTAAGGCGATCACAGGAATACTGATAATTAGAGTTAGACACAACTTGATAGTAGGTAGGGTAGGTAGAGCTACGTTTTTATGCATCGTGAAGATGTAGGTATTGTAATCAATCAAGATTTGATCTCGATTCAAATGGTGTTCTGGATTAAATTCTGCAAAGCAGCACCGTTAACCACTTCCTTATGATTATTGGCTATTCCACCTTACAGCCTTGTACAAAATACAAAATCCTTTGGTCGAAGGCCTTTCCTAATTTGTCACAAGTTTGTCACAAATTGGGCAAGTGCGAGTCGGACTCGCGCACAAAGGGTTCCGTAACATCATCTATAAAAGAAAATCACGTTCGTTGAATGTATACTCAAATACTTTTCTACCTGTTTATTAAGATCGAGTAACCAATTGCTTAAAAATTACGTTTGTTGTATGGGAGCCCTCCTTTATTATTTACCTACTTTTTTATTTAATTATTTATTTTGAAAGGTAATATACAACTACATATTCTGTGAATATTTAAAGCGTCTACCTGTTACAGTTAGTAATTTTGAGCATAAAATACCAAAAAAAAACACGTTTTTTGTATGGGACCCCCCCTTAATATTTTCATTTTTTATTTTTAGTATTTGTTGTTATAGCGGCAACCAAAATACATAATTTGTGAAAATTTCAGCTTTCTAGCTATCACGGTTTATGAGATACAGCCTGGTGACAGAGAGACGGACAGACAGACAGACAGCGGAGACTTAGTAATAGGGCCCCGTTTCTTACCTTTTAGGTACGGAACCCTAAAAAAAGAATTAGGCCTACTATACCACGCTGGCCACACTGGTTGGTATAGGGTTCAACGTCGAGTTTTCCGTCTCTTCTCAAAGATACTATTTGCTTCGGTTAATTTCCTTAGTTGAATCTCACGACACCCACCAAATAAAATGGCATAGTGACACGTTATCTTCTTATTAATCCGTTAAGGTCTATCACTTTCAGGGCCATCGTACGGCCCGGTCACGGCCTACGGGCCTGGTCACGAGATCGGTCTAAGCGGCGAGCGGTGCGGCAGGGGCGATGTACATGGCGCGTTTACTCTGAGGCTGCCGCGCGCCGCGTCACAGTAAACGCGCCATCTATATCGAAAACGCTCGTCGCTGCCGCCTGCCGCTGTAGGGCCCGGTTAAGTGCCGGGGCCCCTGGGCACAATAGAATTGGGGGCCCTCGGGCACACAAAAATGTCAAATAAAAGTATTGTAATAGTGTTTTCTAATGTATGTTACGCACCGGTGGGCAGGAGGCAGATACCTTGGAGAGCGTAAGCGAAACTCTCTGTGTTAGCCTCGACGTAGCCAAGGCTTCTGACAGGGTCTAGCACAGACCACTTCTATTGAAGCTTCCATCCTATGGAGATATATGGAGACCACGAGGGACTCGTCTGCAAATGACCAGTGGCGGATGAATCATAGTCGAAGTAGACGGCAGCTACTCCAATATTAAATCTATTAGTACTGGCATCAAACAAAGCTCAATGCTCTCCACGACGCTGTTCATCCTGTATATCAATTACTTGTCGATTGAGAACATGTATTGCTTTGTGGATGACAGTTCGCGTGATGCGCGGTACACTAGCCACCAGCATATCCCTCAAAGCCAATTACAAGTTAAACGGTTCAACTTGTACTGTACTGGAGAATTCCCTAGGCCAAGCCTCCAAATGAGGTGAAGACAACGTTCTTCTTTGTATTTCATGACAAGTGAGGGACTTAAGCTTTATAAAGCGTAGCTTTGGCCATATGTAGAGAATTGCACACATCTCTGGGCTGAACCGTCAAAACATCAACTGGATCTACTTGAGTCTCCAGATACAGAGGCGTGCGATTGGAATCGTCAATGATCCCTCCTTGAGATCTTTGAGAGACTTTTGTTCTGTCTGTGTCTCCACCGTCTCCTTCATGGGAGAGGGAGGGCGCCCAGGAACTGTTTGACTCGTAAAGTCTATATGTATAGTCTCCTTATCTGCTTGACTGTCTGTATGAAAGCGATTAACTCAAAAACAGACTTTCGAACAGATGACATGGACAACATCTAGTTGTAAATACAACAGCAAAGTCTTTTATAAAGGCACTTAAAGCAAATAATCTAAATATTGAAGGAAATGACATTAAAATGATTGCAATTTGAAAATAACAGACATTCTATTTTACAATTCTGATTCTGGAAAAATGGTACTGTCTCTGACAAAAATGTTTTAAGAAAATAAATTTGGAAGGAATTTGTCGGTCCTTCGGGGGGCAACGGGGGCCCTAGGCACGGGCCCCGTGTGCCCTTATGGTAAAGACGGTACTGATTGCTTTTCTAGTTGCGCAAATCTTCATAATGTCTCTGTGCTATTGGGACGAAAATTAGGGCAGGTTTATGTCCAGCTGTGGACTGCGAAAGCCTCTGTGATGATGTGTGCATATCGTTATTAGTTAGGTGTATCTATTACCATTATTGCACACATCACTTCACACAACTATGAGATGACTCATGATAATTGATAATTATGAGTTAATCGCCGACCCTCGGCTTGATTTCACACCACAATGCCCGCTTGTTCTCGCAGATGTCAGATTATCGTGCAGATAATGTGACCTTCGTCAGCTCGTGTCATTATGTGTGATGCATAGATGCAGCCGATCAACAATAAATACTATTTACATTTCATCAGATTGGTAATTTCAATGACTTTTTTTTCAGTCTTTTTTGTTATGGGGTTTTTATCCACACGGACATGCCAACCCCATCGTATCTTATTCTAATATTACATAGATACTAATTAAAACTAGAAGTCATTAAGAACCTCTTTTAACCAAGTTACATAACTTAAACGCAATTTGCGATGTTGGCTCAGCTAAGATAGACTGAATAAGCCCAACATCCATAATATTCAGTTGGAACTCCCTAAGAAATAATTTTCTCTCATTTTGATTTCTAATACATTCCAATAAAATAAATGTTGCACGCACTCTACCTTAGAACAAACAGTACAATTAGGCGAATCAGCTTTATTCATAAGGAATGCAGATTTTGCCGATGGGAAGTAACCACTACGTATTCTCATAGCTAACTTGATGTAATGCCTACTAAGTTCGGTATTTTCAAACCAGAGTAAACGAGGAAGCTCACTCTGGATAGACCTGTACCAAATGCCCATTTCCTTGTAATATCAATGATATACACAATATTCTTAGTATTAGGTATAGTCTAGAGCAAAACTCTAGGGGGTGATTGTACTCGTTATTGTGATGATGATTTCTATATGTATACCTACATTTGCTGGTTCTTAAATGTTGAGCAAAATGAGTGCGTGAGTGATCACACTAGACCATATTTCATTTTTTTGTAGCTGTCATCCGTCCATCTAGTAGTCGCTGTGTAAAAAAACTTTTTTTTTACATTAAAGAAACTCCTCAGAGGCATTCCTACTAAACTATAGATTTAGAAGAAGATTGAGCTACCAACTTTTTAGCTAGAACATCGGCCACGATGCATACCGATTCACCACACATATTTGCACGGTCCACTGTTAGAAATGGGCCCACTATACTACGCTTAGAAGATGTTATATACAATATATACCATTTATTTCCCTGTTTACCAATTAGGTACTTCTCTGTTTGACTGGATCGAAAACGATTGCACAATCAACTATTTATTTCTTGCTATCTTCGAAAAATCATGTACCTAATATACTTACTCGTAGCAATGTAAATTAAACAAAGCGTAGCAGGTTCAGAGTTGCGACCTGTATACAGCTAGGTACCAACATTGCAAAGAACATTATTTGCACTGTAGGTACTTCGTACGTAGGTATGTATGTTAGCTATAGCATGTATGTATTTGTATGTGTGTTCGCATATCTAGACTTTCGCTGCGGCGGAACTGCACTTTCTCTTCGTGCTCAATATCCCCTTTATTATTTTGAATGTAACTTGTGTTTGTATGGCAGTATTCTAATGTATTGTGTGCTTTTATTGGCTTCCTGACTCGTAAATGTCACGAATCACACGAATGACATACCTTTTATAATTATTACCTTTCAGGTATTTTATTATATCATAAATCATAATCATTGCTCATTCACATGTCACTACCTATTACAAGGATGGAAAAAGAAATAAAACTGCGGGATGTGGGAAAAGGAAAAGAGGAGGGCGCCTCCAACACTCTCTCTCATCGAACTAAAAGCAACAGTTAAGATACTGTTTCTTTACTTCAATATTCTGTGAGTTATATTGATAATATGTTGCAGCGTTTTAGCAGAAACACAATATATATAAGACTAAAATGAAAGCTGCAACTAAATGCACACACATCGTAGATATATACTGACATGCAATGCGATAGCAATAAGCAATTCATTTCCATGGAAAGGGGCATTAATCATGTCTGTGAACAAACATGGCAAGATACATTATTTTATACATCTGAGAACAAGAAATAATGCAGTAATACGAGAGCGATGTGGCCTGAAAGAAGATGTCGTGACAAGGATTAAGAAAGGAATGCTGAAATGGTTTGGACACGTGGAGCGAATGAGTGAAGAAAGATTGACGAATCAAATATATATGGCAGAGGACCAGGTGTATGGGCAAGCCGGTTGCGGCAGACCTCGAAAGACGTTCGTCGACCAAATTGGGGACGTCTTGAAAAACCGAAGAGTCCGAAGCACCCGCAACCGGCGAGCATGTATGAAAAGAGTAATGAATGTAGAGGAAGCGCGTGAGATTTGCAAGGATAGAAGCAATTGGCGATCTGTTGTCTCTACCTACCCCGATGGGAAAAAGGCGTGAGCATATGTATGTATGTATGTGAGAACAAGAAATGTGCTCATATCGTAAATCCTTGTATGGACGTGTGACGATCTTGGTAGGAAGGTCTTGCGACACTCTCTTCTGAACTGCATCAATCGTAAGACGATACAGGATGTTAAAGACTGCACAGTTGTATCAGCCATGGATTTAATTCATTCTTGTGTCATAGCACAGTCTATATCTCTTTATACTGTGGCATAGACTTGTTTACAACATACAGCCATTTATGATTTACACGAAATAAATCTGATATACCTACCAGAACACTTAGGATCTACTACCTATGCCAGAATCATGTGAAAACAGCGCCACATGTAGGTCATCTGTAATCAGCGTACACGCGTGTTGCTAATACGTAGTTGTAACTTAGTATTCGGAGCAAGTGCAGTCTCTTATCGACGAGAGTGCCGCTCCGGTCTACATGCGTTATATGTGTTAAATGTGTTAACTGCACGCATGTTAACGACGTTTTAATGGTGCTCACCTACTTACCTACGGCCACTGCTGAGAACTTATCTCAGGGTGTGTATGCAACGGAGATGAGATGCAACTGAGCGGTGTGTATGAGG
Organism: Euclidia mi; assembly: GCA_944739405.2. Lineage (NCBI taxonomy): Eukaryota > Metazoa > Arthropoda > Insecta > Lepidoptera > Erebidae > Euclidia > Euclidia mi. The sequence continues at coordinate 392,026 of OX123200.2, read as the reverse complement.
ACAACTTTCACCAATAGGATGTTTATTTATTTTTATGTCTCATTGTATATGTAAAAATAAACTCTATAATCTTACGTAGCAAATGGATGGCACCAGAGAAAGAGAAGGTTTTATATTTGAATCCTAAAGAAGTACCTAATAGAGTGATGCGAAATTAGTTTATAGACATCGCTGATTTTCAAGCTCTATTTAAATTTGCCAGTAGTATCACTTGAGCCGAGAGAGGCTGGAAAAATTAAGCAATACCTTGCCATATTGATGAATGTATTCCTTCCCCACACAGCTCGTACATCTTTGGTGACAAAGCCGCCTTCACGTCATTTGTATTACTTTCGTAAGTGGCAAAATTTACATAAACCTCTTTATAATTAAGATATTGAGGTGCTTATGACCGACCACCAATATTGTAAGCAGGTAAGTCACTTTGCGTTTTAATCGTAACATAATTATGTTTACTGCATTACCTACTGAAATTTAATATTTATAAGGAAACTAGAGACGCCAGCAGCTACGCCTGCATTTTTTTTTAATTTACCCGTTTTGGCCGATCCCGTGGGAATTTCGGGAAATCCCTTCTTAGTGCACCCCTACGGTCCCCAAGGAACACACATAACAAATTTCAGCTTCCTGCGCCCAATAGTTTCGGCTGTAGCGTGTCTGTCAGTCAGTCAGTAACGCAAGGATTTTATATATTAAGATGACTACCCAAAAAAAGGAATGTGATTGTAAAGTTTTCAGTTCACTTATGTATGTCTGTAGGTATGTATTACGTGTGTTTGTAAGTTTGTTTTAATACAAATCGAGGGACAATGTACCGAGACAAAAAAGATCGCCCAGAACGAATTAAATGGCTATTGATTGCAATGACTATTTGTATTTTATTTCATTGTCCCTTTTTTTCACAGGTCCGTCGTGTTTTAGAGTTCTATTCCATTTCTCGATCAGTTATTGATCGTCCATTCCTCTGTATGTCTATACGTCTATCTCCTAAGGCCCTTTTTCTTAGGCTCAATTGCAATTGTCGAGTTAAATTACCTTATTCACTCCCATGCATGAGGAATCTGATGAGAGTGAATGAAGCAAGAGAGATATGTCAGGATCATTGCAAATGGCGTTCGGTAGTCTCTGCCTACCCCTCCGGGAAACAGGGGTGAGTCTATGTATGTATGTATGTAAATTACCTTAATTAACTGTGAATTGTTTAAAAGGAAGGGACCTTTTACACGGTTTTGTAAAAATATCAAGCTTTTCATCATGTCAGCCTAGAGACGTCCACTGATGGACATAGGTGTCCTGGATCTCCACACAGACCGATTTTGAGCCGCCCGCATCCAACCGTTTCCCGCGATCTTAACCAGATAACGATCTGGTTAAGCAGATCTGGTTAAGCAGTGTTAGGTCTCCCGCAAGGTGGACCAACGGGTCCACCTTGCGGGAGACCTAACCCTGCTGCGTCGTCCGGTACGTCAACATCAAGCTTTTAAGTCAGATTAAAGTGATGTGGAATTATAAGGATAAAAGGTACTTAGTTATATCGTCAATAGCTAAAGATAGCATAAAGGTTAACTTAGTTATAACATACAGTTTTTTAAAAATAAACCGCCGCCCTGTCCTTTCCAATCCAGAATAATACGATCCGGTTTGAGGTGCCACCCTTACAACTTGGAACAGATACCTTCGCGCACGAAACGGTGACTTCGGTGACCATATCTTTGTATTTTTGAGAATAAAAACTAAAATCTATAGATAGAGGATCGACCACGGCCTAGCTCGATCTATGGTTGGTCATTTTACATTATAATGTGCACGGAACCCTCAATACGGGTGAAGGATTCGCACTTCACCGGATTTATTTGAATTTAAAAATCAGTTCCATAAAACACCTTTTGTTATTTTTTGTTTGTGTCTTTTTGTTTAAGTAAACGATGTAATTACTTAGGTTATCGTTTTAGGAAGTAGGGTTACTGATGTGCCTCGGAGAGCACGTTTTGCCGCCACGTCGCGGCTGTCATGAAGATATAGAGAGACAGTACCTTCAAATAAATTGACATTAATAACCATGACAACATAAACCATGGAATATAGTAGTAAAATCCCTTTTGGTTGAGGGGTCAGACTGGCATTCGCTCTGTGGAAGCTAATATTCAGCAGTCAAATCCGGTTACAAGCTCTGATGTTACTATACATACAGCAGCATTCTAATATCACGCTAGCCCAACCTAGTCAAAGCTAAGCCTAGATCCAAGTTCCGTATTTTATACATTAATAAACTGTGTATGATGATATGGTACAAAACAACACTAAATATATTTTAAGTCTTTGTTTAATAATGACGTATATTGGGACTCTACATATCCCAGGGTGCAAAGAGGGTAACGTTAGATGGATTGGTATAGTTAATTGTGATCAGACAGTCTACATAACTGCAAAATAATGGGCCTACATTGTTTAATTTGCATTAATACGTAGCTAATTATGACAACGTTAAATATGAACTTGTACCAGATGTGAGTTATCGTGAAGCGAGTCAAGACGAAATACATTATATACATACACTAATAAATATAAGTAACAATGGTTTATTAAGGAACACATTTGTGTAAAGGACAGTTGGTACCGGAATCACAACATTATAAACAAAAGTCTATAAGAATATGGAGTAATTATATTATGCCGTATTCAATAAATGTGTTTTAGGAGAATCTTCCCAAAGTTGACTTCGGAGACTTCTTTAATGGTAATTTCATCTTGTGATCATGGACTCTCCTAGTTATTTTTAGTATGGAAGGTCCAACATGCATGAAGAGGCAATAACTATAGATTGCCTCCGTGGTCCAGTGGGTAGTATCTGCCTCTGCTGATCAGGAGGTCCCAGGTTTGATTCCTGAGTCGGAAAAAAGTGACTGTAACTGGGTTTCTCCGAATTTTCAATAGCGGAGTCTGACAAAGTGCCCGGTAACGACAATTGGCTGGCCCCCTATTACGTGGGACCTATGTACACTTTTCTTAACATGTCGAAATGTAAGTGTAATATTACACCTTTGCCTATCCCTCGGGAAGACAGGCGTAGGTCTGAAATAACAGCACATATATTCACATTAGCTGCTCGTAATGCTCGTATGACTATACGAGCATTACGAGCAGGATCTGGAGTTGTGGAGAGCTAAGCCTATGTAGGTATGTCCAGCAGTGGACGTCTACCTCTACCGCTTGATAATTATGATGATGATGAATGCTCGTATGGCGAATGCTTAATCTAGAATTGCGTAGAGTATCGACTGCCCAGCGAGTGTCGTAGGTTCGATTCCCACACGCGACTATACTATGTACGATCCACAAAAAGTGGTGAAAGCTGGGTGTTTACAGGCCCTTATCGTAACGTTACAAAATATTTTAAAATAAATTGACGCAATCTGTAAATGTATTTCGTCATTGAAGTAAACTAAAATCTGTACGTATGTAGTTACTCAGATTAAAGAATCTTACGTTCTATAATGTGTATATGTAAGTATGCTGAAATAAACAAATAAAAGCATCTGATTCCAGTTTATGTTCGAACGGTTAACGCTCGGATCGTAGCAACAAGTTGTGTCGATATAACGAGCCAATTGAACAGATATTAAGGCATCAAAGAAGCTTGATACACCTACATGCACAATTACATGACGACGTGGCTTTTGTATGGAAACAGAACACAACTAATCGATTTTAAACTTTCGCGATTTGTATACATCATACAATATTATTTAGCGGGTCTTAGTCGCGATAATTTATGTCGCGGAGACCGCGACCACAACCGTTACAAGCCGGTAGAAATGTAGGAGAATAACAGAGGTATTTATGCCTTGAAATAAATAAATTATCGCGACTAAGACCCGCTAAATAATATTGTATGATGCAGAACACAACTGTCGAAAACATACCCTTATCTGAGACCTCAATTACTTAAAATTTTACGTTCATAGGTAGGAGACAAATGCGGGACAACTTTATAATCCATTTCAGCCTCAGGTATTTATTATTGCAACGAAATCTTGCCAAATGTAGACTTTATTTTTTCTTGACACTCACTCCGAAAGGTTGTCTGCGTTTCTTACAACTGCAATCAACTCGATGCCGCGATGCTGCAGTAACATCCCAGAGACAACGACACGCCCTTACGGAATACAGCAGAGATCTATTTATTCAGGTTTGCGTAGTTTTCGACCTCGCTTTACCACAGATTATTCCATAGGCATATAGTCCATAACCCATACGAATGCACCCTATGTTTTAAAATGGAATATGTATACTATGTGAGGCTGCCGTAAGCCAATTTGAAGATAGGTAGACGATACGCGCTTCACAAGAACGGCGCTGAGCTGACATCAGTCCCTCCGCGACCACAACCGTTGCAACCGGTAGAAACGTAGGAGAATAGCAGAGGTATTTATGCCTTTAAATAAGTAAACTATCGCGACTAAGACCCGCTAAATAATATTGTATATTGTAAAACGATACATGATTTTCAAAGATATCAATGAATCAGCTAAAATATTCGAAGGCGTGGGTGTATTTTACAGGTTTTACAAGTTGTATTTATTTCGAGACGAATGTTATAAGCTCAATGTATGGGCTAATCTATGACTAACCTTTTAAAATATAGCATTGGTGTGGTTATAAACGCGTTTGTTGATGAAGTTCAGACCGGATTTGCAAAGAGACTTAATTATTAAATAATCATAAACAGGGGTCAACGTTCTATGATCTTGACATTCATGATGAAGGATATTTACGGCCATTGTTTGATAGTTCTTATTGTAACCTTCTGATGGCGTGGAGGCATAGTGATACAGATCGTGCTGGCTCCCTCAATCAAGGTTGAGCCGTACGATTGCTGTTGAATGCGGGCCATCAGTGGGCCGAGTCAGTCAAAAGCGTCAGATGATTGCCTGCATTGTACTTGCATACTAAACCCTTTTTTTGTCTGGACTTTAAAAGATCAAGAAAAGACTAAAGAATTTGAAGTGACAAAAAAAAAAACAATGACTGAGTTTGTTTCGGCCTTTCTTCTCAAGAAGTCATTTAGCTAGGAAAAGCCGGCATCATCTAGAATAGGGTTTTGACATGTATAAGTGTTGTAAACAACCAAAATGCAGAAATAAATATGTCTTTATGTCTTTGTAACACACAATAAATGGGACGACTTGACAAATAAATAAAATTGCTATTAATTTTAGAAAAACCTAGAACTGGTAAACTGTTCAGCTAAGAGCATCGGGTTAGTCTAGCCTGCTAAGCTGGAGGTCGTGTAATATGATCATATTTCCACGACCTTCCAGCTTAGCAGTTGGGTAGGGTCCCGAAGCAGTGTAACAATAGGCCAGACTAGCCCGATACTCTTAGCTTTGTACCCTAATCTTAACCTAATAATGACTATAATCTAAACAGTAGTGTAGAGTACATTAATTTGTCTCTACATAGATGTAATCTATGTAGATAAAAATGTTGATGGAATAGAATAATGTGATACTAAACTAAATAACAACTCTCTTTAAAAGTTTTGAAGCAAGTCCTAATATCTTTGGTCGACTAATTTTCTAGAACAGCTTATAAAACAGAGCCGAGCCAATTCCAAAGATGCTTTACAAATATGGCATTATTGGTAACTACAGAGATATGATTAGAAGGTACCGTCAACCTTTTAGTCCATGTTTTACAATAAGTCCGTTAGCCTACTTCTATAATAAAAGATCAAGCGGTACCGTTAAATTATAACGCGAGGCGCAGTTAGTTGCATCAATGAAAACACGAGGCGATAAAATCTGTGTGTTCATTATATGTTGCAGCCAGGGAACAATAGAGTCCCACAGAGCACTTGTGCGACCACTATGTACTGCATGTAGGTACAGTATATACCACCTAACGGCTTTCAGGTAATGAGTAGATCACTGCACTAAGCTGCAGACGGGCCAACAAGACCTGACAAATTGCACAAGTTTAATGTAAAGATATATAATTTTGTTTTATTGGATTTTGCACTAAATATGTTACAATTTGAATTGAATTATTTAACAAATATTTACCTATTTACATTTACACAACTTACCTATATTTATATAGGTATAAATGTACAACTAAATGAAAAGAAAACATAATAATATAAGTACAAATAGATACTTATAAAAGGCAAGGGACGAGGCGTTTTAATAGGCGTCGTAGTATTCCTCCGCATCTATGTCATCGGGTATTGTACCCAGAAGGCTAGCAGCATTGCCACGCTGAATGACAATGAGTGAGTTTTTGAGCAAAGAAAAAAGCAGCCCTCTGGTCAACTGAGACATCGATTAAGCATTTGGAGATGTCTCGGTACAAAATACGAGCCCATGAGCCCAACGTTTCTACACCAAACGGGTCAAATACTTAATTGCCAACTAAATTTCCGTATATTTGCGCCGTTTGAGGATTTCCGCCGTTGCAGCAGCAGCATGACCTCCCGTGCTTGGAATATGTGATGGCGCAAGGGTGTCTATGCACGTTGCGCTCCACAGCATAGGCTTAGCCATTTTCCATGGCAACAACGACATACCGTTAGGTCTCTTTCCGTCGTCTCGTATCAAACCATTTGGTTCGAGTACAGCTGGTACGCCAGACGTGTCAAGAGTACCTACGACGAATTATGTTGTAATTATTTAGTTGTACTAACAAAGATTAACATACATACATACATACATAGACTCACGCCTATTTCCCCGAATGGGTAGGCAGAGGCATATTAAATGCCCACTTTTCGCCAGTGTTTTGATCCCACGTAATAGGTGGCGAGTCTATTGCCGCCTATCGGGATATTTTGTTTGCCAGGGCCTCGTCCGTTGATCGGCAGGTGCACCACTTGCAGGTGAGGTTGGCTTGGGACCCTAAGTTCTTGGTAGGAACCCTTTGCACCCCTAACCCAAAGACTTAACCCAAAGATTAACATTTAAAATCGAAACACCATATCGATTTGTATACATCATAGAACAGTGTGGAGAGTCCGCGAGTGCGACCGTTGTAAACCGGTCGAAACGTTTGAGAAATACAGTATAACAATATAGTATGATCAGTTGTATGTAGGGTCTTTATTATATTGTTATGATGTATGATAGCTTATCATAAAATAAAGAAAATGTGGCAGGCTCGGTTTACAGGAAAATTGCTTTTTAACACGCTTTTATTAGGTCATCGTGCACAGGGCCGGATCTACCTAAGGGCTGCTTGGGCTGCAGCCCAGGGCCCCGAGGTTACAAGGGGCCCCCAGACCCAGCTAAAACAATAGACGATAATTTAAATTTAAAAATGGTTGTCTGTAAAGTCGATTTACAGACGATATTTTTACGTGATAACGTCATAAGAAAACATTTATGAAAAATTGCGTACTTCTATGAATTGAGTTAAGGGAGGAAATACGGGTAAAGGGATGTTTTCATGCTGATTTTCACTAATTTTTTTAAGGTATAAAAAATGAATATTATTTAATCGATTATAAACTTTCGCGATTTGTATACATCATACAATTTTATTAAAACGCACAGATTTAAGATGGAGCGTATTCGTCCGACTAAGTGAGGCACGTTGACGGCTATGTGTAGGAGTGGGCGATATAAATCGTATATAGATATTGAATCTATATATCGATGCAATATCGTAAATCGGATATCGGCCAAATCTAAAACTATATATTTCACGAAACACTATACTGTCAAATATCTAGCGATACGCGTATCACATCGAACAATTGGAATCGTATACGAGCGGTTATACCTATTTTGCTTGCCGGCCGACGACGCGACTACAGAGTGAGAATATAGAGTGAATAATAACACTGAAATTGTTGTAAAAGGATAGATACTGATACATACTACGATTCTACGTTACATTCTAGGCGTAAATATTATATTGGCATGCTTTAAGTGTAGCCCTTATATTTTGGTAAAATGATTGTTTCATTTTAATATTCGACTTTACGAGTAAGTAAATAATAATTATGCAAAAATATACAATATTATGGTGAAACTTGAACTGTAGTAATATAAATGAAATTAACATAAAATTGTTATAATATTGCAACTGAATAGGTATATAAAATATATAGTATGAAGGACGGTTCATTAAAATTTTGATACTATATCACATCATTGATACCATAGATTTATTAACAAGAATCAGATGTAACGCACGGCACAGTTGCGTGCGGCCACTAAAGCAAATACAAAATTGAAAAGCGAATACAAACTCGTCTCAGTGCGCTACGAAGCATCGTACAGTTCACGCGTCACGATCACGTCAACTTTTAAATTCTCAAAATGCCGTCTTGTGTTCTTTAAACACTGTAAAAGTTGTTCCTAAAAACAAAAACAGGAAAATGGAATATCTTTTCACAGGTAACTATTGATAATTTGACTGTTTCCTAATTTAATTTCGATAAAATTCGTATTTGTGCAAGAAATATGTAAGTGTTGCCAGTTTTTGTCGACGCCGTTCTGCCTGAATTAGGGAAAATGCACTTGTCAATTGATTATGTGATAATGATTGTCATGTTAATGAAAAATACATTACCGTATTATAAAAGTATACTGTAGATATATCTTCTTTCTCATAAATATAGTAATAGAATTTCAATTTCCATTAGTATATACCTTACATAATATTGTTTTGAGTTCGATCCCCAAACGATCCAAATATTCGTGTACACCCTGCTACTCGTCAAGCTTATAAACTTTGACCTTTGCACCGTTCTTATGGCGTAAAGAATAAGTATCAAAATCGTACAGCAAATGTTTAGCTTGACTTGGCGCCGTGTGTACATACATACTTATGGCGTAGGGAATAAGTATCAAAATCGTACAGCAACTGTTTAGCTTGACTTGGCGCCCTGTGTACATACATACTAATGGCGTAGGGAATAAGTATCAAAATCGTACAGCAACTGTTTAGCTTGACTTGGTGCCGTGTGTACATACATACTATTTATTTCTCAACTAATCGACGCCAGCGGCTTCGCACGCACATATTTTCTTATTTCTCGTTTTGCCCGATCCCGTGGGAATTTCGAGAAATCCCGTCTTGGTGCACCCCTACGGTTCCCAAGAAACATACATGCTAAATTTCAGCTTCATGCGCCGAGTAGTTTCGGCTGTAGCTTGTCTGTCAGTCAGTCAGTAACGCAAGGATTTTATATATACAGATTTACGAAGTAGTTAAAACTTAACTCGGTACCTACATTTAAGAAATGTATTTATAAAAGCATTAATTAAATCCATGGTAAATTCTTCAAAACCGCAAATGAATATAAGAATATTACATAACTATATGCAAAATACTGGGAGATTATTCATAATCTGGCAACTTTTCACACACATAGACGCGCGTGTCCGTACAGTGCCAGTCGCCAAAGGTCACGCACACATAGCTGTCAACGTGCCACGCTTAGTTGGACGAATACGCTACATCTGATTCTTGTCATATCTGTGTTTGATACAACAAAATTAAATATCACATTTGGTATGAAAACTATAATTGATATTCGTTGCAATATATCAGAAATACAGAGCATCCATTGTATCAGACAGTATCTATTAATATATAGTTCCAGAAAATATAGTGTTCCAAAATCCGATATCGAATATCGATATATAGATACGATTTGATATTCATAAAAAGTGATATTACCCACTCCTAGCTATGTGTGCGTGACATTTGGCGACTGGCACTGTACGGACACGCGCGCTTATGTGTGTGTAAAGTTGCCAGATTATGAATAATCTCCCACTACCTTGTATATAGTTTTTGCAAACGGATATAAAAATATTACATATTTTATATTCGTTTGCGGTTTTGAAGAATTTACCATGGATTTAATTAATGCTTTTAATATGTAATGCTGTTATGAAAATGATTCAAATAAAAGAAACCATTAATGTATGCTTTTATAAATACATTTCTTAAATGTAGGTACTGAGTACGGCATTTTAACTAATTTTATTCGTAAATTGAGAACTAAATATATTATGTTTTGTGATTAATACCCGAGGGTATCCAGAAGAAATACTAATATAATACCAACTACATATATTTACGAATACCAATCATAGGGTTCAGATCTTAGATCGGCGAATATGTTGTTTATTTTTTGTTTAGATATATATATTCTCAGTATAGTATCTGGAAATGTTTGGTTAATTGCAATAGGCTTGCGTCCTAAATATTAATTAGCTAAAAACATTTTGTCATGCACACAATAAATTATGAATATTAGGATTCATAAATCAAAACAAAAAAAAATTGCAATTAAAAATTAATAATGGCTGCAATCAATGATTTCTGTTTCTGTACTTAATGTACACACGGCGCCAAGTCAAGCTAAACAGTTGCAGTACGATTTTGATACTTATTCCCTACGCCATAAGAACGGTACAAAGGTCAAAGTGTATAAAGCTTGACGAGGAGCCATGTGTACACGAATATTTGGATCGTTTGGGGATCGAACTCAAAACAATGTATATACTAATGGAAATTCTATTACTATATTTTATAAGAAGAAAGATAATCTACAATATAATTTTACATTACGTTAATGTATTTTTCATTAACATGACCATCATTATTACATAATCAATAGACAAGTGCATTTTCCCTAATTCAGGGAGAACGATGTCGACGTAAACTGGCAACACTTACATATTTTCTGCAGAAATACGAATTTTATCGAAATAATATTATAAAACAGTCAAATAATCCATAGTTATCTGTAAAAATATATTACCATCTTCCCGTTTTTGCTTTTGGAAACAACTTTTACAATGTTTAAAAACGCAAGACGGCATTTTGTGAATTTAAAAGCTTGATTGATCGTGGCGTGTGAACTGTGCGATGCTTCGCAGCGCACTGAGCCGAGTTTGTATTCGCTTTTCAATTTTGTATTTGCTTTAGTGGCCTCACGCAAGTGTTCCGCGCGCTCTGTCTGCCTTTGTTCTGTAGTCTTAGTTAAAACGGGTCTTATTCGCGATATTTAATTAACTTAAGGAATAAATACCTCTATTTTACTGACGTTTCGGCCGTCTTACAACAGCTATGGTCGCGGCAGGACTCATACCTTATATTTATACCTTAAATTAATTAAATATCGCGAATAAGACCCGTTTTAACAAAATTGTATGAGGAATATGATTTATTAAACTATTAGGTTATTTTATACATATATATTCATGAGTGTTTTCCATATTTTACAAAAATATAACTAAAAAGTAGCGGAGATATCAGCTGATACACATCGTAGGTTGTCATCCGGCTTAACAGTTGCTGTACACGATGGAAGCCACAATTCTTACCCAAAATCTATGGCACATAAAAATTACTTTCTTTTATATGTGTGTGTCTTCTATATAAAAAAATGCATTTTTAGAGGGCTATTAAAATAAGTCATGGTTTTTTTTTTTAAATTCACAGGTCGTATAATGTTTACTATAAAAGAGTGGTTAAGTAAAATAAAAATATCACTTATGATTGAGGTTCATATTCAGCCCAATTGTGTAAGGAAATTAAAATCCAAATTTCAAGACTATTGGTTTAAAACTTTTTAAGCTAGAGTGTACACCGTTTCGAAAAAACTTGTTTCAAGAAAAACGGGTTTAAAAAAAATTACAGAACAGTGCTGTACCGAAGGGCACTTACTAAATTGCTTATAACTTCTGAACCAATAAGAATTTTAATTTGAAATATTAAATCTATATTTTTGATTAGTTTTACAAGCGACTCATGAAAAAAAAAAAAGATTTTTTTTAAGCCTCTACACGTATGTCCCCCCTTAATTGAAAATTATATTTTTTTTGATAAATTAACATTTATTTGCAGTCGTTTTTTCAAATATTTTTTATTTAAATTTTACAGATTAACTATAAATATAGGACAACAATGTCGAACCATCGACTAAATAATTTGTCACTTCTTTCCATAAATTGTTATCTAACAAAAGATTTGCAATGTGATGACCAAATAAAAGAATTTGCAGCACAAAAATGCAGAAAGGTTGATTTAGACATTATAATTTATAAAACATAACTGTCACCCACATAACCTGTCAATTTCTTTTACTAATTCATTATAAATTAATACAATTATTTTATTGTTTTTTTATATTCTTATATATATCACTATTTTGATTTCTCTCTCACCCAAAGGTTGCCTGGAAGAGATTGCTACCACAACAATAAGGTCGCCTTTTGTACAACTAATACTTGCGTAGATTTAAGTATTATTTATGTTTTTTTGTGCAATAAAGAATATATAATAATAATATATCTTTCCGATCAACGGACGAGGCTCTGGCAAACAAAATATCCCGATAAGCGGCAATAGGCTCGCCACCTATTACGTGGGATCAAAACACATGTGAAAAGTGGGCGTTTAATATGCCTTTGCCTACCCCTTCTGGGAAACAGGCGTGAGTCTATGTATGTATGTAATATATCATTGTAGAAACAGTTTTTTGACATGGCTATTAGTTGAGTACTTAGATGGGCCCCTAAGTAGTTTCAGCCCAGGGCCCCACAAATTCACGATCCGCCCCTGATCGTGCATGTAACTATGTAATGGAATCTAAGGTAACTAATTTAACCATCTTCCAAGGGTCGTAGCGTAAGGAAAAATGGCAGTTGTATGTAGTTTTGATGACAATACAATAATATGGTACTGTCAAACTGATCTGATGAGGGAGCTGGAAGACATGAACTGGAACTTCATGATGGCAAAGCGTATCATTGCTGTTTTGGATTTCTTAGAAACGTCTCGTAATGAACTTTAGCCACGATTAAGTTTCAAGATCTGATGATGAAGCCGGAAGATAGGCACTGGTATTCCATGATGGAATATCGTATCATAGTCGTGTTTGCACTTGTGAGAAAGGCCATGTAATGGACTTATTGTTAACAAATACTAATACTAACTTCCTGGCGAAAGCTGCATGCGGTCGCACAAGAGCATAACGTTTAGGTATGCCACCAAAGGGTTACCAAAGGGAACCAAAGATATCTCGTCCACGAACAAGAACTCTATATTTTGCCACTGTTGACGCATTACCCTTATGTACTTAATTTCTTGAAATAAGAGGCGTTAAAAATGTCGGTGAATGTCGTTTCTCCTCGCTGATGGCGCATGTTTTGTCTGAGTTCGACAAACTGGTACTTTCAACAGACTGTTTAATGTAGAGCCACCTGCTAGTCGTGCTGCAACTCCAGTTAGAGCGCCAATCTGTGTAACCTGCTTCCCGTAACATCTGTTCACTTGATTTTTGAACAAGTTAAACAAGAACCTCTTTCCTGTTCCAGCGCCCCACGCTTTAACAATCAAATATTGTAATTACAAAGCACATAGTTTACACTTGAGCCCCGAAATAGAGACAACTTGAACAATCCATAATTTATTTTTTGTTTTTACGTGCATTTATATAAGCGTGTTTTTCTAGTGTTTTACTATTAAATTATTATATTTTCGCTAATTCACACATAATCTTTTTCAAAACATAAAAAAGATTCCAAATATTTCACAATCACATTCGTAACTACTGGTAGTTATATCGCTTGCCAAAACGAGCCGCACAATTGATGAGCAGCCCACATTCCCATGATTTATTACAATTTACAACAAGAAAGTATTCTTAAATCTAGTTCAAATAATAGAAAAATGCGACAATATATTCAAAGTGATTAGAACAGTTTCAACATCGTGTGTTCCGGTGACGCGGTGACGGTGATGGCCCATTATTTCGCGTGAGACTGAATTTGGCGGCGCGGCGTTCCCGAAGCGGGGCGAAGCGATTGACGTCAGGGGAAGAAGGGCTATTCGTGTTCGTAACCTATTAATACGATCGATCCGTAGGTACACGGCACCTGCTCGATCCAGTTTCTAGTTATTAACACATAAACTTCAAAGCGGAGGCATAAAGATCCCATTCACGTAAACAACGTTGTTGCATACGGTATATTTGGGTTCGACGTACGACGCATGGGTTTACTGAGGAAACGCTTCCACTAATTGTTTTCTTGGAGACTATAATGCTAAATTGTCTCGCATATAGACATTTGTCACGTCCGCTACGTACGATATGAATTTATGTGCCTTGACCGACGATTAAAGTCGCTTAGTGCGCGTGACGAATGGCGCTGTGAGAACTCTGTTACAAGTTAAATGTAGAGCTACATTGTTTTTTTATTCATTTGTAAATAATTGCAATTTATTTAAGTAGGATATGTTATCGTTTTTGTAGGTCACGTGTAATGGATATTTGTTTAGGTCAGTAGTGTCATAGTGTGCTATGTTACAATGTGGGACGCGCGTCGTCACATCGCCCGTCGATAACACATCCGATAGCACTGCCTCATATAAAGTAACACAAAGGAAACAGTATTATGATCTGTATCAATATTACTTATTTATTTGTTTACTATGTAATGTAATGTTTGTCAGTTGTAATCGATATATTGTTATGATATTGAAATGTCACGTTTAATAAACAGGATGATGAAAAAATTCGTACGTAGGTTTAAATGTTATCCACTTCGATGTATAATGTTTATTTAATACTAATTCGGTCTATAGAACGTACTTACGTCTGAAGCTCTGAATATCTGGCAAGATAGGTAATAAAAGGTGAATATAAATTTGATTTAAAGATGTATTTGCATTTAAAATACTTATAATTAACTTAGAGGTCAGTTAAAACTAAGTGCCTTCCTAATAATTATGTAATATTTCTAACAAAACCGCGGCTACTAAACATTAGCAGCGTACGTCTAAGTAAACTCAAAGTTCAAGGTAGACAGACGAGGCGGTAGAAAGGCAGTGTGTGAACTTCATAGTGCAGTGTAGTGTCTATGTTATGTTGTCTATGTTGTGTTGCTAAAAGCGGAACTCCCGCCAAAACATGCGCGGCGCAGTGTCCGCTCCCTTGGCCAATCAGAGCGGTTCGCGACTTACGCTCGCACGCGCGCGTTTATCAAAATGCGAACGGCTCCGCGCGCCGCGGCATTAATTAAATAACAAAATAACTTATAGCCGGCCGTAATCGACCGCCGAGCCAAAGCACAGGCGACTTTCGCGCCGCGAACATATTACATCCTGCACACAGCACAGCCGACAAAACAAAATATACTCGTACATAATAAATAAAATGAAAAAACAACTCGGGCCGGTTTAGTTCCCTCGGGTGCTGCGTGTTTTAAAGCGAAAACTTAAACTAAAATCGCGAGTTTGTAAACTGGCGGATATGAAATTCAGTTGCGTTTAAAATGGTTCGATAATATTTGCAAACTTTGTGGTAAAAGGTGATAGAGGTGTGTCAGAGAGTTACCAGTGTGTTCAAAGTGTTTGACCGTGAGATATTCGCAACTTTCATTCAGAGTGAGCGACCGCTTGATCTCCAAACGAGTGAGTTGTTTTGCATACATGTATATTTATTATATTAAGACCACACGCCTACACAGTTTATCAGTCAATATGCCTTAATCGTGATAAGAATATGCGTCACATTTCAGAGCGTAAAATCAATTGCTAAATATTTATTCAACAACATATCATTATTTTTCGTAATTTTTGTAACACAACAAAGGTCATATTATTGTCATTAAGAATGTAAACAAAAAAGAGGTTTAACCTAGTTTAAACTGTATGAAAATAGAGTGTGTAGAGCTAATATTGTCCTGACATAACTTTAGCAATTGGGGTCAGAGAGAGTGATTGATTGATGTATGAGTGTGAGTGCTCTGTGCAACCGACTCGATCAGCTTTATATAGCTGTAAAGACAGGAAAAGATGAAAGTACAGATAATATGAAACGATATTTTAGTAGTATTTTATCAGATAATTGTAAAAGTACACGAGTATTTAATAGCTAAATAATGTAAGTGATATCACGCGCCGAGCATATATTTTTTGTGAGCAATATAAACGGATGGATACACTTCGCGGTTTGATTTTCAATTGGTCTGCAATTGTCGTTAAAGTGTGTATTATAGTGTGATATTATATACGTACGTATACGCCCACTATGGTAAGACTCATTTATAGTTTTAAACATTGTTTATTATTTGCGTGTTTAATCATAGCAACATAAATGTACTATTATGTAGCCCACCTATATCCATAAATAGCTAATAAAAAAAATTATATAGAAAGAAAAAAATATTAAAATTGTTAAATAAAAATATTCAGTCACGGGTAGACTGAATTTAACGCTTATCTATTTATTTACTCCTGAGTGGTAGGATTTTTTTTTAAAGTTTCATTGCTGCCAGATATAGATACTTAAAATGAATTCGTCTAGAATTTACTCTAGACGGATACTTACTTCGACTCTAGACGGATAACGATCCTTTAAATTTCGTAATTTACTTAGAATTAAATGGTTACATTAAGTTGCATACCCAAGACGATGAACATGGTGTAGAAACCACCTACCAAGTATTAGTTCAATAGAAGACTTTCTGGTTGTAGTATACAGAGCATGGAGAGAGATAAATTACCCACCCATTTTTCCCAGTGCCGTATTCGCGAAAAGTAAACAATTTTTAATAGTTTAAGTATTTACAAACTTATAAGTGGCACCTTAAAAGATAAGGCTAACTGCACAGTTAGCGAAGTTGTTTTGAAATGACCGTTTACTGCCGCGGGTGTAGCAGGTTTTGATTCCAGCACGGGATAATACTTTAAGGGATGGAGTTATTGTTGTTTCGATTTAAGTATTAATTAATATCGCGAATGAAAAGAAAACAGAAGAAATGGTCACTATCAGTTCTACCTGTGCGTTGGCAGTGATGTTATGGTACCTACATAATTCGGCAGTTCTATATAATAATGTAAACGCAACTATTCTAATTGGGTCTAGTGAAGGTAATGAGAGGCAATGTGACCTTCTTATAACAAAAACTAGAACAACATTTATGCAAAAAAATCGTTACAATTTGAACTACCGGACGTGAGATATAGTCACGCATATATTTCATAAATAATTTATGAACACTATTATAGACTATAAAGGAATATAAAAGAACTGAAACAGTGGAAAACATGAAGCAGGTCTTGAAATCGCGATTTCGACAAACCGTGTCGATGCTCTACCAACTAAGCTATTCATTATCATAAGCCCTATGTAGAAACTGTCCCACTGATGGACACGGTTTTATTCTCATTGTAGGGAGAGTTGGGCTATAGTCCAGCTAGCTGGTCGTATGTGGGTTGGCAGACTTCTTTTCATGACTTTCCAGAACTTTTTGTGTAAATTCTCTCTCATTCATGCGGGTTTTCTAACGATGTTTTCTTTGCTATTAGAAATACTTAACATTTTCATAAGCACTTGGAACAGATAGTGCTGCGCTTCTAGGGTGTGAACCTGAGACCTTCTGCGTGACAGACAGTTAGTAATTCTACTAAGCTATCGGCGTCTAAGCTATCCATTAACTAAGTAATGTATCATTAAAGTTTACAAACTTTATCGCAACAGTTTTGCATGTCTTATCGCGGATTTTTTCGCTTGCAATTTATGACTGAAGCAATAGGTCAAAGGACATCGTGACTACCTATTGAATGTCTACATATGACGTGTTAGTTGTGTATAGACGATAGCCAATAGTACGATAAGCTTATCGTTCTTTTAATCTTAAAAGTATGTAATTAAAATCGTACCTCTAAACCAAGCCATAAGTATTTAATTGTACTTTTTCAATAGCATTATCAGTTACCTAGAGTTGATAAATTGCTTTTATTGAATTTACAACATAAAACTGGCACAATACCACTTCGTTTACAACGAAGATCGATCAATAAAGTAAACTGTAGCTCCATCTGTTGCCTGCAGTTGGTCGACTCTACCACGCTCTGTGCCAACAATCAACTAAAAAGAACTCGACACATGCAACGTCTCTATATATCAAATGAATACTACTATAAACTACGCATTCATTGGGTCGAGAATCAAATCCACATATTTATCGCGTAAATAGGTAACCACTAAACTAGAAAGTCAATACATCAATACTGTATTATTTTACCTCACAACATACAGCCATCGTTACAGGATAATCGAATTCAAGGGATTCAGAATTAACTTGACCAATAAAATGATCCGTGTGGTGACGGATTAAGAATACGGAATGTAACCACCCCATATCATCCCATGGGTATCGTAAGAGCCGACAGAGGGACCATATTATGCACAGAACAGCACTGTAAGACAAGGAAAACTTGATACACACCCTATGCCAACCCGTTTGGTCAGCGTGGTATAGTAGGCCAATTCCTCCTTTCAAAGGAGACACCTAGTCCAGCAGTGGACTGTTAAAGACTGATGATGAATAAAATGAGCCATAAACAACTACACAAAAATTAACTAAATTTTGTATAGTACTAACGCATATATGCGAACACATACAAAAATATCAATAGGTATTCAATCCATATTATTTTATTCAATCCAGTCCAAACGGTAGCTCGCTCAGCTTATCAGTCATTAAGTCAGACTGATATTGCTATAAATAACATGAAATATGTTCAGATTTACCAAACAGTGTTGGGTTTTCCCATAGCGGATACTCAGCGAGTAAACAAAATATACACGATAGCTTAGTTAGCTACATGTGTATACTTCATTACGACCTATTATAAATTAGCATCAATCGTTTTGAAAAGATAAGTAAGTGATCTCATGACTGATTTGTTTTAGTTTTAAAGCTGATTCTAAAGGGCGACGATATCGCTTAGCGACAAAGTCTATTAATAAAAATAAGAAAAAAAAACATTACGACCTATGTATGTGAGTGGATATTGTAAGCCTTGTCATTAAATATTTTATTCTGTATAAAAACTTGTAGTGATCTGTTTTTATATTTAAATGTCAGCCAGTTCAGCATGTGTCGTTTTGTTTATTTAGAGCAATTGTTTCACAAGTGCTTAGCAAGTCATATTTTTTTTTGTGTGAATTGCAAATAAAACATATGAAGCAATTCAGATTAGTTGGACTTTAGGGGTGATAATAAAGGTCCGGTGTGCACAAATCTTACAGGTGTGTACCTACATGAGGCAAAAACCAGATACTTGAAGAATAATTGAATGCAAACAAAAACAAATAAAATATAATAGAATCTCGTAAATGTCGTAGAATAGAGGGCGAGGATGATGTGGCCTATAACTTATATGAACACATTTACTTATTTTATTGTAATAAATTGTTCTAAATTCAGAAGCACTTTGCGTCACGAGATAAAGAAAGCAGAAAATACATAGAATTTTTGTAAGAAATACAATGATAAACAAGTAAGAAGTGAGTATATTTAGCGCCACATCCACGCTGCCATAAACATAACAAAATGATTAAGGCAGCAATTGAGCTAATTTAAGTTGTTTATCATCAGCGTTGTTATTAAAACTGCCAATTAGCACGATCATTTAGAAGACTTTAAAGCTGCTCTACACATATAAGGAAGTCACTTTAATTTTGCTCTACAGCCTTTCGCAGTATACTGCCTTAAGTCTCTCCTAATTTGTTATACAGCCGTACGATTGCTGTTGAATGCGGGCCATCAATGGGCCGAGTCGGTCAAAAGCGTCAGACGATATCCTGCATTGTACTTGCATACTAAACCATTTTTCGTCTGGACTTTAAAATATCAAGAAAATATGAAAGAAATTGAAGTGACAAAAAAACCAAGGACTCTGAGTTTGTTTCGGCCTTTCTTCTCAAGAAGTCATTTAGATAGGAAAAGCCGGCATCGTCTAGAATAGGGTTTTGACTTATTTATTTTATTTTATTTATTATATATATACATAGAAACACCCAGACCAACACAAACATCCATGTTCATGCACACAAATGTTTGACTTGAGCGGGAATCGAACCCGCGACCTTCGACGTAGCAGTCGCTTACACTCCCGCTACGCCAACCGGCCGTCAATCGTATTATACCAGGCTGGTTGATGATTTGAAGTCGAGTTTTCGGTCTCTTCGCAAATGTACTATTCGCTTCGTGTTTTCTCCTTAGTCTTCTTATACTAGACCCACGGATTGCTATGGGGTAGTGACATTTTATATTCCTATAATATTGATGGATTTAATAACCTAATCAGAAAATGGTACCTAAAACATAGTACTGCCCACTGAGGACAAACGAAAGTGCGAAATAATGTACCTATAGTAGAAAAGTAATATACCTACTTATCAAATAGTATTAGGTATATTACTTTTCTATTGTCCCGTCATAGTTCCCGGCACTCGTTGTATGATAACTCGATATTGTTTTTGCAAGCCGTCTGTGATTGCCATATACAGCGCGGAACGGAAAATGAAGCACATAATTGTGGATCGTGATGTTACGCTACTTATAAAATTGTCTGTAAAATATTTTTATGTAGGTGTAAATATATAAAATAATTTGTCATTACTTGATATATTATTCTTACTTACTCATTACTAGCTGGCGCCCGCGGCTCCGCCCGCGTGGATGTCGGTTATCGCGATAAAAAATATCCCATGTCCTTCCTCGGGTCTTTGATTGATCGAAAAATTAGTTATAAATATTGATCTCTCAACAGAAAATGCTCATCAGGCGTAATGTTTTTTGCCAAACCGCAATTTTTTATGTCTTAAAATTCGCCGGGCTGTTGTGATTCTGCATCCGGTGATCCACTTTCCAAACAGTCTATTATATTATGTTCAATTATAGCATAGCCTATATGTTTCCGAGACCTAATAGCAATATAGGTAACAAAATAGTTTCATTCAAATCCGTCCAATAAATTCGGAGAATAGCATGTACAAACTGACAAACAGACAGAATTTTTTTTTAGATTCCAGCTCTTAAACTGATTCATGGCCTAACTGGATTTTTCTTTTTTGTAAATATATCCAATATACAAAAATATTTTTAATACTGTTTTATTATTATGTTTGTATAGATTATGTAGTTACGAAAATGGCCATACCTCAACCTAAGGAGCTTAGTTATAAAGAAGCTAAATTGTATAATTTAGCATGACATTTTTTTTCTAGTTTGCCTTCTTAATTAGTTACTGAAATGCTGGGTCAGCTTTTTTGTTTTGGAAATGTAGTGTAACATCACATTGTTTTCAATGAAGCAAGTTTACTCACGATCTGTATCTCAATACCATTGTTATTATCGAATCATTAAGATGACACCGTTTCGTTGTATTATTGTTGTTATCAAATGTGATATACATTTAGGCCATATCGTTATTTTTATGAAGGCATACATAAGCATTTTTAATAATATGCTAATGATTCCGTTTCACGTTTTTTATTTGTTAACTGCCACGACACGAATAGGTATGTACTTTAATTGCAATTAGATATACCTTTAGATTAATATTTGAGATTACTATAGTAATCTATATACTATAGTAATACCTATGGTGCTATGGAAAACTTTACACAAACTCTATCTTAAGTGAACATTTTGTCCATTCTTTTTGTTGCTTTCTCTCAATTAACAACACAACATTCATCGTGATACATTAATAAATACAAACAACGTACAGCGACAGATCATCTCTCGAGAGATAATGGCCTTTAGTGCCACCTTACTGGCATTGCGTGCCTAGCTAAGCGTACAGTATTGAATGTGCCTAATCATTGAGCTACCAAACCATAGTTGCGTGCTCAAATTAGGAAGTACGTCCGTACCTTCATGCTATGTTGTGTGGTTCGTAGTCAGTGTATATTTCCGATACAGTGTCCAGTTGTCTGTTTGTGGACTGCGGTTCCGTTACCGGCACGCAATACACCCCGCTAATATGGACAATGAGCTGACGACCGCTGCATATTCACGCAACCAGGGCTAGTCTAGCCACATTGTATTTTTGCTATATATTGTTATTGCTAATATTTCTTTATACATGACATACCTACGGTTAATTCAATAATAAGTAGGTACCTATAACGTCGGTAAAAAATAGGTATTTATACCTTAAATAAGTTAAGTTAACGCGATTAAGACCCGCTAAATTAATTTCTATGATAGGTTCCTATTATTAGGATAGTGGAGTGTATTTTTATGCGATCAACATAAGTATAATAGAGTACAGTTATCGTTTTCATATTAAGCTAGTTACGAGCCTTTTAATAATTTATTTGCTATTTCGATAAAGATGGCATATCAGGCAGTGATGTCACTGCTTCCTGCATTATTCTCATTTTAATCTGCAGCTGCCTCGGAAAAAAATACGTTTTGAAAGGCAGGGATAAAACATATTTATTCTATAATATTCGGTTGCTTGATTATTACTTTTTAATATCACAAATAATTATATTCTTGACTGGTCTGATGAATAGTTTAAAAAAATGTTGATATTGTAGCTAGCAGCACTTTTAAAATGACTGCAAGATATAGAAGGGTACAGTATATAATTATATAATAATTGACTATGTTGATAGAAGGCTCCTAAACAAATGTATACACAGAAAATCAAACGTAATATTTTATGTATGAACTACGTTTATTTAAATAGCTCATTTGCATAACCAAATAAGATTTCCCAAAGATCAATGGACTCAAGAATATAACACCTACTCTCGAAATACTACAGATATTCGTCTTCATGACAACCGACTAAGATGTAAAATTGTATTCGCGTTTAATGCCTAGTTAGGTGTATGACAGCCCTAAGTCTCATTATGTCATTACGTAGAGTCGTATTGACATTGAGCGGCTAAATTACCGTTGATTTTTGTACACATTCATACCCGTCAGTTGGAGTCATATCATTTATTCGGATCGCATTGATGTTCGAGAGGATGGGCCTATTGTAATGTGCAGTGCCTACTGCTTTATGCTTAAAGTAATGAGATTTTCTAAGTACGAATACAATCATATTTTACGTACGTTCTTGAACACTTATAGCGATCCGACGCGACGTATTAGTTTTATCATATCATTTGTAAGCTCCAAAGTGGGTAAAAAATGTATGGGCTCCAAATTATGTTTCTTGCTATTCTCAGTGCTGAAAGTTAAGCTACAGTTTAAATATTAGCGTGAAAACACCAAACTAATTGTAGTTTACAACATGTTTTTTTTATGATCAATTAATTTCGACCACCGAAGGTCGAATTTAATTATTTTAATCGTCGAAGTTTTATTTAACTTCGTCATAACATAACAACGTCTCTACAAGTTCATTCAGACCCCGTCACATCCGTCCTCTATTGATTTGTTCTAGTTGTGGACGCCTTAATAGGTACATTTTTAATACAGATAAGTAATTTTGACAGTAGGTTCGATGTTATCATGTGAAATTAGTCATCAGTTATCAATGACATCGGGAACTAACGTACACTAATCTAAATAGCTCCGAGAGATTATTACGATACAAGACCGATATTCGATCGATGTTTGTCGATCCATTATGTGATATAGGTGCTACAAATTGGTTCCTCTGATAAGAACATTTGAAATATTAGTTTTAGAAATAGTGGATACTTATTAGTAGGTTATCATCATCTGTATATACATATGTAAAATCCCTCAGTTTCTGACTGACTAACAGATAAGCTACGGACATTATTAGCCGCGGAAAGCTGAAATTTGATATGTGTGTGCCTTGAGAGGTCCCGGGTTCGATTCCTGGGTCGGGCAGTGTTATTGGGTTTTTAGGCTCGCCCCTTATTACGTGCGTCTAAAGTATATCTGGCGAAAAGTGGGTGTAGAAATACACCTCTGCCTACCTCTTCGGGTTATAGGCGTGAGACTATATATGTATGTATGAGTGCCTTGGGGACCGTAGTGCACTAAGAAGAGTATTCCTGAAATTCTAAAGGGAAAGGGCAGAAATAGTAAAAGAAAAATAAAAAATGGGCCGGTATAGCTGCCGGCATCCTCTAGTAACACATAAAATTAAAATGTTGTCTGTACTTATCTGGCAGGCAAGAACTCTATTGAAATAACTTACTTACAGTGAAGTATACTAATTATAAGTAATAGCTAATTATAAGTTAATATTTGAACAACCTTGTAGGCAGCGATAGCTGAGTGTAGAGACCGACGGACTGCTACGCAGATGGTCTTGGGTTCGAATCCACGGCACGCACCAATGACTTTTAGGAGTTAAGTGCGTATTAAATTGTTAATTATCGCTTGCTAAACGGCGAAGGGAAACATAGTGAGGAAACCTGCATGTCTGAGAGTTCTCCATAATGTTCTCGAAAGACATGTGAAGTTTGCCAACCCGCACTAGGCCAGCGTGGTGGACTATGGCCTTACCCTTTTCATAATGGGAAGTGGCCCGTGCCCAGCAGTGGGACAGTATAAGTGGCTGATGATGATGATTTGAACAACTTGATTTCATAATTCTGGGCAACTGATAACAGTTTTAGAACCTTGACTGTATAATTGTTCAAATATTACATTTAACTTGTAATTTTATTACGTGCTAAAGCATGCTGTAAGCATTATTTAACAAGGAAAATGCATTGAAAATGATGTATTTAAAATTTATAATAATCGACTGAATAATTTAGTAAAGCATTTGACTGAATATACCAAACTGAAATAAAAATATTCCATTGTTTTAAAATAAGTAATTAAAAATTATCCTTGCACTTTTTTTTAATGTGAATAACAAAATTATTGTATGCCTATTGGTAGAACATAGTTGAACACAACCACTCTGTTAACACCTTATTATGTATACCTGCCTATGTTTCACAATAAAGAATATTGAATTGAATTGAAAACAGCCATAAATATGTAATAAAGACGTTGATTAAAGACATTATTATATATAGATAAAGTAGAGTATTATTAACTTAATATATTTTAATAGTTCAAGAACGTTCTATAGAATCATAAATACTCAGTGTTATTATATCAATAAGTAGGTGCTAAATATTTTTTAAATATGCCACTTTCGATGAGAATTCTCATGATACAAAGACAATGTTACTTAAATTCGAGGTAAAAAATCGACCATACAAGCAATGCGATAAATTCTTAAAAATATAAGTACCTGAGATAATCTCATACTTAAGTATGAGAGCAAATCCAAATCGGTTATTGCGAAGCAGAAAAGTGTTAAGCTGTAAGGGCTCGCAAAAAAGTTTTTAAAACGTGGTCTTTTTTTCAATAGTGTCCTTACCTGTGAGGGTGTCGTACATAAATTTATTGTATTATATTATTAAACATTATTTAAGAGTGTTTATGTTTGTGTTGTTGTTATCAGGCAGTGATGGCGTGTCGCTGGGCGCTGTTGTCGCTGTTGGCTGTGAGTGTCGTCGCCAGCCAAGACAACCACGCCGACAATGTAGCTCCTGTTTATGAGTAAGTTGACTTTTATTTCATCTTAGTTTCTAGTGTAAGGCAGCGATAGCCTAGTGGAGATACCAACAGACTGCCATGCAGAGGGTATCGGGTTCGAATCCACGGCGCGCACCAATGAGTTTTCGGAGTTATGTGCGTATTCAATTGTAAATTATCGCTTGTCCCGTGCCTCGGAGAGCACGTTAAGCCGTCGGTCCCGGCTCTCATGAGGATCTTTGACAATCGTTACAGGGCGTCAGTAACTTCTAAATAAACTGACACTAGTCTAAACCATGGAATATCGCCATCCCTTCGAGTTGCGGAGGGCAGACAGGCAGTCCCTCCGTGGAAAAGCTAATATTCAGCCAAATCCGGTTAGACTAGTAAGCGGACCCCAGATGGAAACTGGGATAACGCTAAGAGGATGAGATGAGTTTCTAGTGTAAAGCGGGTCGAACATATCACTACTGGCGGGTTTTATGATCAGCCAAATTATGTATATAAGGGGCTATTCACAAATGACGTCACACATATACAGGAGGGTAGGGGGTCGCTGAACTGTGACACTGTATGAAGCTTTGACAAGGAGGGGTCGAAAAGACACGGAAATCGTGTGACGGATGCCCCTAAGTGCTAATTACAGAATATGATCCAGCCAATTCCTTTGGTGCTGACTTACGATACGACACGGTAGGAACATATTAGTAAATTGATTGTTTACTTTACATGTACGTTATAGGTAATTGTTACGAGACTTCGCGGTCTGAACGAGGCATGGGGATAAATTGCGCCGCAATTATATATAACAACAAAATAACTCAACAATACACATATTAATTTATAATAATCATTGAGGTACTAAAAGTTGTCGCCTCACCGTGTAGAACTACACCGACGGTTGCAGGTTCGAACCCATGCAACACTTCGTGTGCTCAACAAAATGTTGTTTCAAGTCTGAATCTCTCGGTGTTCTGTGGGTCCTCGCGAAGAAAGCTTAATTTTAGTATAGAAAATGACTTTATGAAGAAATAAAAACTGTCCTGTCACAAGCATTTATTTTACTTTGTGTGTTATTTTTACTTAAACGTAATTATTTACAAATAAATTTAAAATACAAAGAAATGTGTTGCGTATCGATGAGTCAGCGTCTTATCTACAGTAGGTACTTACTAAGCACGGTGAGTCACTGGCTAACAATCTGTACGAGGGTCTCGTAAGTCCAAGCAGAGAACTGGTCAGTTATTTATACATCTGTACATGCATGTGGGAACTGAGGCTTTAAATAAGGCACTAATTAGTTCACAATCTGATTAATTACACTGTCAATTTTATTTAACCAATAAACAGAGAATGACATAAATTGTCACAAGACCTCTTATGTGTAGGTTTGTAACATTGCGATGCTGTGTAATTACGCTAATTATATATATGATTATCTATTAAATCTATGGATATTTCTGTATAAGGTACAGGGCTCGCAAATATTTTGTTAAGGCCATAGAGGCTATGCAGAAGACTGGCAGCATTGCCACGTATGTTTATACTTGCTTCCTACGTCAAGCCTTTTAGGTTAAGCAAGGAGGCGACTAATCTCTTTGCTATATCCCTAAAAAGATGGGTGTATTCGTACTTAGTTAACAAGTGTGTTACGTCCCCCAGGCCTACTTGGATGTACCGGTGCGTGCCGGACGAGGGTTGCCAGCGCACGGAGCGGCCGCACCCCACCAGCGTGAACGCGAGCGGCCTGGTGTTCCCCAGCGTGGACATTTGCCGGACTGTGTGCGGCAGGTTCGGGGGACTGTGGCCCCGGCCGGTCACCGCCGCCATCAGCACGCAGACCGTCAAGATACACCCCAACTACCTCAAGTAAGTACCAAAAAGTTTATTTGTTTGTTTTTCGTGTGAGTGTGTGGCCAGCTCTAGCGTAGAAGTTTTCAGACCGCCCGAAGGGCTCCGACATGGCCTAACGATCCTTATCCTTAGACAAGAACCGGGACCAACAGCTTTGCGGCGACAACGTGCCGTTACCGTGCTTCGGAGGGCATATAAAGTACCAAAGAGTATACAAATACTACGTAAGAGTAAGTACCATTTTCCTACATAGGAAATCATTCAAAACTTTTGCAATGTTCATTCCAATAAGACAGTGATTTTGAGTCGAACGTACATTTATTCCTATGTAAAAAAAGCAGGCCAGCCATAGTTTCGGATGCTAATTTGCCACCCATTGATGATGAACAGACGTATCAACGTATAAAGCAAATTGAAAACTAGAAACTCAGAACTTTGCAACGTAGTCATCTATAGTTACGCTCTTCAAAACTAAATACATTTCGATGTATCCCTTAAAAAGGGTCCATAGCTTGCATGAAGAAAATATAGAGTAAACGGGGACAAAGTCGCCGACAAGTACATTACGGACCATAATGCAGCTTCTTAAGCTATTTATATTTTTCCATAATGCTAATCATATTTTATTTATTTATTTACACTTTATTGTACACATTAAAAAAACATTATTAGAAAACTTATAACTAAGTAGATTACAAAGGGCGGCCTTATCGCTGAAAGCGATTTCTACCAGGCAACCTTTGAATGGAAATATTATTGGTTGGAGAAAATCGGTAGTTGCATGTGTACCAATAAACAAAGCTATATAATTTATACATACTTAATATACCTATATTCATTCCTGTAATATGATAATAAATTATATACATAAATACATAAATATACATACATACTCATACAAGTCATACATACATACATATATTTAATTTATGTACTTATAATAATATGATTCGAAATAATAATTGGCTGTTGTGTGGATCGTAAAATTATAGAAAACCGGTTGTGCTGATTAATGTTCTCACATCACGGATTTGAAATGATATCGTACGCAGACAGGAACGTATATGTACACAGCCATCTTACTTCTATATTATTCTATATCATATTGAATAAATCCTTTCAGTAGGTACTTTAATAATTACAAAAACAACTAAGAAATAAATTCTTTGCCCTTTTCAGTAAACAACATTCACCTAATTATTTTACAGTTTATTTACATACATAAGATACATACAACAAAAGAAATATGTACAAAAAAAGGGGGGGAAAATACAAAGTTCATATTTACAAGATAGGTTCAGGCGTCGTAGAATTCCTCCGCATCGCTATCTATTGGTAACGTGCCCAGATGGCTGGCAGCATTGCCACGCTGGATGGCAATGCTGATACGCTGGCCGAAATACAGCCCAGCCTTCTGGTCACGTGAAGCGTCGATTAGTCGTTTGGCGATTTCTCTGTACAACATACGAGCGCTCGGACCCCATGGACCAAGCGTCTCCACCCCAAACGGCTCAAATACGTAATTACCTATTAAATTACCGTAATTTCGCCGCTTGAGGGATTCTGCGCTTGCAGCAGCAGCGCCGGCACAGCTGGCTGTACTTGGAGGATGTCATGGCGCAAGGGTATCTACGCACGTTGCGTCCCATACCAAAGGCCTTCCCAACTTCCAAGGCAACAATGACATACCGTCGGGCCTCTTCCCATCGTCGCGTACCAAACCATTGGGTTCAAGTACCGCTGGTACTCCGGCGGTGACAAGAGTGCGACGGATAATGTCATTAAGATAGGCGTGACGAGGCATTCGGCCCGCGCTTCTGCCGCAAGATAGTCCATGGTGTCCGAGGCTATCGACGGCTTCTCCACAATGACAACGATGCGGAGAAACACACCGAGCACCTTAACGGAGGCTAGTAGCGAGGCGAAATGTCGTGTCTTCCAACATTGTGCCCACATTGGACGACGGGAGCGCTTGAAGCCAAAGACCAGACTCCCAATCTCCCACAGCCAGCAAGCGAGCACGCTTAGCATAAATCCTTGTTTAGCTCGCCTGCACAATATTCTGTGATAATGAATACTTTGTCGTAGCTTCAACATCTTGTATGTTGTCTTGATTACTATTAATTGGGTTAATCTTGCGTATATAGATAACTATATACTCGGTATTCTGGAAATAATCAACCTTAGGTAACCAATTTTATTTGACTGTACGTATGGCATGGGCCATAGTGGCTTTTAAGCTGCGTCACTGCGCCGAGTAATCCACAAATTGTTGCTTTGACTCTAGGTGTACTTTGTATCTGTTGATTGAACATTTGTGGAGTTCTCCGCGACCCAGGGCAAATTCCTCGGGCGGGAGTGGTCCTTTTAAAAGAAAACTAGATTAATATATTTTCTCAGTTTTTGTTTTGGGATCAAAATGTCGATCAGCATTTAATATTGATGTCACTGAATCTAAAGCTGACTCTCATCAAAACTTTACAACTCTATAATGTCGCAAATGTATAATCAATTACCATGTCGCACTAGTTCAGAGTTCAGAGGTCATGTGAGGGCACTCGCCACTCGCAGGCGGGGCCGCCTTTATCATTATTTTTGCTTCCACGCTCTCAAACGATAAGATATATAATATGTACTAATAACATTGAGATTCTACTAATCATAAACCGTGTATCATTTATAAGACACATCAAGACTTTTTGCTTACGTTTTTTGTGACACATAATTATCTAAATCTAAGCAAGCTGACGAATATATTTCGTACTTTGATCATAAATTTTCAACACAACGTCACTTTTAATGTGCGGGTGTCATTGTTTTCCGGTGACCATTGTTGTATAAATTAGTTAATGCTAGTTAATTCAAAAAAACACAAAAGAAGTGTATATTGATCTTTCTTGATTGATAAAAGGTGCATAGGGTTCCCACCAAGAACAGGTCCCAAGCCAACCTCACCTGCAAGTGGTGCACCTGCCGATCAACGGACGAGGCTCTGGCAAACAAAATATCCCGATAAGCGGCAATAGGCTCGCCACCTATTACGTGGGATCAAAATACTGGCGAAAAGTGGGCGTTTAATATGCCTCTGCCTACCCCTTCGGGGAAACAGGCGTGAGTCTATGTGTGTATGTATGATTGATAAAAGGCCAAAGATTGTTGAGTAGACAGGACCAGCTGACATTGTGTGTCAGATGGTACAATTGACCCAGTGGTCAAGCTGGCGTGGCGTGCGTAACTGTTTAAACTGTAGTTAGTCACGCACTGTGCCGCCATGACGGGACGACTACCTCAACACTCGCGATATTTTATTGTATTTAGTTATTAAGATGTACACTTACATACACTTACAGGTCTGTAGGTAAAATATCGAGTTGAAGTTGGTCGTAAATATGTATTAATTGTCTTCATTCAACTTGTTCTAAATTTATAGATTTTTGTAATTTATTATAACTTTGGAGAAAGACCAAATACGGCCTGTAGCGGCCAGAAAGTTGTGAATCGTTGAAATCTTAATATATAAAATCCTTGCATTACTGACTGACTGACAGACACGCTACAGCCGAAACTATTGGGCGCAGGAAGCTGAAATTTGCATGTATGTTCCTTGGGGACCGTAGGAGTGCACTAAGAAGGGATTTCCCGAAATTCCCACGGGATCGGCCAAAACGGGTAAATTTAAAAAAAATGCAGGCGTAGCTGCTGGCGTCCTCTAGTTAAACATATAATTTTTAAAAATTTTACATCGTTTTCGTTTCTTGATAGAGTATCGGTGAAAGAATTTAGTTTTTAAAGATTAATTATTTTGAATAAGCTATGGTAATAGCGGATGAATGTCTTATGTTGCCAGCATTAAAAATAAAATGAAGTATGGTAGGCAGAAATTGTTTTAAGGAAATAATATTTTTATTACTATATTAGAAAACAATATATTTTCTTTACTTTATAAGTATATTTGTAAAAAGAATCAAGAAATATATAATTTATTATACATTCCATAATTATTAATCGGTAAAAATCGTTTTGTTTTTTAATCGACAGTAGAAATATTTTTTCAAACCATTTGCAACACTTTTTTTATCTGTTATGTCATTCGTGTTGCTACTGTGTATCGTAAATATTTTGCTCTGATTTATTGGTGTTTTCGTACGGTTTTAATGTAATGTAATTGAATATTAATTCAATAATAATGATCAGTACCTTCTACCCATGCTAAGAATATGCAGCGGTGTTTGTGATTGTGGTTAGCTTTTTTGGACGAGTATACATAGTACGAGGTTCCCTAGTACACAGGTGATTATTCATTATTATTGGGCACTCTTTATGTAGTTTTTGTTCTTTAAGACGCAAAGACATACTTTTATTTACATCTAGGTATTATATTTATGTTAAAATTCAATTTTGAGGTATATTTAGTTGCGGAATAATTTCCATTTCAAATATCTCGTACCTATCTTATTTCCACCAAAAGTTATTTAAAAAGAAATTATACAGGTTAATAGAGTAGTCATTTATCTTCAAAACACACATGGTGTTGTGTTTGGCCGTGCCAGGCCCATAATGTATGGCCAAATGGTACATCTCCTTTAAGAATTAAAATGCATAGTTTTAACAGTAATGTTGACAAAATGATATGAAGGTTAATGTGTCCTTGCTCATTAAATCCAATACCTGCAAATAAAATCGAAGAGAACAAATGAAATGTTTGCTGCTTATTCTACGTAAATAGTATAAAATAGGCATTACGAATGAAATAATTGTCTAATACTAAGAAATACTTAATTTTACATTCAAACTCACAGAAGAAAAAACCCTCAATGTCGTGACGACCTTCAGAAAGCATAAATTTAGTTTAATATCCCTCATTTTAATTGTTTATAATGCATGTGAAATTAAACTAGGTAAGAAACCCGGACATAGTAATTATAATTGGAATCCATAAATTCTTGTCTATAAAAACATTTTGGCTAATTTGCCAACCTTTTTTACCTAGACTACTTTATAGTTTAGGCGTTCTTAGATTATATCAGTTTTGGCACAAATACAATAAAATTGTGAATACAGTGACGACAAAATGACGTTAGTGTTGTAGAAACGCTCGACAAAATAAGTGTCAACAACAATTCACATTCGAATTGGTGCTAGAACGCATAAAACAATGGTAAACTTTGCTTCGATTTCAGAAGTAATCATCGCGTAAATATGCAGCTATTAGTCTAATTAAAGTCGTTTACGCATATTCCAGATCGGTTGACTACCTATATAGTTATTATAGGTACCTAATCCCTAATTGCCACTTTAGGTACTCTCCACTTGGTACACATATGGTGAGATTCATACACTCATAGACCGTTACGTGTTCTTTGTTAGTCCGGCTTATTATTTGCGCCACCGATTTTATATGGTATCAACTAATAATGTGCAAAAATTGTTCTTGAAATAAAGTATGGCGGTATAAAATCGTGCGTACCTAATTTTCTTCGCCAGATTTAATAATATTCTATTTTACCACAAATTTTATACAGGTAGTGTTTCTTGCGTTATTGGGATTACGACAAGAAAAGAACTCTGTGGAAGTTTCAACTCGTCACTCAATTCCGTCACTTGTGTCAAGTTTTTGCGTCACCGTACTGATGTTTATCAGCGCGTATATTTTATTGTGGATGTAAAAAGTGTGACAGCGTACGTTAACAATAAGGAAAGTGATGTGTCAGTTGAATGGGTTCGCGGAAAGAAAGCGAGCGCTCAGTGAGGCGGTCGTCGCGACGTTGCGGCGATATGACCATGTCGACATCAATAAACGACGTCACTTCTTTACACTCTGCTTCGGAAGAAAAATAGCTAATTAACTTACAAATAAATGTCAGGAAATGTGTTCAGCTGTAAATTATAATAAAGTATTAACAGTGCACTTATTTCTTTTTATAGGACTCGTATTTATTGGTAATTTCATTGTTTTATAAGTCGGTAATAAGTAATTAAATTACATTCTATGAAAAGACTTGAAAGTCTCAAATAAGGCGTTGCAAGTGCTATGAGTTTAATCGTCTACGAACGTAAACTTTAGTAGGAAAGAAAACTGTTTGCGTTTAAGTATAAGATCAATATACCTATTTCTGATTTAGAAAATGTATAATAATATATTCGTGTCACTTCCTCTCGCAGTATAATCTATTATGAGCAGCATTAAGGAGAGTAACATTGTACAGTTATCTCAACTATTGTCTGTATCTGTTTCTGTTATTATAAGCAGAGCTGATGAATATGCATTGTATCGGAATACGATTTATTAAGCCGCGCTGGAAAAACATCTCTTTTAAACCTTCGTAATTTGTATACATCATACATTATTGTTTAGCAGGTCTTACTCGCGATAATTGCCTTATTTAAAGGTATAAAACATTGGAGAATAACAGAGGTAATTTATACCTTTCAATAAATCAATTATCGTGTGTAACCTGTTGGGTGCCTCATGATAGTCGACGACGACGTGGCAGGTTTAAACGGAGATGACGGGACGACCTGGATGCATTAGACAGCGACTGGCCGAACATA
The DNA here is from genome assembly GCA_944739405.2 of Euclidia mi. NCBI lineage: Eukaryota > Metazoa > Arthropoda > Insecta > Lepidoptera > Erebidae > Euclidia > Euclidia mi. The sequence goes on along the minus strand of OX123200.2, from coordinate 358,316 downwards.
GCACAGGACAGGGATGCATGGCGGTCCAAGAGAAGGGCCTTTGCCCAGTAGTGGGACAGATTTATAGGCTGATAAAAAAAGACCCGCTAAATAATATTGTATAACATCTCTTGCGTTTCTCAACCATGTCATATAGGTACAGGCTACGTACCTACCTACGTGCCTACCCACTTATGCGATGTCGCGGTGGCTGAGCGTCAGCGACACGGCGACACAGGTGTCTCGCGTCCGTCTGTCTATTCTTAACTCGAGTGACACGTTGTTGCGTCACAGTCGCGTACTCCCGCGTCACACGTCACGGCGCTGTCAACGCTATTGGAACACGATTGTTACTTTGTTTTTGAGCATGCGATGTCTCACTATGTGCTTTATAGAGCAGGGCAACCACCTTCTTAAAAATTATGGCCACAATGCATTAGAAATATTAATCTTAATGCTAAAACCTACCTTTAATAGAGATCTATGTATCCCAAGTTAAGAATTCTGCTCTATAGTAAGTATATCAAACCAAGTTTGTGCTCAAATTCGCTGGATTTAGTTTTGATAGGATAAGTAAGTCGTGGGATGCAAATGATTGCGGGTTACTGTTGTGTGTCTAGAATCTGCCGTACTAATGTATTGAGAGCTGTGTACATTTGGCTACGTTTGAATATAACAAGCGAACATAGTAGAGTTGTCATTATCATCCTCGAATATTTTACACATAAGAGGCCCGTGCCAAGACAGTAAGATGTTCCCCTGCTGGGCACGGGCCTTTTCTCACTAAGGGAAGGGTAGAGCCATAGTAGAAGTAGGTATAATAGTAGGTACTTACTAATATTTATGTAAAGTTTTTTAATCGTGGAATTATTTGAATAGTAGAGTCATATTTTTCTCGACGTTTACGCATGAGTTATTCCAACTGTGGTCATGGAAGTAGGACTGGCTGATGAAAAATAAGGTGTTAGGATTCAAACACGAATCTTAGTAGTAGAGTCTCATTTTTAATTTTGTAGAGTCAAATTAATTTCATTTGTATTTTGTGAAATTGCATTGGTACTTATCTCAACTCTGCTGAATAGATTTTTTGTTAGATCTCGTAATGTTCGAGCGATATCAAGAATTCTCATCTTACAGTATTACAAGACTTAGGATAAGACAGGCCAAGCGTGTTTACGATGCGACTTTGTTGGTAGTTCGTATTATTTAAGACGGGTTAAGAGCACGTTGAATGTTCAGAAGTAGGTACGTATTTGTTGCGACTGTTTCATGTTTGTTTGTAAACTCTCCCGGGCCACGATTTATTCCTAGCGCCAGAGGTGTTCTCAAAAACATAAAATAACAATAAACAGAATAAACAATAATGTTCTAATAACAACATATTACGAGTGGCTATATTTTTATATAGGCCTGGATTGTAGCCAAGCCGGCTACATGAATGAATACATGTTTGCATCTCATTCACTTTTCAGGCACTTTTAACAGTGTACCATCGACGTTGTACACTGTTGTTGTATGATACATTACAATAGTCGGCAGTTCCCACGTTTATCGTATAATGACGATAAATATTTATAAATGGCACTCAAGTTTTATGAAGGTTAAACTTAACAACAAGCAATTATAGACCAACGGAAAACTAACGAATATGTACGTATGTACAATCAAACAAGCCGGCGGTGGACCAGTTTGAAAAAAAAAGTTCTTTGGCTCGCTCATCGAGTTGAGGCACACTAGAAACTGGTTTTGTATACGAATGTCAATGTTTGTGTAAAGTAGCACTGGAAGCGACGATGTCTTGCCGAGCGATTCTCACCCTTATGGTGTTCTAGCGGGAAGTTGTTCGACTGTACATATATTATGTTTCGTTTTCATTTGACTAGATAGAATTTTATGTATGTTAAGCGTTATTCGAGGTTGCATCCAAGACTTCCGCAGCCCGGGGTCGGCGCTCTAGTCTACCTGGCTGTCTGTTTTAGACCAGTTTCAGTATATTCCACCACCCTGTACTGTCTCCCCATATCGAACGTAAAAGATTCTAATGACAACCGAGACTAGCGTCTGCTCTCCGAGACAAGAGCCAAGCGATAAATTACCAATTTAAAACTGACATATCATGCACACAATATCTGTAAATGATGACGAAGTTTTTGCATAGTTAACTGTATCAGGTCTAGTGCTATACATTCTCGATTGGTTCCAAATCTACCAGCTGTCATCACTCATCACTCTTGTATTGATTTATCGTTGTCGGCAATCGATGCTTTGCAGTTATAACCGTATATTTGCGGTACGGACAATTTATTAGATGACATATAAATCAGAAGACTGTGACCAATAACGTATCATTCAGTTATTAATGCTGTAATATAAGTATAACTAATAGGTATACTAACAGATCAATATTGTACATAACAGTTCTCGGGTCACACACAGACACTGTCATCATTTATCGGTTTCCCTAGCAAACAATGTTATTAGAGACACACCCACTGTCACTTGGAACGTATTTAGCAATTTGTAGTTAACCAAAAGTATTTGCAGAACTTGATGCAGTCATTGGTTCTAAGTTTATGTAGGTATACATGCGACATTGCTTCTTTTTAACATAAAAATTCCTAACCACAGTAGAATCAATTCATAACGGACGCTTTTATGGTCATTATAGCATAGATATATATGGGTGCATAGGGTTCCCGCCAAGAACTTGGGGTCCCAAGCCAACCTCACCTGCAAGTGGTGCACCTGGCGATCAACGGACGAGGCTGTGGCAAGCGAAATATCCCGATAAGCGGCAATAGGCTCGCCACCTATTACGTGGGATCAAAACACTGGCGAAAAGTGGGCGTTTAATATGCCTCTGCCTACCCCTTCGGGGAAACAGGCGTGAGTCTATGTATGTATGTATAGCATAGATATTCTAGTTTGGGCCATTATCTTATATATCTATCGGTAAGTGAAATATATTATCTGTTTTATCGAAAGAGATATGTAATATATTTTGGGAAATATCATGTTTAGATTACAGACCCATATAGATAAAGTAGTTTTTCGCGTCCGGTGATATTCCACTACAAATAATCACATTGTAATAATATTACTACCTATACACAAATATAAATTGTGAAGTTTAATTGTAAAAGTTACGGGGACGACTATTAGCAAAGATTTTAATATCCATATCGTTATGATTGTTTATAGCCAACGTATCAAGACTAATGGCCAAACGTTTGAAACGCTACAAAAGAAATAACGACTCTTATACTTGTAGATATCGAGAATTATTGCTTTGTTAACATATTCACTACTCTGAGTCGTTGTAACCACAGAACAGTTTAATTGTTCTGTGGTTGTAACAGAGCTAATTTTTTTTTTATTAAAGCAGCTACAATACTTAATAAGTCTATACCAGTATATATTATATATATTTTATTTAGACCAGACGGTATGTCTTTACTGCCATGGAAGTTGGGTAGGCCTTTGGTATGGGACGCAACGTGTGTCGATACCCTCGCGCCTTACTACATCTTCCTAGCACAGCGGGTTGTGCGGGCGCTGCTGCTGCTTCAGCGGAGACTCTCCAACGGCGCAAATACGTAACCTAGTACCTAGTAGGGGATTACGTATTTGAGCCGTTTGGGGTCGAAACGTTAGGGTCATGGGGTCCAAGTGCGAGATGTCTTTTTAGAGACTTCGCAAAGAGACTGGTCGACGCCTCGCGTGACCAGAAGGCTGGGTCGTATTTGGCTCTGAAGGTAAGTATCGCCATACAACGTGGCAATGCTGCCAGCGTTCTGGGCACGCTTCCTGTAGACGGCGATGTGGATGAATTTCATGACGCCCTCTAATTTTTTTTTCTTTTCGTTCTGTATATATTTCTTTGTATAGTATTTTAAGACTTAGTTACGTTTCAATCTGATATATAGGTATATATAAAGTTGTAAAATAATTAAATAAATAATGAAATAAGTCTATTATGTATTTTTGATGACTTTCTAAATATCTTTACCGCATGTTTACGCAATAGTGAACCGCATTATAAAGACTGCTCCCAATACCATTGTGTATGGGAAGGGCTAACCGGAATAACTCTTTCATGTGCTGGGCACCATCCAAGAGTTTGACAAGTGTGGTCTAAATATACGCGGGAACCACTTCCACTCATATAATAGATAGTCGCGTATCTGTGATATTAAAGGTTCATATATTTATAGCTTTATTGAGGTCGCCTCATACCTCTTTAGAAAGTTGTTGCAGATACCGAATTCACAGAGCATAGAAAGTGCAGTTGTATTGGTGATGTGTCTAACCATACGTCAGAATAATTGCCTGCATTGTACTTGCAGATTAAAACCATTTTGTCTGGTTTTTATAAGAATGCTAAAAGATGAAAGACAAAGAAATGACAAAAAATAGCAATTACCCTGAGTTTGTTTTTTCAAGAGTTCATTTAGCTAGGAAAAGCCGGCTTCGTCTAGAGTTTTAATTAAAATTTAATTTAATTTAAGTGGATAGGTACTAGGTCCCTCTAATTATAGATAACATGAGACATACAAACCGTAAATTTGTATTTAAGTAATAAACTGTTATCGTCGTCGTCGCCTTATATAGACGACGACGACGCGGCGAGACAATTGTTGCGCCAACTAATATTGGTGCAATTTTATCCTGTCTCACTATCTAGACTTTTAAAAACCAGTTTCATAAGTGGCTTTTAAAAATAGATCGAACTGGTTGAGCTGTACCTACATATCGGCGACAGGTCACGCCGGTCGCCGGTCGACACACGCGGGTGTCTGTCCGTCTGTGTCCGCGGCTACCACACTGTGTCACATTGAATCATCTGCGCGAGGGGCGCGTCCATTCACTCGTCACAACAACTACAAATAAACACAGCGTGTCAACACGTTACATAAGAACACGCCGCACTACAATAAGGACGAGATATATGAGTTATATGAGGAGGTTACCGACCCCCATGTGATCGGTCAGTCACCTGACGTCGTGACATTTAATTGTGCCAATATTTACTGTGTGTCTCGGATTTGAGGAGTGCAGGGTGAATGGCCTATCTGCAAATCCGAACGGTACCTCGACCTACGTCCGCGGGTCGTTTGTTTGACAGCGGAGTAGTGATCACCTGATCGGTATCCGCGGGTTATGGCACGTTACACACGCCCACCGCCCATTCGGCGTGTTTCATAAACGGTTTATCTCATCACAACCTCGCGATGTTAATGCGGAACCCATGCAATTATAATACCACTTATACTGAGTACAATTTTTTTTTATAGACTCACGCCTATATCCCCGAAGGGGTAGACAGAAGCGTAAGAGGTATTATACCTACATTTCGCCATGAATTTTTAGGCCCCACGTAATAGGGCACATCACCAGACTCCGTGCTGCTACTGAGAATTCGAAAAACCCAGTAACACTTTTGCCCGACCCGGGAATCGAACACGGGAGCTCCGATCAGCAGTCGCATACGCTATCCACTGGACCACGGAGGCAGTCTACTGACTGAGTACTAACTAAACGGTAATATCTGTACTGCCCAATGCTGACTTTGCTTAAGAGATTGCGGTAAATTACCATGCGACAGGATGCTTACATGTTTCTTGAAACTTTTCATTAGTTTTAACTCGATAAGCACGTCGCAATATTCTCGTAAGGAATGTATTAGCTCGTCATATGCTTTAATTAGATACCATGTAAATAACAGCACTGTAAGAGAAGGAAAACTTGATACAAACCCTATACCAACCCGTTTGGCCAGCGTGGTATACTACGCCAATTCTTCCTTTCAAAGGAGAGGCTTAGTCCAGCAGTGGACTGTTAAAGGCTGATGATGAATGTAAATAAGCCCCAGACACAAGTGAATTTTATAACAATGCCAAAACCGATAGCGTCCATTTGTACACTGTATTTTGATGATAACAACATCAATAGGTAGTAAGTATATGTATGTAGTTAGATTACTAAAACTAAATTAAGAAATTCCGACATGCAAAAAGTAACTCAAGCGAAATGTTTAGTAAGATAAAACATTTTAATTGCACAATTATACAAAATACGTCAGCGGTGTTATCAAATGTGCGATGTAGTTTTTATGTCGCGTGTATGATACTTGCCATTTGAATATTTATTAGATACACTATTTATATTAAATATTCATGTCGAGTATCGATTCAAACCTTTACCTGCTATATTAGCACTGCTGCCAACAACATTATTATATTATTTGCGTTAGCATATTAATTAGTTAATATATGTATAATGATGTTTCAATATTAGTATAGGCCATTGGCATATAATAATAGGCATACTAATAATTGTTAATATTAGTATACCTATGATCTGGTGCTTAGTAAACCTGACTGTTTAACCGGAGGTCGTGCATTCGATGATCCAGAACAAATCTTTGTGTTATTACCATGATTATTGTGTCTAGGTGTCATTTATAGGTACCTACATAAAATATGTATTTATTAAATAATATGTATATCAGCTATATGGCAACCATAGCACAAGCTCTCTGCATGATTTGGGCACATGCGATAATGTAGTTGTCCTTGGATATTATTATCATATCAGAACACATGTGCTGTTGAGGGTGACACATATATGTGAAACGTAACATGTTGGACGGAGTTTGATATTGCTTATGACATATTATGAGGTCGTAACCGCGTCCACAGTGTGTCAGTAACATCAATACCTGCTTCCCGAACTATTGTTTAATAATTTACTCTATAAAATGCCATGTTTCCTATAAGATGACAATGGAAGTACCGTCCCAAATGCTAATATTATTATGTAACATGTCAGCCATCACTCTGACAGTATTAAATATAGTTTTACAATTAATCCGGTGAGCGATCGGCCTTAGAAAATAACGTTTTAATGAGTCAATATTCATAAAGTGTTTATGGCGGTTCGCGTCATTCGAACACCCGTATATTCGAAAACACTCAACACGTTAAGATATCAAAAAAGATATCAAAAGATTTTTTCTTGAATCAGTCTTAAATATTACGCCAGTTTTGACGTTAGTAAGTGACAAAACAATTGTTTACAAAGGCTTTGTCATCGCACATGTGGATTGCTTTGAGGCGACTATTCAACGGATTGTGTTGACTGAAGAATGGGCCATATGCGGTAAACAGTGATACAGCGCATTCATTTTAGAATTTTAGCAAGCAATAGACATCATATATCATCCGATTGTAAATTAAATATTTGGAGAGATGACACATATTGCGAGGCGTCTCGTTTCCAATCTGTGAATGTAGGCCCGCTCTGAGCATAAATGCTGCGACCCGATAGATGGTGAACTATGCCTGGTCAGGTCGAAGTCAGGGGAAACCCTGATGGAGGACCGTAGCGATTCTGACGTTCGATACAAGGTAGTAGAGCCTTGCTGATTTCAGCATGAATGGGCCGGCTCGACCGGGAAAGTACTACCCTCTCACAGAAAATCGACGTAAAGTAACAGTACCTACCTAAACTGTTGCGTTTCGTTCGGTAAGTGCCGGAGGCCCCATCCCCTATTCCTTCTCCCTCATTCCACTCCTCATCCTATCCCTTTTCCCAACCCCAAGGGGCGGCAACGGACCGTGGTGTTGCTTGTGTCCATGGGCGGCGGTAATTGCTTACCATCAGGCGATCGGTCTGCTCGTTTGCCGTCTATTACCATAAAAAAAAGTGGTGACGGATTAAGAATAGTGTCACCGCCTTTTTTATTCCTAGGAAAATATACAAAGTATATAGCAATAGTATCTTCGCGAAGACAGAAAATAGGACCTCGAATTAACCGTCTGGCTAGCTTTTTATGCGAAAACCTCCTAGTGGTTCATTAAATAATTATTTTGAAGCAAATTAGGAGAGGCCAACGTTCAGTACTTTTGCAGTTTACCAAAGTTGTTAAAATGGTGATGTATCAGTCAGGCCATGTCCTTTCATTCTACTAACTAGATAATTGTTATTATAATAAAGAGCCATTTTTGAATGAATTAACGTGTTACCATTGAATTGCTATAAGCACATTCTAAGGATCTCTGCAACGTACGACAACAATCACAATATTCTGAGAACTTTGGCATTACCATCTCAATGTACTTATTCTTGTCTCATTTGTAATACGTAACATTGTTGCAAACATAAGATTTCATTGTTTTTCAACGAGGAAGATGTTCTATGGCAAATAAGCATTTCTAATTATGTACTTAAGACAACAGAGGTTTACTGCGTTCAATACTTGGTGAAATGTATTGGTGGCTAAGGTTTAATTTCATGAGTTTGTATAATATCATCTTCCAAAAAAATTATTTGGTACTTACTAAGAGGCGGTGAGGCTCTGAAAAAATAGTCTTAAGTTAGACTTAGTAAAGTTCCAATTACGTGTTTTATACCGAGAGTTTTCTGTGTATCCATTCTTCATTTTTAGTAACCTTACATTCTTACATTCATCTTGCAGCTAATTCATAACATTTTTGTAATTTATTTATTTATATATGATATAATATATGGAAAACATAGTTACAGCTAAAATATATTGAGTTTACCATCAGTAGTGTTGCCCAAATTCAGTCTTGGTCTTGCAGTCTTGGTCTTGTTCTTGCGTTTTTGCAAGACCAAGACCAAGAACAAGACCGCGTATTTTTAGCAAGACCAAGACCAAGACTGATCGTGCAAGACTTGAGCAAGAACAAGACTAAGCCTGCAAGACTCTTGCGTCTTGCAGCTAGGACTTAGCGCTATTTCACGGAGTAGTTAGGTGTAACAGTTCGGTGTATAGGTACGCTTAGGAATTCTATGAGACGCAAAAAACTGTATCAAAGAATATGAAAAACTGGACCTATGCGCATTACTTTGTATTAATTCTTGGTCAAAAGAATTGATATAAAGTAACATAACCTAATGATAAAGCTGTTGTGTACTGTTATGTTTGATTTGTGTTGTATTTTATTTTTTATTGAAATAAATGATAAATCGTAAAACTCTTTTATTAAATTTCATATAAGTTGAGGGTTCAATCTCTTTCTAGACAGATATTGTTCTTTAAAATACAGTCAAGTTATTGTAATTAATTTGTTTTTTTTACATGTTTTAGCAAATGTAAGCTTATAAATCATAAATGTTTATTAAGAAACAGTTACTTCCATGGAAAACGACATATAGGTCAGTTGATTTTTCGAATTTCTTATCAAATCTTCAGTTATTTATTAATCTGCTTGATCTTTACTATGGCTGTGTTAATTCAAGCTCACAATGTTCCAATTCTAATACGTTTTTCTAAGATTTAAAAACTTTAATAAATAGTAATAGACTGATAGATAATTGCAAGACTTGCAAGACTCTTGCTGCAAGACCAAGACCAAGACTGGGAGCGCAATACCAAGACCAAGACCAAGACCAGGTGTATTGGCGCAAGACCAAGACCAAGACTGGCTAAGTCTCGTCTTGTTCTTGCATTTGGGCAACACTAACCATCAGTATTACATCTGTAAGCCAATATAAAGTTTCCACTTAGGTATAGCTATAGAGTGCGTATAATTCAAGTGGGCAAAACAGAATACTTACCCGATATTTTTTAAATGTTCACATGAAAAAGTTATAGGTACATTTTTTTATTTTTTTTTTCACTTGAAGATGGATAACTTAGTAGAAACCTCCTTGCCGAAAACACACTGCATGTGTAAGGATCGATATCATGCTGTTTACACAAATTGTTAAAAGCTCTGCTTGCACGCAGCATGAAACTATTTTGCCTATAATTTGTAGATGCTATAGGAACCCGAAGAGGTGGATTATAACGTATTGATCTTAGAGGCACATTTTAATATATTTTCTCTACCAAATTAGGACAATCAATGTTGTTGTTCACCATATTAAGCAGGAAAGTGAAATCGGCAATCTCTCGTCGGTTACTAAGTGGCAAAATGTGCAGTTGTCTGCACATTTTAAAATAATCATTGAGCTTGTAAGGAAACTTTAACCGTTTTCCGTTTTTGTACTTTTCAATTCGGTCAATATACTTAAAATAACATGGGTTCCAGATTTGGCAAGCATATTCCAAGTGACTCCTTACAAATGTGCAATATAGTAATTAGTGTTTTTATTTCGTTAAAAGTTTTACTTAATAGCAATATAAATCCAAGTGATTTAGAGGCTTTCTTAACTATCGTGTCAATATGTGTATCAAATAATAACTTGCTGTCGTGATATACTCCTAGATCTACATCTGGTATAGTGCCACATCTCGGTAATATATGTATGACTTCCTTGTGAAAATGCAGCATTAATGACGTCATGTTTTCTTGTAAATGATATTATGGAGCACTTGGCTGAATTAAGGTCAAGTTTATTTAAATGCCAGTAATCCTGCAATCAACAAAGGTCACTCGGGAGTGCGTTCGTTTCTTCAATGGATGATATACCGTCGTATATTTTCATGTCATCGGCGAAGCTAAGTAGGTTACATGACTGTAGGCAGAGCTCAATGTCGTTTACGTATACCACAAACAAGAATGGACCGAGCAACAAGCCCTGCGGGACACCTCTTGAAACCAATACCCAATTAGACCTATAATTATTAAGTGCTACAGCTCGTGACCTATTTTAAACATACTTAATACGAAAACTTACGGAGTAAGTCACCATGAATTTCAGTCCTAAAAAGCTTTCCGATTTATTCTATCGAACGTCTTGCTATAGTCTGAATAAACGACATGAACCTGCCCTCCATCATCCATGGTATTATTAATAAAATCGTTCAATAAAAACTATATTTGTGGCTGTGGATTTACCCCTAGCTAATAGACGACTCTTGTTCACAGATATGACTTAGAAAAAGTTCCCGTAGAGACTCGGGAATTGCTGGTAGAGATGACGCAGGTGGCGAGTAAGAATCTCCTCGCAGAGTGCGATGGAGAGGTGACGCAGGAGGCGGAGACTAGTGTCACGGTGTACATCAACGTGCACAGCGCCGAGCTCGAGCTCTCGCTCGACACCAACGAGGCCTACCTGCTCGACGTGCAGACTAAAGGTGGGTTCTTACTGCGATGTAGCTAAGTGTGATGTGATGTAGGTGACGCAGGAGGCGGAGACTAGTGTCACGGTGTACATCAACGTGCACAGCGCCGAGCTCGAGCTCTCGCTCGACACCAACGAGGCCTACCTGCTCGACGTGCAGACTAAAGGTGGGTTCTTACTGCGATGTAGCTAAGTGTGATGTGATGTAGGTGACGCAGGAGGCGGAGACTAGTGTCACGGTGTACATCAACGTGCACAGCGCCGAGCTCGAGCTCTCGCTCGACACCAACGAGGCCTACCTGCTCGACGTGCAGACTAAAGGTGGGTTCTTACTGCGATGTAGCTAAGTGTGATGTGATGTAGGTGACGCAGGAGGCGGAGACTAGTGTCACGGTGTACATCAACGTGCACAGCGCCGAGCTCGACCTCTCGCTCGACACCAACGAGGCCTACCTGCTCGACGTGCAGACTAAAGGTGGGCTCTTACTGCGATGTAGCTAAGTGCGATGTGATGTAGGTGACGCAGGAGGCGGAGACTAGTGTCACGGTGTACATCAACGTGCACAGCGCCGAGCTCGAGCTCTCGCTCGACACCAACGAGGCCTACCTGCTCGACGTGCAGACTAAAGGTGGGTTCTTACTGCGATGTAGCTAAGTGTGATGTGATGTAGGTGACGCAGGAGGCGGAGACTAGTGTCACGGTGTACATCAACGTGCACAGCGCCGAGCTCGAGCTCTCGCTCGACACCAACGAGGCCTACCTGCTCGACGTGCAGACTAAAGGTGGGTTCTTACTGCGATGTAGCTAAGTGTGATGTGATGTAGGTGACGCAGGAGGCGGAGACTAGTGTCACGGTGTACATCAACGTGCACAGCGCCGAGCTCGACCTCTCGCTCGACACCAACGAGGCCTACCTGCTCGACGTGCAGACTAAAGGTGGGCTCTTACTGCGATGTAGCTAAGTGTGATGTGATGTAGGTGACGCAGGAGGCGGAGACTAGTGTCACGGTGTACATCAACGTGCACAGCGCCGAGCTCGAGCTCTCGCTCGACACCAACGAGGCCTACCTGCTCGACGTGCAGACTAAAGGTGGGCTCTTACTGCGATGTAGCTAAGTGTGATGTGATGTAGGCGGTAGCGATTACATCGTAAAATATCAGGATAGAAGACACAAGAGCTAAACGATAGATTTGATCTGGCATTAAAGGAGATAATTGATACTCATTAATGTCCTAACCCTCTACTTAATTATCTTGTTTTCAAATAGTGTTTTCGATATACCTTTAAATTCTGATCCCATCATTCAAAGATGACGTCATGGCTAGGAAGTACAATTATAATTGCAATATTTCTGAATGTTTTCTTCCGCAGAGGGCAATGTAACAGTATACGTCGGCGCTGAAACAGTATACGGTGCTCGGCATGCTTTGGAAACCTTCACTCAACTGGTGGCGGCTGATAAGCCTGACTTCTCTGATGAGAAGAGTTGCGGTCTACACATAGTCTCGGGAGCCAAGATACGCGACAGACCCGTCTACAAGTACCGAGGACTGTTGCTAGACTCCAGCAGACATTTCATCCCCATGGCTGATGTAAAGAGGACCATTGCAGGCATGGCTGCCAACAAGATGAACGTATTCCACTGGCATGTGACTGACTCGCAGAGTTTCCCTCTGGAGTCCACCAGAGTGCCGCAGTTTACCAGGTAAAGATCAATACGTTGTTGTGTTTCTAAAGAAACCGTTGAGTGTATTGCGAAGTTGTTTGTGCGTTATTTTACGTTTCTTTAGAAATACGTTTTGTATTGGAATGACGTCTCACGGTTGTCTTTAGGTATTTAAAATAGATGTTTGTTAATCTAATTATTATTGTAGAAAAGTATGCCTCGTGATGCTTTTATAAACAACACAATAATGAATTTTATTTGTTATTTATGATTGTTTTTTTAACAGTAGGTAAATAAGAAACAGACGGTGAGTTGCAAAATTCCGTTCACTAGTATAGTTAGAAAAAACAACTTTATCACGTACATGTTCTCAGTAGCAATCCGAAGCTGGTAGTTACTTACTTAGTGGCTAAAATAAGCTTATTCTTATGGCTTCCCGTGAGCCCTAAACAACTTAATTCTTGGAGTTCTCTTTCGCATTATAATTTGCAAATAGTAGGGGCGGATTCAGGAGGCGGGCTAAGAGACGTAAAATTATGAAAAAGTATGTTAATCCTCACAAGACACAATTATTAGATTTTAGTCTTTCCGTTCATAAAATCTATCCTTAATTTTTTCTAACTAAACAAACTTTAAATATAAATAAACAGTAGAATATATGGTCCCTCGAGCCGGATATGTAGAAATTAAAACAAGTTGATAAAATTTGGCTATTAACCCTCAAGAGCTATAGAAATAGGTATGTAATATATGTATGATGTTGTATTGCAGGTACGGCGCATACTCAGCTAACGAGATCTACTCGGTGGAGGAGGTTCGGTCGCTGGTGCACTTCGCGCGCGTGCGCGGCGTCAAGGTCGTCATCGAGATCGACGCGCCCGCACACGCCGGGAACGGCTGGCAGTGGGGCAAGGTATGATCATACTTCTATATTTTAAATACCTTGCATTATGATAAGCTAGCAGTGAGCAGGGTTAGAACATACTTCTAAATCTTAAAACGTGGTGTCTTTAGTGGTGGCAACTACCCTTGGTCTCTTACAGCCCTTGCGCTCCAACCCAACTAGAAAAAGTAAATTGTTATAATGTCAATTTACACCTTCACATATTACCTATATTACTACAAACATTCATAATTTCAAATCAAATATTCGCGTTACGAGTAGTAGGATCTGTAATTTATAGATTTCCTAGGCGTGTTATTTTTCGTATATAATAGACATTGAATCTTATATCAGACTGTCACTTTAACATGAGCGTTGACACAGTGTAGTTTAGCAGAGTGGAAGCCCCTCGCGGACGTCCTCTCTCGTGCGATGCCCATGTACCGACACTGAATTAATAGCTCATACTATGTTAAACTGTGGCCAATATACTATATATATATGTTACCGGCATTTCGAGGAATTAAATAATGTATTAGTTCGCTGCTTATGTTTAGTCATTATGAAACATTAAGTGAAAGAAAATATATTAAAAAACTTGCATACAAATTATTATTAATAATTCAACAAAAATCATTGAATACAGATTCATTGTTCATCACTTATACCTGATTAATGTTATTATCCCTGTACATTACAATGTATAATTAACAAATTAATTAAAGAAGAAATTATATGTTAAGTTAAGCTCTTTCAGCAGCACAATTATAACCCTTTTTTAGGGTTCCGTAGTCCACAAGGAACCCTTATAGTTTCGTCATGTCCGTCCGTCTGTCCGTCCGCAGCCTAGCTCAAAGACACCTGGTGCTAGAAAGCTGATATTTGACATGAATATAGACATAAAATATTGCAACAAAATTGTAGAATAAAATTTAGGAAAATATTTTTTTAAGGGTATCTCCTACACATATATACAGGGTGTCACAAGACCCATCACCAAGCCGAAGTCTACTCGTTGTGGACATCATCATGTCAAGTCATACTAACCAAAACTAAAACCTGGGAAACGACTTTTTTTTAAGATTTCACCGTTTTAAACCGCAATTAAAAGCGCACGCGTGCAATGTTCGAAATACCTTCTTATCCATGGGGTTATAGGGCATCTAAAGAACACACTGGCGGGGTAAATGCATCGATTTTGTACCTAATTAGAAAAAATCCATACTAACTTTGAGCCTCAATATCTCCTGAACCAGTAATTTTCCCAGGTATGGTGCCGAAGTAAAAAATGTTTGTAGTGATTGGTACAACATGGGCTTTCAGTTTTCGTTAAGGGTCTTTTTACACCCTGTATAGTGGGGTTGAATTTTTATTTGGTTGAGTACCCCATTATGTGGGGTATCATTGGATAGGTTTTAAGAAATATTATTAGCTTGCTCAAATCATTTTTCGATCAAGTGATTGGTTTGTCAAATATCAAGCTTTGAAGTGAAAAAAAAAATTATACTCAAGTGTACCCTCTGCCGGCTAAACTATTAATTTGGAAGAGGTGAAAAAAATCACAAATGTATTACATATAAAGAATTTAAAAGGAAAACTATCACGGCTAAGTAGACATCACTAGTTTACGAGTAATCGTTGTTTAACTTATAAATACCTATTTCTGTGAGTTTACATTGGGAGCGCTGGCTTAATCTTAGCGATATACGTACTTTGGTATGTAATGTACTACGGGGTACAATGTGGGCCCGTTTTAAGTCCCATGTAAAACAAAAATTATTATCAATAATGGCAGTTGAATATTATTAATATAAAGCATTTTTGAATCTTTGTTGAATAGACGGATAAAGGATTAGGACCCGCCTGCCCTGACTTAGATTCTAAAATTACAAATCTCTAGTTTTAACCAGTACTTACCAAATCTGTAAGTACGAAAACGCCGTTTACTTCAAGCCTGCAAAATGACAAGATACTGTCATCCTACTTATGCCATAACCTTGATTATTTCCAGGAGTACGGGTTCGGTGACTTGGCGGTGTGTGTGAACGAGTACCCGTGGCGGCCGCTGTGCATCGAGCCGCCATGCGGACAGCTCAACCCCGCCAACCCCGCCATGTACCGCGTGCTCAGGGACCTGTACCGGGACATCGCGGAACTCCTGCCCAAGCCGGCCTTGTTCCACATGGGAGGAGACGAGGTCAGTAATCAGTAATCAGTAATCTTTATTTGCATTCCACAATGTGAGCTTAGATGTAACTTAGGAACTATGAGATCATCATGGACCCTGTCGGGCACAGCAAAAATTAGAAGGGAGGAAGAGAGCATAATAATTCGTTATATTTAATACTAATTAATTTAATGGATAATTTTTCTTTCAATAAATAGTTCATTATTATATTAAGTATAATTATATGTATTATTCTGTTATCTTGTTTATGCTTAATTATAGTTAGTGGGTATTAAAATTATTTATTTAATATTAATTTAAAAAGTATCGTTTAGGTACTCATTGATGCTATAATAACATTTACTTAATAGTAATAATCTTACTTTATTTATAAATCGGTTAAATTTTGTTTCTTCCTTTATTGTATCAGGTAATTTATTGTATAGTTTTATGGACATTGCGTATGTACTTGTTGAATGTAGGTTTAAGTTAGAGCTGGGAAGGTTTAGCCTATTTTTATGTCGTAGTGTGTACCTTGTTTGTTTGTCTTCTCTTTTAGTGGTCAGTCACTACATGAATTGATTTTATTCTTGCAACTTCGTCTTATACCTCGTGCTTCGTATCCTTAACCGAGAGATCGCGTAGAAACTGAAGTCTACCTACAAATTGGATGAAGAGATCAGTACTTTGTACATTACATTATTTTGTTCTATAAATTTCAGTATTTGCTAAATTGAAATGAACCTAAAATTCCGGTTCACATGTTTCATTTAAGGAGATCCAAAACCCACCTTTTGGTATTCAGTTCTCGTCACCACATGCAATGATGTGTCAAAACAAGTCCTATTGCTCACCTTGCAGTAACGACAATTGCCTTCATTCCCTGCAGGTATTCTTCGGGTGCTGGAACTCAAGCGAGGAGATCACGAGCTACATGGAGCAGAAGAACTACGCGATCAACTCGCAAGGGTTCATCGACCTCTGGTCCGAGTTCCACGAGAAGGCGCTGCAGGCCTGGGACGAGGAGCTGGCGGCGGCCGGAGGGACCAAGCAACCCGTCATGCTGTGGTCCTCCGAACTCACGCAGGCGCACAGGATCAAGAAACATCTTAATAAGGATAGGTGAGGATCTGCTTTCTAAACAATGCTGTGATTGTGTGAGTGTGCCAGAAATATTTTAAGAAGGGTTGCTTTTTAAGTATTGAATATGTACTCAAAATATTTGCATGATTAGGGCCGAGCATACTACCCTGCGGCAACTCGTTGATTTTGTGTTGCTACTTTATATTACCGAATAACATAATTACCTCGTTGGTCTCGTGGCATAAATGTGCGCATGGGATTGGGAGGTCTCAGGTTCGATTCCCGGGTCGGGCAAAGTATTATTGGTTTTTTCCGTTAGGAAATACTCAGTAGCAGCACGGAGTCTGGTAATGTGCCCGATACGGCAATAGGCTCGCCCCCTATTACGTGGGACCTAAAAATTCATGGGGAAATGTGAGTGTAATATTACACCTCTGCCTACCCCTTCGGGGATACAGGCGTGATTCTATAAAAAAAAGACATAATTATATCAAAATATGGCATCATCATGGCCTTAGCGTTATCCCGGTTGCATCCAAGATTTACACGCCTTGGAGCCCGGGGTCCGCTTACTGGTATAACAGACGTCAGGTATGACAGAATATCAACTTTTCCACAGAGTGACTGCCGTCTAACCTCCGCAACCCAAATGGATAGCGATAATCCATGGTTGAGACTAGTATCAGTTTATTTGAGAGTACTGACTCCCCGTAACGACTGTCAAAGATCTTCATGCCAGCCGGGACCGACGGTTTAACGTGCTCTCCGAGGCCCGGGCCAAGCGATAATTAACAATTTAATACGCAGTTAACTTCGAAAAGTCATTAGTGCGTGCCGTGGATTCAAACCCGATAGATACCCTCTGCATGGCAGTCCGTTGGTGTCTCCACTAGGCTATCGCTGCCTCTGTATATCAAAATATGTTCTATATAACTCTGTAGCCTTTAACCTGAGAATGAAATGTTTATGGGTTGTGACAATTTCAGCGATATTTGAATTATTTGCATATAGTATATGCTTAGAGTATGTTAGTACATATTATACGTATATCGATTATATTATTGCAGGTACATAATCGAAGTATGGGAGCCAGTAGACAGTCCCCTGCTGGGGCAGCTGATGAAGATGGGGTACCGTGTGGTGTCAGTGCCCAAGGACATATGGTACCTGGACCACGGGTTCTGGGGGCAGACCAAGTACTCCAACTGGCGCAAGATGTACGCGCACACTCTGCCGCGGGAGAACAACGTGCTCGGCGGAGAGGTCGCCATGTGGACCGAGTACTTGGATGAACAAGGGCTAGGTAAGTTGTAAACATTTAAAAAAATCTGCATAGAAGGTTCACGATTTTAAACTTTCGCGATTCGTATACAGTAGGTCATTTAGCGGTAAAATAAATATTTCAAACTGCTTACTCCTAGCAACTGCTTAATACAGCATGAACGTGAGTTGACGGATTAGCAATTATGCTAGAAATTAGGAGCTCTAATTGTTTCAAACTATCTTTTAAGGCACATAGAGGTTGCAAAATAAGACATGAATACGAAATAGAAGTTATCTCGGCATAATAAGATGAAATGTGTTGTCCTAGATGCAAAAAAGGCCAATATACAAATAATTAAAATATTGGAAGGTAAAGGGCCGAGGACGCTACCCTGAGTCAAGCCGTTAATTTTGTTCTGCTATCTAATTTATCTAATATATAATTCTGCAAATTCTAATTACTCAGAAGCTCGTCAAGAATATGGATGTACAAATATTTTATATTAATAGTAATATTATCAGTTTTTTTAAGTATTTTTCGTATGTTCACTGTATCAAACGTTGTCGACAAATCGGTAAAGACGATTTCTGCTAAATATGATTGTTTCGTATTTGTTGTGCATGTGTGAGGTTATCTTACATAGGGAGAATGCTATGATGTACCTATAGTAACGCATGTGTGGCGTGTGTTGCAGACCCGCGCGTGTGGCCGCGCGCGGCGGCGGTGGCGGAGCGCCTGTGGTCGGACCCCAGCGCGTCGGTGTTCGCGGCCGAGGCGCGCATGCAGCGCCAGCGCTCGCGACTGGTGGCGCGCAAGCTCAGACCCGATGCCATCTCGCCCGGCTGGTGCTCGCAGCACGACTCCAAGTGCTTCTAGGTACAACACCCATCATTCTGCCCGACCATCTGCCGTGCTCAACTGTCGCCACTACCTTGTAGCGCCGTCTGCGACTGTTACCCGAAGCAGACGGGAAGCACCTAGCACCTAGTCTCTGTTTCAATCTCCTATGTAGTACAGCGGTAGCTATATACAACTAGTGTACTCTGCCCAACAATAGCAGGTACATAACACTGGCGACATCGGGTGGCCACCGATAAAACTACGACACTACGTGGATCCTGAACCATGCTATCTAAAGTCTACGGCACTACACGTCGGGTCGCGATTTTCTGAACTATATTTAAGCCTAGCGACTTTTAGTTAAATTAATATGGAATCAAGTTTTCTCGTTTTCCTAGAAGAATTTAACATGTTAATTTGGTCCTTCTAGCGATAAAATCTTTTCGTTATAGGTTTATAGTGTCAGCATTCTTTTTCATTTTAATTACTTTCTGTTAATAATACAACGCGGCATTTGTAACTGTGCCAAATGTATAAAATTACTTTCCAGCTCTCTTATATTGACTGACAATTGAAAGAAAAATGTCTCATATCTATCTAATAATTCTTTAAAAAAATGTTGAAATACATTTTATACTATGACCCTGAGCTAGGTGAATGACGATGATCTCAATAAAATGATTTACTTGTGTCGTCGGCAATATTTCATTGCGAAATTAATTCAAAGGGAGTAGAACAACTCTGAAAGCTTAAACCAAAATTCGATAAAAATATACTTATGACCTTTTTATCAAAAGACGCAAAAAACTAGTTTATATTTCAAATTATTGTAGGTACCTATTACACTATAAATATTCAGAATCATTGTACTATAATATTTAGAAACTATTATTTAGAATCAAACGGGGCATTTTCCACATTGTAACTACATTTTAAATAGGCGTAGTATACTATGTACATATTAATACTTGGTATGGAAGCCTGTGTACACAACAAAGACAAATATGTATAATTTTCTATTATATAAGTGTTATTTAAGTTTATATGTAGATATTTGTGAAGAAGTAACAGGCATTTTAGATGAAGATGAAAATATTAGAAAATATAATAGTAATGTGTTGTTTATGCAAAATACTGTTGTCTATCATTCAAATATCTAAGAATGATGCTATCTGTTCAATAATTCAATAGTTGCGTCATTTGTCGATTATCAATCGGTCACAACTCATCATCGAAGTATCGTCGATTGACAATATTATTTTGCAAAAGTAACAAATTGCTAAAATGTTATGAAGATGTTTGTCTAGTTACTTTAAAAGTAGGTAAGTATCGTAGAGTAAGTACATTTGCAACAACTGTTTTTGTAGTATGTACTCCGTAGTCCATTAGTAATGGCATAAATGAATATCGTAACTTAAAAGAAACTGTAGCTAAAGATATACATATGTAGCACTTGTAGCTGTAAATCTGCTGTTGTCGTAAACAAGTGCAACTGACCACGTTGTACCGCACTAAACACTTGATAAAACACTATAACATAACACAAAAAAGTGATCTAGTTGAGTTACGATATTTTTCAACTTTGACAGATATCAAAATGTTTCATCTATGTGTAAAGAAATAATTAAAAGTCTGATATAAAATGCCTCTCGAGTTGAAGACGTTATTTTATTAAGAACATTAAGAGTAATGAATATTGGTGCTATGAACAATATTGGTGCTATTGACCATGTGCATACAATTATGTTTCCATTCAAACATATTTTATGCGCATTTTCAATTCGTTTCATAAAGGTTATATTGTATATTGTAATAAAGTAATCAATGCAATATGTTTACTTATTGTTAAGAAATGTATGACGTTATGTATATTTGAATAGTTACTTATCCAATAATTGACAAAAACGTGATATAAAATATGACTAAAATATACAAAATAAATATAATTATTATGCAATGTATTTTGTTGTCTATATTGCCCTAACCTCGAATGTACGTTTATGGTAACGCCCTCTGATAGTACTAAACACACAAAGATGAAAGTAAGTATCAACAAGTCAAACGCAATGTTCACACGATAAACTATGTTTAACCAAGGTTAACTTAACCATGGTTGAGCTTAGCAATTCTATCAAAACCGGACTACCCAGGCAAATTTTTTCAATCGTTGGCTGCGAAACTCCTCCAGTGTTATTACTCTGTTTTAATCAATGGCTCTGTTCACCATTGTAGTTGGGGTTGAAAACGAAATAAATGGATGAATACCGTTATACGGTAGTTCGTTCCAAACCTGGGTAGTTAGTTCCGAAGCCACGTACACAGTAAAGTTATAATTTGAAGTGATGTCTTTTGGTCGAGCCAGTAAACCAGATGAATGGATAATTTTATTGTGATTGTAATTACCCACAATTCGTCTTGAAGAAGTCAAGAAAACCGAGCTGATATTTGGTTGTCTCAAAGAGTGTTCTTTCTAGTCGCCAAAGGAGAAACCATGCTCTTTACAAAGCAAACTTCACTAATTTGGTGTGAAGTACCACGTGGCTCTGTGCGGAATGTTGACCTTTTTGTTTACTCATTTGAAATTGTCTGCTAAATAACTCCCAAGTCGCCATGTGAAATTATTACTTAAACATTTACAGAGATCCCGAAGTTTATTTAAGGTACCTACTTCAAAGTTTAGGAATTTCTTGCGGATGAGAGAGAATATGTCTTTTTTTTAAATTTTATTTAATGGTAAGTACATACATAGACTCACGCCTGTTTCCCCTAAGGGGTAGGCAGAGGCATATTAAACGCCCACTTTTCGCCAGTGTTTTGATCCCACGTAATAGGTGGCGAGCCTATTGCCGCTTATCGGGATATTTTGTTTGCCAGAGCCTCGTCCGTTGATCGGCAGGTGCACCACTTGCAGGTGAGGTTGGCTTGGGACCCTAAGTTCGTGGTGGGAACCCTATGCACCCCAATGGTAAGTGACTTGACATTTTCCTGATCAACCCATATATAAACAGAACCTCCTAAAAAGTCTGTTAGTATTTTGTACGATGTCTGTTTCTGTGCGTCCTAGAAGGCAGTAAAGAATAGGTACTTCACTAATAACCAAGTTATGTTTTTATTTATTACAGATAGTTCTACAATTTTAACTACATATTTCACATTTTAAATATTATATCTAATAGAAATCCTAAGCAACTATATACAGTTTCGTAACAAAGGCTTACATAATCTAAATTATTAAACATAAAAGTATTTAAATGCCTTTACAGATACGTATTAAATATTTTTCATTTACATCAACTACAAAAATCTACATAAAATATATTGACTATTACTTATTTAAGTAACACAGGGAATATATTATAAACATCGACTAGAAAAAAATCACAAGCAAGATAATAATTATAATCAGTGTGCAATTTATACATTGCGAACTACTATTATTTTATTTACCTATTGTATAACACGATGTGGACCAAAATGTATTCGTGAAACATATTTATATGCTGAAGTTTTTGGTATTTTTCTACTAAGTAGTATTGCTGCAGAATAGATTAGTGTCTATTCTGCAGTAAACTGGGTGTTAAGTTCCGATAGGTCTTGAAAATCTTCTGCTGAGGACCGTACCTGCTAGTGGTTAATCACTGACAAATTAAGTAAAATAAGAAGCAAGGTTTACTTATTAAAGTGTAAATTGTGCTATAAAAATATTGAAGCTACAACGTGTGTTGACATATCCAGCAGTGTCAGAATTATTTTACAAAGCGATACGAGAGATCGGTGTACGTAATCATATTTATATATACAATGGAATTCTTGTTTTCAATGTAGGTAGTTGTTTCAACTGATACATTCATTTAAATAGAAACATTATTCCTAACCCTATCATTAGCACTTTTCGTCCCTAGACTCAAATCATTTGGCACTAGATCGTGCAATACTGTATCACTTCTGAAAATGCTGGTCGCAATCCGACTGGCAAGTCTCTCCGACTCTCTAATGTCATCATCCTTAGAATGAGAGGTGAGATCTATTTCTGTATCACTGTCGCTATCGCTGTCCTTTTCACGTCGCCTGTAAGCGAGGTTCTGTGGTTCATCCAAGTCTTGAACTGACGTCCCGCACGGACACGATTTAGGTTTGGACATGACTCTCAGGTCTGTGGGAACTATTTCGGAGTCCATTTGTTGAGACATCAGTAAGGGCGGGAACGCGAAGGGTTGCTGCAGCATTCTGCCATCATCATTCGAGTATGACATCGGAGTTAAGTCATGTACATTCGGCGGCACGGGCGGTAGACTCTCCATGTTGGAACCGTGCATGTAAGGATCTTGGCGCGGTGACTTCAGTTCTCGGTTTTCTAGAACGTTCGGTGGTTCTGGAGAGTCTTTATCGCCGGGTGATTCTGGTGCTTCTGGTGACGAATCTGATGGTTTTCCGTGTCCTGAAAATGTAAGAATAGATTTTATTAGACTAACTCTAAAAACCAATTGAAAATAACTCTCATTCTCACTACATATTATAAAACAAAGTCTATCTTATGTCTGTCTGCCCCAATGTACCTATGCTTAAATCTTTAAAACTACGCAACGGAAACGGATTCGAAGCAGTTATTTTTTTTACAGGTAGAGTGATTCGATCTATTCTATGACGACCAGTTGGCGCAGCGGGAGTGTAAGTGACTGCTACGCCGAAGGTTGCGGGTTCGATCGCCGCTCAAGTCAAACATTTGTGTGCATGAACATGGATGTTTGTCTTGGTCTTGGTGTTTCTATGTATAGTATGTATCTTTATACAAAAAGTATATATGTATGTTTATCCATTATCTATTACCCATACCACCAGCTCTGTTTAGCTTGGGACTAGATGGTGATGTGTGTATGTGGTAAAATATTATATAATATATTTGTTTCTCTTTCACGCGTACTTTTCTAACATAATGATGTTAAAAAAGTACACGGCCCTTTGGCAGGCGTACACGGAGACATAGGTCCAACGCGCAGAGGCCCTTTGAGAATTTTAATCTAGAATGTGGTGGGACACCTACTGAGGAGCCTCCATAACTACACTATGAAGTACAGCCACGGATTAGCCGCAGCAGGTGTAGGACTATTGCTACTTGTATGGAAACTAATTACTCTGGGCTATTGTGATGGGTGTTCAATGGATAAGTGAATATGAAAACTATGGATGAAAAACGGCGTCTGCCCTAAATACTTTTATAGTACGTCGGAAAGGGGCAGACGGTGACTCGCCAACTCACTAGATGGGCCCTCTCTAAATAGCCACCATGGTAAACGAAGTCTGCCATAAAGGCAGCCAGAGGGCAACACCGGTGCGAGTGGCTAGGGGTGTAGAGCGGTGCGGCACCGGTTTCGCCATCGCGGGTCGTGACCCGGAGCGGGTTTCCCCGTAATATAGTATATAATAAATTATTATTATATTATTCAAGAGGAAGGTTTATATGTATAATACATGCCTTATAAGCATTGCACAAGTGCGAAGCCGGGGCGGTTCACTAGTAATGATTAAATTGGCCTTAATTATCATAACATTGTTTATGATTACTTTATATTTCGGTAAAACGTGGAGAATCGACACTTTCACCATACGCGTCAAAATAAAAACAAACTCAATGGCGCGGGATATGTACAAAGACTTCGCAAAAGCCTCGTAGAACCAGAAAACTTTACAACTTGGAGTGGTTTGTAGTCAACCAAAGTGCCAAAGGCCGATCAAATCAAGGTCATACTTAAGGTAACTGAAGTCGTAAGCTAAGCTTCCAGGTTTACCATCACACCTACAAACCTATGCTGAATTCCACATAAAGGGATCGTCTGGAAGTCACTATTTACAGTCACTTTCTTTATCTCTTTCCCTATTTTCAACGTACCATGAGCAACGACCACAGAACAGTTAAGAGAGGTTAGAACGGCCTTGTGGGCGTGGCAGGCTCGCCGTTCTTGTGAGCAAACGCTCATATGCCGAAAAATTTGATTGACGCTGTCAACAATCGTGCTCATATTGCGACAGCGTACGAAGCTCCGCGAAAATAAAAGAATTATGCCGTCTTGCCGCTATAATAACGTGTCGAAAAAGAAGCTAGTTATGTACTGTGGCTCGAGACGGGATTTCTTTTCACATGTAAGTCCAAAAACCTTAAAATAAAAATGATATTTGTAATTATTACAATAGTATTATGTAATTTGTAGACAAAACGATACTATCGCAAGCAAATAAAAAAATATACATTGCTGGCAATACATGGGTACCATCTAGTACTACGTAGGCGATTGCGCAATGTATTTCGTTCACTGCGAACGTCAAAGCTTGAATTCTGCTAAATCTATGGTGGTGGGTCCGATAGTGTTGTACCTACCAAGTTGTGAACAATGTCGATTGTGAGTTCCTTCGTGTGAATGTATTCAAATGATTGTTATCAGTAATATTAAGATTAACATAACTTTGTTTATTACTACCGATTAATGTTTATTGTGGGTTATTAACTTAGTATCGCGGGTTACATATCACATATTTTAATTAAGAAAATTGATTGTGACATATGCGTTAGAGCACTGCTGTCAAATGAAATAAATTCGGACCATAAATTTATCGTAGCAAAAGATAAAGGGGGTCTCCTGTATCATTATATAAAGATTTACACCGACAATCTTCGGCAAATTAATGAACATAATATATGTTGACAACAAAGATCTTGCGCACCTTTGTTGGAACTGAATTATTTAGCAACATGAGTTATCACCAGGTTGGATTTTATCCTAGTGCAAGCCATGTTATAGACCTATCTAAAGCTATCATAGAAAAATATATCAATGTAAGATTGCGTTTTATTTTAAAAAAATTGAATTTAAAAGATAGCAAGCGTATGCTTCTTAATAAATACGTCTTATTTCAGGGACAATAATAGAATCTGGGTTGAAATTTAATTTAAATTATTGTTCAACATTAAAATATTATTGTATTATATACTTGTGTCATTTATTTCTTTACAAACTTTAGCTTATGTGGTTGTACACATGAATAGTTTATCACGGACACTGACATCTTAGGTGGACATGATTTTTAACTCTTGGTATTCGGATATGATAAAGGCCATATTGTATCTTGCCCTTTACTTTTATATTATTATTTATATATATTAAGAAAGGCCACACTATTTGTACCCTATCCCACCATCCCGAAATAAAAACAAACAGTTGCAAAACTTAAAGTAACAAAACAACAGTATTTTATCGATATAAATAATCGACCTTTTGGACACCGTAACATTAATGAGAGTGTGTGAGTGATCATCAAGCGCGATAGTCCCATGTCAAGCGAAGTGTTTGCGCTAGTGTGACAACCAATGGCAAACTCGCGATCTAAGTAAGTGCAGTTGATTTGTGTGCGTTATGCGCTTACGTTTAGTGTATTGCTTGTAGTGGAGATAGAGAGTGGGAGACAATCGGCGACACGCGTTCTAATGAGTGATTCTCCGAACCCTAAATTTTCGATGTCTTGAGGTTTATTTTTGTAACTAACTGACAAATCAGTTTGCAATTAATTTTAAAACATACCTCAGACTATTGCCTATCTTGCACAAGTTATTTTTTTTTAATAATATTTATTTAAATATTTCAAAAAAATATTTAAAAGTAGTTCTTCTGACTAATATGGTGTGTCCGTAACCCAGTTTCTTGAACATTAGTAACAATAACATTATTTCTTGTTCATAAATTGATGTGAATTATAATTATTACGAAAGAATATTAGTTGTTTCTTTACACCAAAAAAAAATGGTACTAATATTTACGATTGTTTATTTATAAATAAAAAAATAGTGAGTGTCCGGCACAAAAGTCTGATTCATATTCACGCGCTTCACTCGAACGTACCCAGCTAAATATGAAACATCAGGTGACCCCTCCCCGTGCTGGCGGTAGCCAGTGGCTTGACTGACATGGTCGCGACGTGACTTGTGGCTGGTTCGTGTCGTCGCGGAGATATAAAGGTAAATATCTGATTCATATAGCCTTGGTACACATGTGTTTCTGATTAGTATGTTCGTTTTTATAATTAAGGTAAATGGTTTTCAAACTTGAATCTGCGGGAAATATAATGCCATTGGGGAACAGAAACCTATGTATAAATAACAATCCTTAATTGCATACGTGTGATGATTTATCTATGTTAATGGGCAAAATTCTGATTGATATGTGTCTGATTCATATGGTAAAAATACCATATTAATCAGAATGTCACACATATTGTTAATGAAACGTTACATTGGCGGCACGTTACGCCTGTAACAAGTCATTTCGTATGAACCTAATGTTATTTACATGTCTAAAAACAGTAGCTGTAAATTTCGCAGCAGTCCTAATAACGTCAAAGGGGTTTCATATCTATTGACGACTAAATTTTCCATAATTAGTCTATACCTGAAATTAAAACAAATATATTGGTATAGAACTACGTTCGTCTAGGTAATAAAATAAAGGTACACAATGAAAAAAAAACTTCATTTAAATGACAGTTTCAGTCATATGTTCAAACAGTGTATTATTTCATACAATTTTATTTAAACGGGTCTTATCCGCGATATTTAATTAATTTAAGGTATAAATACCTATGTTTTACCGACGTTTCGGCCGTCTTATAACAGCCTTGGTCGCGGCAGGACTATAAATAAAATTGTATGATGTATACAAATAGCGAAAGTTTAAAATCGATTAGTGTATTATTTGTATACATACCTACTGTAGTGGCAAATGCCTGCATGTTGTCAAAATTGAGAGTCTTATTTAAAGGCATTTTTAGGTATAATTATAAATAAATTTGTTATCTTCGTTTTTATATTACAGTACACAAAACTGCCATCAGTACTATCTAAGGAAGAAAAAAGAGAGAAGAAGAAAATTGCAGAGCGTATTAGGATGGAAAATATGTATTTATTTTTTATCTTCATTAAATTTTTGCCATAATTTTGGTTATTGTTAAAAGTTTAAACGTACTTGATAATATTTATGTATAGTTTTAGTTTTTTTAGAGATTTTATGAAACGAGATACTTACATAAAAAATATAATGATAATTAATATTGTCGAGTATCATAATTATAATTATCGTGCTGTGATTGACTAGATTTAAGCTTTTATAAAACAAAACGTTCATAATAAAAATTCTTATAAATGATAATTGATATTGTCATATCATGCGGTTTTTAACTAGATTTAGTTTCCATAAAACGAGACGTACAACGTTTATTAAAAAGTAATTAATATCGTGATAATTGATATTGTCAAGTGCCATATCATGCTGTAATTGACTAGATTTAGGTGTTATGATAAGCATCGTGTGCATTTACTGTGATTTTAAGAAATAATTGACTGATTTTTCTAACTAAAATTTCATTTCTATCCCTTATTCTGATTCATATGTCACAGATTCTGATTCATATGGCCCCAAAAGTTTTAAAGTTAATTATCTCGGAAACCATTTTATCAAAAAGTGTGCCTTTTTCAGACATTGTATCTTAGGTTATCATCTTTCGTAAAAATATGTTTTATAAGCTTAAATGTGAATAAAAAATTAGGCCATATGAATCAGACAAAGAACGCAATTTCGGAGAAACACTCTAATACAAATCAGTAAAGTGGTCTACACACGTCCCTAAAATCAGAGGCGATATCGGGAGAGCGAAAATCGGCTACGACTCTACACACGTCCCTGCAAGCTAGTACGTAACCGACTGTGTAGCAGAGCGCTCTTCGATAAGATGCCGCCGTCGTCGCTTCCAAAACACAAAAATAGGCATCGCTTTGGCTCTTAAAAACTGGCTTTGGCATTTAAAACTTGCATAAGCATTTTTAAAGCCTCCTGCCTCATATCTCGATTAATATAATCTTTGTTTCTTATCCCATAGATAGGGCAACTCCCTATAGAGCTCGAGGGTTTTCGACCAAGCCTCCCGCTCCTTCTCCTTCGACATTTTCTATAGCAGTGTTCTCGCCGCGCCGCACACGCAGGCACACTCGAAATAAAATCTCGACCTGTCGCAGCCGCACATGCTGGCGTACTGCGGCGAAATCGGCCCGATCACGCTACACACGACACGACAACGCTCCCTGCACGATTTTTGCCCCTAAATCGTGAGCTCGCCCGAACCGATTTCAGAGTTAGGGTCAATAATAATAATTATGATTCCAATTTGCCTACAGACGACGCGATTTTGGATACGATCTAGGGCGCTCCCCACCACCGGCCCGATATCGCCTCTGATTTAGGGACGTGTGTAGACCACTTAACTATTTCCGTTCTAACCCCCTTTAATTGTTCTGTGGCAACGACACTGCTTATACAATATGAAAAGTACATGCGCCATGTCCATCTCTATATGTCTGGGTTGTGGGTTACTATTAGGTGTGACATTTTTTACCATTCAGAACTGTCCACCCCTTTTCGGTATACTCTACAGTCTACCTATACCGGCAACTGTATACAGAGGTGAACGCTGTATTCCGTATACGCTGCCTTAAGTCTAAAGTTCTACTCGACTGAGCACAGGTCTAGGCATGGGCGTTTTCAGATTTTTACGCAAACCGATAAAAATCCGATTTCAAATTTTGAAATTGATTTCACAAAACCGATTTTAGAAATCGATTTCAGTAGCGTAAGACAAATGCAAACAATCGAAATCTTATTGTATTTTAGGCATGAGACCAATTAAGTTAAATAAAACTCTCCAATCATAAATAACTATTTGCAATTTTCAAAATAAACATTAAATAGTTGCAATCTGTATTAGATATTATCGCCTCGATATTTAGTTTTATTTTTTCTTTTCAATCTGCAATTCATAAAACCGCCAAAATCCAAAACAATTCGCTTGCTTGGCGACCATTCGCTTCAAGCTGGGTATTCATTTGCGCAGCCTCGTGGCGAGCTGCCTCAACCTGAGCGTGCCGCGGGCTGCGGAAAGTACATGTGTCTCCACTTGAGCACACATAATATCGTATCGAGTGGCAAGCCTCAACCCGAGCCACGATTTTCTCAATTCCTCATTAACCACCATGGTTGACGCACGTAAAGTCGCTGCAGCATTAGTAGTAATTAGTCACTACAAAAGGAAGCGACATAAGAAACGGAAACATCGATGGTGGATTAAGGAAATATATCGTCAGTGAAATGTTCATGCAGAACAATTGTTGTCAGATATGACCCTTGAAGGCCTAGAAGAAACGA
Source organism: Euclidia mi (assembly GCA_944739405.2). Taxonomy (NCBI): domain Eukaryota; kingdom Metazoa; phylum Arthropoda; class Insecta; order Lepidoptera; family Erebidae; genus Euclidia; species Euclidia mi. Next base: position 328,158 of record OX123200.2, on the reverse strand, counting down.
TTAAAAATTTTACCAGAATGAACTCTGAAACCTTTGAAGATCTATGTATCAAGCTTGAACCAATAATTGGTAAAATTCGATACATTTCTCATTATCCATTTTGCCGCGTGCCGAGCACACGTACGTCCGTCTCCACTGAACGCACGCCTCACACTGAGGCGTCTTTGAGCATGGCCATTTACCGACACGATTTGGATCGCTGCGCGGCCGCCTCGTTTGGTTCAAGTCGCGGCAAGCCTCGACTCGCGGCACGGTCTCCACTAGATCTGCCTCGGGTCGAGGCAGCTGCTCGGCCCGAGGCTGCCTCAAATGGATACCCAGCTTCATCTCTTTCGTTCTTTCAACGTATCACTAAGTTAGTAAGAAAACGAAATGAAATTCGCTCTCTCTCATTCTAACTAACTAGTCGTTTGGTAGTGTGAAAGAGAACGAATGAATATGAAAACTATCGAAAACGTAAGCATTAGATTTACTTTGTAGTTTGGTTGCGCTTGCACCGTTTGGTTCGGATTAGATTGTTTGCGTTATCGTGGTATTGTTTTGCGTTTTCCAAAATCGGTTTTCTCACATTGGAATATCGATACGATACGATTTCTGACTGCAATCGGATTTCAGATTCGTTTTGATATATCGGTCTCATGCCTACACAATATGTCTAAAGGTATTTAACTGTGTAAATATGTGTCGTGTATGTTGAACTTGACTCAGTCCATTCGTAAGATGCACTCGATTACGATAGTGGAACAATTCCATTATTATTTGCGCAAACCGACGCGTTGGATTCATAAAATACTGTTATACCGATGAATATATTATAACAAAACTTAGTAATACAAATCCCTATGTTGTATCTGTTTCTTGTTCATCGCTTTAGTTATGTCAAATGACTAAAACGGTGTACAAGACCAATACGCAGTTTGTATTGAATTCGCGCTGCAGGTGATTTTATCGTTATAATATAAGTAATAAGAAATGCTTCAAGTATCTACTTAAGTAGCAGTAACACTGTAGTACCACTTCATCTAAGATGTACCTAAGTGACGTAAAACAAGTGTTACTCTCCTCCCAAATAAACCTGGATGTTAAGGTAACTTAGATAGGTGGGTATATTTTCTGATGAATATTAGGTATGTTATATTGCACAGTTACAATTTACTCGTTTTGCGCGAAAAAGTAACAACTATTGGTGAGCATGTATTAATGTATGATTCATACATGCTCACAAACTGTCACATTTATAAAACTAGTACAAAATCTACACAAATCATAAACTATCCGAAGGATAAACTCAAAAACTACCGAAAGGATTTTGGTACGGTCACCAATAGAAAGCGAGTTTCCTGAGGAGGACGGTATGGGTGTATAATTTACGCGGGCGAAGTTTAGTTCGAATGGGGAGGTAAAACAGTGTGACTTACCAGTGAGGGGCAGGGGCGGAGTGCCGAGCCCCAGACAGCGCATCCTCCACGCGTCCTGCAACAGCTGCAGCCGCGCCTGCTTGCGCCACTTCGCGCGCCGGTTCTGGAACCACACCTGCGCAATAATTAAATATCCATGATCAAACAACGATCAAATATGTAGGGGTACCTATGGCGAGAGAGAGGAGTATCGTTGGAAGGAGAACTTAAAGAAGAATCAATCAATCTATGTACTTATATATACGGCGCAAAAATACCCTTATGCTATATTGTGAGGGCGGCACACCACAACGTCTACGCGACGTAGACGCGGTGTCAACGCCGAGGTGCCGGCCGCTGCGTTGACGCTGACGCCCAATGTGAGGGCGGCCTTTAAGAACATTTTGTGCGTATTAAATTGTTAACTGACGCTTGCCTCGTGCCTCGGCGAGCGCTTTAAGCCGTCGTCGGTCCTGGCTGGCCTCAAGATTTTTAATACTTGTAACCGGGAGTCAGTGGGTACTGACTGCTGGACACTGCATGGTTTAGACCAGTATCAGTTTATGTGAGGGTTCACATAAACTGATGCTGGTCTAAACCATGCAACGTCGCTATCCTTTTGGGTTGCGAAGGTCAGACGTCAGTCGCCCTGTAAATAAACTGATATTCTGTCATATTATGTAGTTAGACTAGTAAGCAGATCCCGGGCTCCAAGGCGAGTAAGTATTGAATGCAACTGGGATAACGCTAGAACGATGATGATGATTGATTTTCAAATAAGTAGCGATTGTTACAAAAAATAAAAAGCATTTTAGCACTTTAATCCAATAAACAAGTAACGTTTGAAGTATAGGATCATCTCAATGTACAAGTCTTTCTTCAATTTCCGAAGAAGTTTAAACACAATCATTGGGTTGAACAGAATTTGAGAGTCAAATATACATAATGACAGACCTTGAAGAGATGTAAAAAGCAAACATCAAGTCCCGTACATTATCATCAAAATTAAATTGGTTTGCAAACTGCCTACCGTATAATTTCTTCGGCTGGTTGTCGAATGGGAAATGGTTCTCTCGATCGACAGTTAAACGACCAGTTAAACATTGATGTCCAGTACGGGGCTCGATATCAATATCAAAGGCATTATACGAATTAGGAACCGAGGTGTAGGACTGAAGCTACCAACCAGCTATATCTCGAGCAGGAACGTACCCAGTTTCAATATCAAGTAAAAAGTAGATCTTCCCATAAAGAAATGCAGAAATTCGGATGTAGAGCCACGCAAAAGTTGAAACATACACAAACAACACGGTGCTAAAAAAGGATTTATTTATTTTATTTATAGACTCACGCCTGTATCCCCGAAGGGGTAGGCAAAAGTGTAATATTACACCCACATTTCGCCAGGAATTTTAGGTCCCACGTAATAGAGGGCGAGCCTATTGCCGTACCGAGCACATTACCAGACTCTGTGCTGCTACTGAGAATTTCCTAACGGAAAACCCCTAAAAAGGTACTGATAATATTAATGCTTGCTCGTTTGATAATACCACCCTTGTGGGTTGCGGTACATCAGACTGGTACTGTAATTGAAGTAACGATTCAATTGAGAAGACGACGATTTTGTTTGTACGGTTTGTTTGGTTGAACGCGCTAATTTCAGGAACTACTGGTTCGAATAAAAAATCTTTGTGTTGGAAAGTACATTTTTCGAGGAAGGATATAGGTATTATATTACGTCACGACGTATGAGGAGCAGAAGGTATAAATAATTGTAACGCGGGTGTTACTGCGAGCACAGTTAGTACTGCATATATTTACTAAGGCTACAGCGTTATTCTGAGCTTAAGTTTTTAGTACTTATTAAATAATCGATTTTAAACTTTCGCGATTTTGATCATACAATTTTATTGAAACGGGATCTTATTCGGGATATTTAATTAATTTAAGGTATAAATACTTTCATTTTTACCGACTTTTACTCTTACTCTTAGTTTTACCAACGTTTCGGCCGTCTTACAACAGCCATGGTCGCAGCAGGACTGATGTCATCTCAGCGTCGTCCTTGTGAAGCGCGGGTTTCGGTAGCTATACACTCACTGTTTATTTTAATTTTTTTTTATTCGGATAAAAAAACATAGGTATTTATACCTTAAATTAATTAAATATCGCGAATAAGACTTATTATATATACAAAACTTCCAAAACGATGACAAAATTAAAGCTACCTCAGAAACTCAGCTAGGGTCAGAAGGCTAACTTACAAGACAAGTAATGTTGTGAACAAGTTATATGTTTGGAGGAATGAGTCTTAAGACAGTTTGCGAATAATTAACTGTAAAACATTGACGTTCATAAGCGTCATCTTGTGACCTAGATGAGTAATTGATTTTGACTTTAAGAACTAACTACCTCACAGATATTTCCACGTTATAAATAAAATCTTTATGAAATAATCTATACACTCGCCTTACTGTGGTAGCTACAGGCCAGAAAACTATTAGGAAATACAAATAAAATCTTTAAAAAAAGCTTGTTACAAAATTGGTCTACGTTAAGTCACCCTTATGCAACTCTCTTTTTAGGGTTCACTACCCAAAAATAAAGGAACCCTTTGGTATTGGTAGCTTGGGTTGTTTCCGCAACACCACACTCCACTCCACTACTCCACTTGTATTTTGCGTATACGGAACCCTTATAGGTTCACTTTGTTGTCCATCTCTCTGTGTCGGTCATCAGTCTTTATTTCGGGAGCGCGTGGCGGTATCTACCTAATCAAGTAAATTTAATTATAACCATATAGGTTAACAGTTCCTTGAATCTGTTGGAAAATAAAACTACTGAATTTACGTAAAAAGAAACAATGACTGTTGATGCCGCAAAGAATGCTTATTTCAACATCCTTAGGGGAATCAAAATTCATAATACTTCCCGTTCACCAGAACTATGAAATATGGCAAGAAACCTCGTTATATAGTATAGATTCAAGAAAATCTTATAACAATGCACTTGTAATTAAATAATAATTAATATAATATTTTGTATGGGTCAACGGTATTTTTTTGCTGATATAGGTGAAATACCTTATATTTCCGACGTTTCGGCATGGGTTACACCAGCCATGGTCACGATATGACTGATACAAAGTGTAAAAGTCGCGAAAGTTTAAAGGTCTATCTATCTATCTATATCGTCACGCCTGTCTCCCATTGGCGTAGGCAGAGACTATGGAACGCCACATGCTTCGGTTCAAACATACCTCTTTCGCTTCCTCGACATTCATTAACCTCATCATGCATGCGCGTCGGTTATGGGTACTTTTGATTTGGCCCTTTTTCTATACGTCACCTATTTGGTCGGCGTACGTCCGCCTAGGGCGTCCCCTACCGACATTTCCATTCATTCTTGCACAATACACTCCTTTCGTATTTCTTCTTTCATCCATCCGTTCCAAAAGTTTAAAGGTATTCATAAAAATATAATCTATAAAATAGGTTGAAATAAAAAAAAGTGGAGTTACTGGTTCTCGTGAGGTATTAAATAAAAAAGTTTGATTTGCATATTACTAATTCTGATAATTAATGAAACGGCACCAGTTTTCTCTAAAGTAAAGCTAAAACCTTAGTCGGTGAGTCCGACTCGCACGTGCCGGTTTTTTCCATCATGTCTTTCTATTACTTTCATATGTGTAGGTACGTGGGAGAGATTCGATAGAAGAACCAGAAGGGTACCTAAAGTAAACTTGCCCTAAGTTAAACATTCTATGACTGAGGAGTGATACAAACTTTAAACTAACGCACGCTCTTTTCTTGGGTTTACACGAATGTTCCATTAAAATTTAACTACTGTTACAGAGTTTACCACGATATATTGGTCATAATAAAATTACATTTCAATAATATGACCTAAAAACTACATTGTAAATCCAATCTAAATACAGTTTTTGCGTAACTGACTGACTGACAGACAACGCACAGCGAAAACTATTGGGTGCGATAGAAGATGAAATTAGGCATGTGTGTTCCTTGGGGACCATAGAGGTGCACTGAGTAAGGTTATCCCAAAATTTCCATGAGATTGGGAAGAAACAGTTCAATTAATATAAAATACGCGGCCGTAGCTGCGAATATCCTCTAGCTAGTTCATTATAATCCGATGTTTTGTATACTTTACAGGAGCTGTGGTCACGGAAGACTGAGACAACATTTCGTGTTTTCTTGAATGTAGACATTATTTTAACTACAAAGTCATATCTTTAAAGAGACATAGGAAAAAGTCTATTTTATAAAAAGTTTTAGAATACCTATACTTGTACGAAAATGATTCCCTTATTGTACAGCCATAGAATTCTTATTGCGTTTTTTTATTATTCGAAACTTCAATTGTCCGATTTGGTTACGGCTTTGTAATGGCCGCGTTGCGGTTTGTAACTGTTTAAGGCATGGAGCAATGTTCCCATAAGTATTGGACCGCTGCCAGCTACGCACTGTTTACCGGTAACAAACATCGCCGGATCCATGATAACTAGTCGCAAATTAAACCTATTGACCATAATTTGTAATCGTAAATAGTTTATCAATTAAACGGGTAAATGAATAGTGATACCTACTCGATCATTTTTAAATATCCCAATATCGACGCAAATCTACTTCGCATCTAGACTATATATTACAGTGATGGCGCAGTGGTGAGAGAAGACGCCAAGTGATAAGCCTCGTAAGTGAGAACTCCCACCCTCATACTAGTCGCCCGCCAGAAAATGCTGGTCCTGTCATCCGTCATTCTTCGCACCTTCTTTGTAATGGCTAGCAGATATAATGTTTTTCTTTTGTCATTAAATGCTGAGAGTAAATCATTTCAGGCAACGAGACAGTTTTGTTTGCAGAAACACATCATAAGTATTGAAGCTTTCGACATTAGCATTAACGATGATGTTATATGCTTCTAGTACACAAAGTAAACTATTTTAATCTATTGTGGTGAACTAAAACTGGGATTAATAATTTTTTAATGTAAATATCGATAGATAAGTCAGCGCATACAGTGGACAGACAGAAATACAAAAAATATTATCAAATAAAAAAACGATTATTAAAAAATATTATTAAAACATACATACATACATAGACTCACGCCTGTTTCCCCGAAGGGATAGGCAGAGGCATATTAAACGCCCACTTTTCGCCAGTGTTTTGATCCCACGTAATAGGTGGCGAGCCTATTGCCGCTTATCGGGATATTTTGTTTGCCAGAGCCTCGTCTCTTGATCGGCAGGTGCACCACTTGCAGGTGAGGTTGGCTTGGGACCCTAAGTTCTTGGTGGAAACCATATGCACCCTATTATTAAAAAATATATATATTAAAAAAGAAGTGAAAATTCCTAAGTAAAGAAACATACCATTAAAGTTCATAAGAGACACCAAATCTGGGCATCGCATCGTTAAAAATTTTGTGAATGCACAAAACATCCGCGCTTTTGCGGCGAGACTCAACAGAAGAATCTACTTATATCTTTATAATTAATATAATTATTAAGCGTATCGATATAAGAGTGTAAATCCTGGATAAGTTTATGTCTGTAGCATAATACACGGAGACATTTTCTTAAGATCCGCTCAATTCTATTCATGTATAACAGGGTTGAAATTGAATTAGAATCATTAATCAATTTTTTTGTCCCAAACTAAGCAGAGCTTGTACTATGGGTACTAGACAGATCAATTATAGAAAGTTAAATCCTTATGTCAACGAAGCCGTAGTATTGGTGGATGAGTAAAAGCTTAAAATAATTAGAATTAAGTGAAGAATTCGCTAATGCCTACTTTATATTTGGAGCGATGAAATGTATTACATATTGCGATTAGGTATTTGTAAGTTCAACACGGATCCAAGTATCCATCATCGTTCGGTGCGTGGCCGCCATTGTAGATTGGCCAACCTTGCTGCTCCAAGGGCCATCGGTTCTTCGAGCTCTCTTATCTGCCCATTGGCACTTTAGCTTGGCAATTCGGAGAGCTATACTGGTGACTTTGGTTCTCTAACGAATCTCCTCATTTTTTTATTCGATCTTGCAAAGAGAATAGAGGTCTCTGTCCGCAATTTGAAAACAAAAGTCAGAATCAAAATCATTTATTCGTCTAGGCCACAAAGTGACGCTTATGAACGAAAAAAAATAAGTTAATTACTTAATGATTCTTCATTTACATTTACTGCCACGTTCGCACTGCCATAGGTAGAACCACGAGAAAGAACGGGCAATAAAACTCATCGGCCACTCTTTTCAATCAAATATAATGGTTGTACATTTTATTTTTGTAAGGAGCTGCAACTGTTTCACATTGTAAGACATCTAGTAGTCAAAATTTAGTAACTATTAATATCATACTCAAGCAGTAAATTATGTTCATTTGGTAAGCCTCCCAAAGTAAATATAACCCAAATCAATTGACAATCATTAGTAAGCCCATGACCACGAATTACCCATATTTTACAAATCCGCATATTTATATCTAATGAAAGTGTGGAATATGAATGCAAAATAAATTATGAAATGACAATATGGTAATTAACTAAACTATAAAATAATAGTTATTTGTGCAACAAGAGAGCAAAGTTGTTTTTTGTTTCGAGTGCTGATTTTGAGTCCCGAGCAAGCGAAGGTTTCTATGATTGATTCACGAGCGTAGCGAGTGAATCAAAGTTAGAATCCTGAGCGTGGTGAGGAACTCAACAGCACGAGATACAAAAAACTTTGCTCTCGTGTAGCACACATAACTTTTCACCACAGCAGTGAGAACACATATTACTTAGGAGACATAGAAATGAACAGGAATAGATTTAATTCTGCATAATCACTTGTTGATTTAACTCTTCTGGTGTTAAAGTACAGTCATCATTGCTAGTTTCACTCATCTTTTTAGATTATTTTATATATTAATATAATTTAACACGTTACGCTAAACCGTAAGGTTTAGCGTAACGTGTTAAATTATATGTATCAGCATCTCCGAAATTTTTATTCCCGCTACTTTTTTAAATCGCGTTTTAATACCGCGTCCCTGATGTTTATTTTTCAAATGTATCATTGTTGTAATTCTAAATAAAAATGTATTGGTTAAATACTAATTTTATACTTATTTTTATTAAAATCCAATAATAAATTAAACATGTAAACAATAACATAAAAAAAAAGTAATTTCTTTATTACAAATATCTTTTTTTTTGCGTTGCCATAGGTGTTTTCTTTGAGGTCGAATCCCAAAATCGAATTTCGAATTCGAAGGGGTTTGTTTTTTCACTCACTTTTTATATGCATGTGAAAGAGACAGAGCACAGTAAAATTCGAATGTTTCAAATTTATGGCTGAACAATGTCAATTCGTGACACTGAAGATTGAAAAATTAAAAAGCTACTTTTACTCACGCTCGAATCAAAATCGTGTTTTGTTCACTGTTGTCTCGCAGCAAAAGCGGCATGTTTGAGCTGCTGAGGTGAAAAACTACTTTATTATTGACCTAGGCAAAAGCGAACAACTATTTCCAAGCGCACCTGTCATCAAAATAATCTTTCAAACTATAATTTGCCTTATTTATGAAAAGTACCTACTTTTAACTTCTGCCTGAAACGAACTTAACGGCTAGTCAAAAATATAAGTCGGTATTTTATTATACATATATGCGTATACTAAGCCCAATAAAAGATCTATGAGTTTTGTGCAAACGAAAATACGTAACATATGATTTGGGTCTATGTCTAGTATTAATATTGTGTATTACTATTCATTTTATAAGAATTTATATTTAGTCGTACATGTATAACGCTGGCATAAATATACATATTGCGACGCTACAGTACCAATAGATTTAAAAAAAAAATTGAGTGAGACTCTTGTCTTTAACTGGTAAATGGCCCTTACTGCCCTTTTTTGCAATATAAAAATATTTTCGATATTAGCAGCTCTACCCCATAATAATATGACATAACACTATGAAAAAAAAAATCTAGCCGTGTCGACGTAGGTCTATCTACGAATCTTCTCCTCTCTCTCCTAAACGGCATAAGCAGATGTGCTTAGTAACAGGGAACTGAGAGATATGTAACGTGCGCACCCCACTGTAACTTCGAATTAAGTGTTAATCCTATCATAGCATCTATAAATAATGTAGATTCAGTTGTTTCGAGTACATCATCATTTAAAACTATGTTAGGACCAAGGTTTCTGACATTAGTGTTAATATTGTGTATTACTATTCATTTTATAAGAATTTATATTTAGTCGTACATGTATAGCGCTGGCATAAATATACATATTGCGACGCTACAGTAAGCATAACAGTAGATTAAAAAAAAATTTTGAGTGAGACTCTTGTCTTTAACTGGTAAATGGCCCTTACTGCCCTTTTTTGCAATATAAAAATATTTTCGATATTAGCAGCTCTACCCCATAATAATATGACATAACACTATGAAAAAAGAGTGAGTGAAGCAAGTGAGGTATGTCAGGATCGTTGCAAATGGCGTTCCGTAGTCTCTGCCTACCCCTCCGGGAAACAGGCGTGAGTCTATGTATGTATGTTTCTGACATTAGGCAGAGCAAACTTAACACATTTCGTTTTTTTGGCGTTCAGTACTAGATTGTTTACATTAAACAATTTAGTCCCTTGAATGAGTGCAGTGTTTATATGTTGTATTGTATTAAAGTGTTCCTTATTTCTATCTACTTTAAATATCAAAGTATCGTCAGCAAACAGTACAACGTCACAAATGTTTCTCAAGTAAAAAGGTAAATCGTTTATGTAAACAAGAAATAAGAAAGGCCTTAGGATACTGCCCTGTGGCATTCCTAAATCAACAGGTATTCCACAGGATTTTGAGCCATTTATTTCAACACATTGGATCCTGTCACTTAAGTACAACTTAATGACATCCACTGCTTTAGTCTGTAGGCCGTAATGTCTTAGCTTGCACATGAGCGTCTCATGGCAGACACAACCAAATGATTCCGAAAGGTCGCAAAACACACCAATAGCATTTTGGGCACTCTCCCAAGCACTGTAGATATGTTTGAGTAACGCTACTCCTGCATCTGTTGTCGAGTGACGCTTAGTAAAAACCATATTGCTCACTATGAAGGAGGCTGTTTTGATTAAAAAGTCTAAGTCACCTAAAAGCTTCGAGATTATTTACATAAAACAAACCAAAACAAAAGCTGACTCTACTAGTCCTCAAATTCACAATTTCGTTCAAAAATATTATCAATTAATAGCACTAACACTACGCCCTTAATTACATCCACATTCGGTGAAAGAGGTAAGTATGTATATGTAATTAGTTTATGAAAAAGTTTCTGAACATTTACCATCATCATCATCATCAGTCTGCCATAGTCTACTGCTAGTTATAGACCTCTCCAATGGCACGCCACTGAGCCCGATTATTTAATTAATTAATCATAACTATAATTTTGTTGTTTGTTTTATATTTTTGGCTTGGTCAGTCTAATGATTATCAAGAAAGTACTGCCGTTATATCCTTTACTCTTGAAAGCCTTGCTGGTCAAACACATAACCAAATTCTGTTACACAATGATGTTTCCTATCATACTATGACAGCACTAAAGACAGCTACAAACCAATTCTAATACATTGCGTACACTTACTTGTTCTATCACCTGAGAGAGCTCGATTCTAAACGCCACCGTCTCCCTGTTTAATATAAATAAAAAACTGTGTACACTAACTTGTACTCTTGCCTCGTAGATACAAATTCTAGGCGCCACCTTCGCATTGCAAACGTCGGTACATTGCCGTTTCTGCAGACACGAGGGGACTCGCTGGCTGTTTGCACTGACTTGAACACTCGCCTCGATTGACTCTGAATGCGACTTCCTTTCTGATGAATAAGTTGGACAGTGCGGCTTCTGTAAGGCGGAGTCGACTCCCTGCATGTGTACAGTAACTTGTACTCTAGAGTGCAAGTTACTCAAGTGCTAACCTCAGACAACCCAATCCTGAGGCCTTGTGAAATACATCTTGACAAGGTGACTACTAGAAGAGCGACTAGAATCGATGATTTTATACACTTACTTGCACTCTCGCCTCAGAGAGACTGATCCTCAGCGCGACCTCCTCCCTGAGGAACACATCCGGGTAGTGCGTCTTCTGGAAGAGTGACTCGAGTTCGCTGAGCTGCTGCGGAGTGAAGGTAGTGCGGTTGCGGCGCTGGCGCCGGCGACCGAACATGTACTCCGTCAGCAAGTCGCCAGGTAGAGGAGACAGGTATGGACCCGCCATCGTGCTGTGGTGCTTGTTACTTGACGTCCTTAAAGTCTTTTATGCCGTCATTTCTTTAAGAACTTGTTGTCGTGTTCGCGTAATTGCAAGGTTACCGTGTTTTATAATTGTTATATTCTTTTCAAATTTTTTTGCAGTTAGAAGACTTTGATGCAATTTTATATAAAGTGTTTAAGAAATTGATAATTGGAATAAATATATGTGATAAGAAGTCATATAATCATTTACTTGTTCAATCAATTTATGAATAAATATTGTAACTATAATTATTTCATAAATACAAAGTTATTTAAAAGTTATCGTCAGCGTGTTTCTCACTAAACTTGAAGTTACTAATAAACAAGTCTCATATCCGAGATGATCCGAGCACTACTGTTTGGTTTCGCCAAAATCTCGTTGTGAAAACCACCCTGACTCCACCCCCTCTCCTTAGTACAACCCCTCGTGATTGGCCGATGGCTGCAGGGGTTGGAAATTTTAGCCAATGAGAGCCCAGCGCAGAGGGTTGTATTTAATAGGTGTAGATTAAGTTATGGCGTACAACAGATATAAATGCTGTATAAATGCGATCAACTTTGGCGCGGAGCCGTTAATGAAATATTTAATACGCTCAGCGATGATTTTATTTCGGAGAATATTAATTTTGTACTTCACAAAAGAATGCCATGTTTTTTTGTGTATCGTAATATTTATACACTGAAAAAGTAATGCTATTTTATATTGAGGGTTTATTATTATATATACAGATTTGATACTTAATTTTAATTTTGTACCTAATTCAAAAAACATTTTTTGTTGATATCTGTTAGTGGGCTGTAGAAAACTATAACCTCCTCAGTATATTTTATTAACAAACCAGCATGTTTTACATTTTATTTAAAATGTTATAGGCAGATTGATAATCGCGAAAGTATATGCTTAGTGTCATGCTCCCAGCTAGGTATTGCAAGCACTTTGTTTTTTTAAGCTGTCTTATGGCATAGAATCTATTAACCATATGGTTAATATATTTTATTATTAAATTAGACAAGGATATTCAAATATGTATGTCCCTGAAATTCATATTTTGAAAATATTCTTATCTACTCAAATACATCCAAACTCATCAATAAGTTAATTAACGCTAAACAAAAATATCGGTATGGGTGCAGTCACATAATTTTAAATTATTTCATTAAACACAGTATCTAAAAGTTATATGCTCAGTTCAGTGCAATTATAATTGGAATCTGTAGTGATGTAATAAATAGATCTTACTTTTACACTTCACTTTGCAGCAAAAAACAGAACTAGAATTATTTTTGTTGTAACTTTTGAATAATTTAACTTTTGACGGTACGGTTTATAGGTACCTAATTTATTTTATTGTTTTGCGCCTGATCTACCACAAGGGCCAAGCGGGCACAACATTCGGTGTGCCCGAACGACTTCAGCAGCAAGGCGCAAAACTTACTTGTTATTGGGTAGGTGCCACTGATAACAGACCACCCGGTATCCTCAGAGCATCGACATGACCTAACGATTCTTACCCCAAGACAAGAACAGAAACCGATTATTTTACGTGTAAGTAAGTCAGCAAGTACGGTAGCGCTCTTATTGGCTCAAAGAGAGGTCACCCATTCAAGTGGTGACCTGTATAATGGTGCTTAACTTTGGCGAGCTATTACGAATAGCTAGTGAAGTCATGCCATGAGAGCTATAAGCATTCAGCGACTGGTACTCAATTGGGAAATAAGCAGCGTGAAGAAGATAGAGAGCAAACGACGTTTTGACATGCGAGCCTAGGAAGAAAATAAATAATTACATAATATTCTAGCTTTTTAAATTAAAACCTTGGCGATGAATAACAACAACTTTTATTGTCCATTCATGTCGCTTTTATGATGGTGTTTATTAATATTTGTTAGGGGTGGTTGGTATGTGATAGAAGTAGATAGAGCGAAAGTAGGTATGTAGTAATATTAATAAGAAAATACATCTATTGTTGCCTTTGAAATATATGCATTGATGACTGTGAAATTGAGCTAGCCAAGAAAATTGATTTAAAGTTTAACAAGAGATTTTAAAAGAGAGTTTCAGTGCCTCTTTAAGCTGTCCGAGTTGGATTATTGTTGCTGTGGTTAATTTATGGTTGTGTGGTTTCATTTGGTACACCTTCGTTATCATTTAAACTATTCTGCGTACTACGACTGCTTCAAAGACTAAGACCGTCTGCATCAAATATTATTTAAAAAATCCCATTCTATAAAATGAAAATTAAAGTCGAGAAAGGTCTTGCAAGCAGAAAGTGCTCTCTATCACAATTCAGCTACGTAATACTAGCTACATACATACATGTGAAACTAAAGATTTCATTGAATAATTTGATGCCATGAGCAATCACAGAATTTATTGGAAATCTGTTTTAATTTTACTGCGTTGCATTATTAGCAAATTTAATGTAATGGTTGGAAGTAATGTTTGCTAGGTAAAACTTACTTAATGACGATTTTCTGTGAGAGGGTACTACTTCGCCGGTCGAGCTGGCCCAACATCAGTCGCGTATATATACTGTCCCACTGCTGGGCACGGGCCTTTTCACACTATGAGAAGCGTAAGGCCATAGTCCAACACGGTGGCCAAGTGCGGGTTGGCAGACGTCAAATGTCTTTCGAGAACATTATGGAGAACTCTCAGACATGCAGGTTTCCTCACAATGTTTTCCTTCACCGATAAGGAAGCGATAATGAACAATTTAATAAGCACTTAACTTCGAAAAGTTATTGGTGCGTGCCTTTGTTCCGAACCCGAGCTCCTCTGCGTAGCAGTCTGTCGGTCTTTCCACTCGGCTATCGCTGCTACTCGGCTATTGAGCCGGCGCATTCATGCTGTTATCAGCGAGGCTCTACTACTACCTATAAAACTACATGCAATTCCGTAGAAAACCTTAACGCGACTACGGAAATAGTTAGGTACATTATTATCAGTGTTGTCTGGATTATAATAACGAATATATTGTCAGCTATCATAAATATCAATCAGATCAAAAAGTAGACTGTTTAGGCGCTTAATTAAACCTAACTGCCTGCAAACCTCACAAGTGCGAATATAAAACTTGTATCGGTAGTATATTGGCGAATAAGTAGCTACTCCAAATGCCCCGAAGATCGCGGCTGATTTGAGCGCACACTGACATCATTTGAGATCGAGGGGAGATTTACATTTGTGTGTGTACTAATTACAAGTTCGCTTAGGAGCGATAACATCACATTTTATGTTAACTTGTTGCCGTGGCAGAGTTATGCAAAGATTTTACAATTTATTATTTATTTGGGTGATCAAATAGTAACAAATATTCGTACAAATTCATTAATTAATAATCAGCTCTGATTATAACTTGATCCACTGCTGGCACATGGCTGTTCTCGCTATTAAGTACGTTCGGTCATACGCCACCACGTTGTCTGAATGCGGGTTGGTAATTTCACATGTTATTTAGAACATCAAAGAGAACTCTTACGGTCGGTTTCAATATTTATCGATCTATCGATGGATTTGGAAATGAGAGATACATGTTTAGTACATCCATTGTCTAGTACCCGTAGTACAAGCTCTGCTTAGTTTGGATTAGATGGTGTTGTGTGAATGTGGTAGAATAGGTAGAGTAGAATGTTTGAAATATTTTGTATGGAGCTTATGATCAAATATGTTTCTCCAAATCCATGAAATCAAATCAAATTTATTTGCATGAATAGATCGAAAAAGAATAATATAATGAATGTGGAGGAAGCGCGTGAGGTTTGTAAGGATAGAAGCAAGTGGCGTTCTATTGCCTCTGCCTACCCCGACGGGAAAAGGCGTGAGCATAATATTTATGTATGTATGTATGAATATATCGTATATTGAAACCGACCGTTAGATATGCAGGTTTCGTTGCGATGTTTTCCTTAACCCTTTTGACGAGCGATAAACAACCATTCAAGCTGCACTTAACTTCGAAAAGTCTTGGTGCGCACCGAGGGTTTGGATCAGACTCCCTGCGTCACAGTCCGTTGGTATCTCCACTGGGCTATCGCCGATTCACGTTAGTAACATTTTAATACAGTTCCAGCAATGACTAAATCCAAAACACCCAATCTCTGTACACTGATCTACGGAACTCTAACTGCGGAATTCCATATTCTACCTGCATTTTTTTGAGATTTTAGTTTCATTTTTGACATAAGCTCCATACAAAATATGTCAAAGACGAATCTCGAATCTCAAAATCCATGAATAGATATTGAAACCGGCCGTAAGTTATTTTCATACCTGGGAAAGTATTCAATTTTAAATATTCTATAATCATGATATTTTGTATATGAATTACATAGGTACTGCCTCCATGGTCCATTGGATAGCGTATGCGACTGCTGATCCCCGGGCTCGATTCCCGGGCCGGGCACAAGTGTTACTGGGTTTTTCCGAATTCAGTCAGTAGCAGCACGGAGTCTGGTGATGTGCCCGGTAACGGCAATAGGCTCGCCCCCTATTACGTGGGACCTAAACATTCATGGCGAAATGTGGGTGTAATATTACACCTCTGCCTACCCCTTCGGGGATACAGGCATGAGCCTATAAATAAATAAAAAATAATTAAAAAATTACATATCTAATTAAGAATAATTTTATTCTTGTCAGTAAGCTAGATCATCCTAAACTAGTGCGGCAGTAGCACGAGGCATCGTAATTAGAAGCATAATCAGCTTGTTGGTAAAGCTGCGCAGGTCTGTATGGAGCTAAATTAAGTCGCTAAGTGTGTTGCAGATAGCGGCAGCACCGATTACCAAGAGTAAATGAACGTCCCACACCCCGACGCGGCGGCGCAGGGCTGCCCCTACACGACACATTACACTCGCTAATGAGTGACCTCTCGATACACGACATTATGTATTTCGGATAACCTGACCTTTTATGCTTTGGTTGTTTTTAAAGTTTTTCAGTTTATTGTAGAGTCATCGTGTACATAGACAGAATTATACTTAGTACAGCGCATTTTTTAGCATTTTTGGCAATAATTCAGTTCAAAAGTTGTTTATAATAACGAGTAGGCAATAGCCCACTATGAAATTTGCACTGAGCTAAAACTAACTTTATACCTACTCGTTCAAATTATTTCATTGGGTTAAACGTCAAATTGAAAGCTCTAAAGTCTAAAGAATGATTGTACGATACAATTATTAGGTACCTAGAGCTTTCGATTTAACAAAAGGATTATTTCAGAACGGCTGGAATATGATTTAAGGCCATTATAGAACAATATAATTACGATATGTGCAATGTGCAACAATGAAGCATAATATTTTAGCTAAGTTTGCATATGGCAGCATAGTTGGCAACAGTGATAACCTCAAGGAAGCTATAAATAGCTTAGCGAAAATTTGACTTAAAAATAATAAATTATTTTTAAGTCAAATTTTCGCTAAGTTTAGTTGCTCTCCTCAAGGTAATCCATACTCTTAGTGCAAATGTAATATAAATACCTCATTCTTTATGTCATGTATTGGCAACTACATTATCATATTCATACATTAACTACCAATTGGTTAGGCGGATTCTGGAGTAGCGACCACGTACCGGACGACGCAGCAGGGGTAGGCCTCCCGCAAGGTGGACCGACGATCTGGCTAAGATCGCAGGAAGCGGTTGGAAGCGGGCGGCGCAAGATCGGTCTGCGTGGAAAACCTTGCGGGAGGCGTATGTCCAGCAGTGGCAGTCTCTAGGCTGATATGGTGAATTAGTTAGGCACTTAACGAATCATAATACCTAAAAGATATACTAACAAATTGTTGAATGCTGTAGACGTTACCGAAAATAATGTGACAATTTTTGTAGAAACGTTAGCTAGATTATTTTGTTTTTTTTTTATATATGTATTCTAAAATGCTCCTTACCTCACTGGTCGCGGAAGATAAGTATAAAATGAACTTTTAGTCAATTAC
Organism: Euclidia mi; assembly: GCA_944739405.2. NCBI lineage: Eukaryota > Metazoa > Arthropoda > Insecta > Lepidoptera > Erebidae > Euclidia > Euclidia mi. The sequence goes on along the minus strand of OX123200.2, from coordinate 310,509 downwards.
TAAGACATACATTATGCGCGTGTGGGCAGCCCTGCGGGTCGGGGCGGCGCGGGCGCGCGGGCGGGATCGCCGCCGCAACGACGCTAAACGAGTTTCCGCAAACATTTTAATGAATAACACCTCCCGTGCAGCCTCCCTGCCCCTCCCTGAACCCTCCTGCCACTCCTGCCCCTGGGCCCGCGCGGCCCGCGCCGCCTGCAATGCGCTAATTAAACATTCGAGCCATATTGTCTCTGTTACGATGTTGCACAAATTTTCCCGCTCACTTGTTTGTAGCTGCAAGTTAATTATTTATTAATTTGTTGCTACTTTGCTCTACAGATTAAAAATATATTTAAGTGTAGAAATTAAAGATTGTGGATTGTGGACTTGTAAAAACTGCCCAAAGAGTATAAATAACACTTTGCTTCTTGCCTGAAAATAACAGATTATGGCAATTAATAATCACAACCTTACTGAAAATTAATCTTTAAGGACTTGTTTATCATCGTATTCTACGATTACTAAGTATTATGTATTAAGTATCGTTTACTTGATAGTTGTCTGTGGTTTGAGATATTAAACGGTCATCTCACTATTTAGCATAACGTCAGCATTTGCAAGTTGTTTCGGTACCATTGTGCCATCATTCGTTTTCCTATATATAAATTGTTTACACGAGTTGATTTTTTTAAATGTAAAGAAAATACAATATTGTTGTAAGTATTAGGTAGATACTGTTGTATAGTAAATCTGAAAGGGGCTGAACCCAAAAAGTAAGTGCCTCCTTTTTATTCAAACTTAGCGTTTATGGAATTTATAAATTAGTTAAGAAATAAAGCTGTTTGACAGGGTCTGCACAAAACCAAAATTAAACTAAAGTTAATCTTCAAATGCCACCTTCTTTAAATATTTTCTTACATCTGCGTGTGATATTCAGCAATCATCTTAATTAGTCGCATGAAAAAAGCATAAAAAAGCGCACGACTCAGTCCAAGGCTCAATTAGTTAATTAATCTTTTTTTCCGCGTTAAAATAGCATTTATGAGCGAGGCGCAAACCGGTGGGAACTACCTCCCTCGCGCTAAGCACAGGGCTGCCTTACTTACTCTAAACATGAACAATTTACATATCTATTTAAATTAGCATTTAGAATGTTAAAATACGAACTCCAACCCATAGGAATGGTACCTCACGTTTACTCAACTCTACTTACTACTTCACGTTTGACTTAATCAACACTTATTACTTACACCCCGGGACATAACTATAGTGCAAAATCGTTATCATCAAATGGTCTCTGCTGCTGAACCTGGCTACACAGCACAGGTAATACAATAGTGGGCATATCGGTGGGACTAGTCACAAAAATGCATAATTCCGAACCTGCTGATTTGGGAGTAACGATCTTTGTATATAAAAAAGCTAGAGTTGTATATTGGAAAATTACATTCTCACTAGACCATTGTCCTGTCTATAATTAAATATACTTACTGCAACAGAGCACATAAGGCACTAGACACGTGGTAAGACGTCACAATACGCAACAGTTTCCTACGCTACGCTGCATGCCAACCCTAGCGTAACGTTAACAGCGTTTACTTATTCGCAGCAGTAGCATGACACAATGCGCTCGTCCGCTCGCTGCACACAGCTGTAATTAATACGCTTTCAGCGCCGGCTAGCTGATTAACTAGATAGGTAATTAGATGACTGCGGTCTGAGCCACCCGCGCTACGCCTCTACGCCGCTACGCCACTATACCACTACGCCGCTACGTCGCTACGCCGGTGTGCCGGTGTGCCGGTGCGCTGAAGGGTTGGAGTGTTTATGTGTGCGTGTGGGATTTGATCAATTGTTTGATCAAAGGCTGGGATTTGTATGTTTAAATGATACGGATGTAGTTACTTTGTTGGATTAGAGGTTTGTGTTAAATGGTAGGTAAGGATAAAATGCCAATTCAAGATACTACATTAGTTGTTATACAATAACAGATACACGCTTTATTTATATTCTTTAACTCTACCTATCGGATAGACAAATGGATAGAAAGATGGTCAGCTGAGTTTACCTTTGTACGCTAAAAAGGTAGGTAATGACTGCTAAAAAGGCTATGTTGTAATGATGACAAATATATCTGAATAGTAAAGAGATTAACACTAGTTTGTGCTCAAAAGTGTGTAGTAAAATAATAGGAGTCTTGGGTGCAACCGGCATAGTGCTGGGACAACTTATCGACAAAAAGTCATTAGTATAATACTCATTTTAACATCTTAGTCATTCAATACAAATTAATTAAGCGGGCGGCTTAAGATCGGTCTGTGTGGAGAGCCTTAGGGACATTAGTGAACGTCTCCAGGCTTACCGAAACAATATATTACTAATTATTATGCTGTTATTTATTCAATAATCAGTATATAAGTTTGGATATTATTGTGCCCGAGAGTGGAGACCGCGCCTCGACAAACGTAGTGTAGAACGCCCTCCGGCTAGGTGGAGTGACGATACACGCAAAGTGGCTGGCAGCGGCTTGACACGCAGAGCCGAAAATCGGGCTATCGGACAATGTCTATTGATAACGTGAAATCGTATTTAAATTGTTTGTTATTACTACACCATATTTAAAATTTGTTAAAATCAATGCCAACAGACATCGAAATGAAGGCAGCTGAGCTGTGAACAATTATGTGTTGATTAGTATATCAATCACCGTACAGCTACATAAACCAAGAATATACATATATACGCAAGCACATTTTTGTTTTAATGCCGACAATGGCTTTGTGACTGCAGAGGGGTACGTGAGTACGTCATACAAACATTCATTAATCAAAATATGTTAGGTATCCTCATTGCTGACAAATCGCGATATCAAAAGGGATGCGATGTAGGCGCGCGCACTTCCTTCCTTTGTCCGAGCTCATCCGTTTTGTTTTAACACCCCTTTTAACGTTCATACACTCATGCATGCCTCCTTCTACTACTTGGGACGGACACACACCTGCGGAGATATATTCCCAAGAGATTTAAGTAACACTGGACATGAGTAATATAATCTACTTACCACCAGAGATGCCGCAGACCGAGCGAATTGCTGAAGATTAAGCGGACCCCGCGATCCAAGGCGGAGGTTTTAGAGCGCTACTGGGATAGCGTTGATAATGGACGTAAGTAGTATAGAATAACTGTATATACCTAGCTTATATCGGAGGTCACAAATCGGTGGTCACTGATATTGATACAAATGGTGTACAAATTGTAATTTCGTGTGAGCTTGTTGAAAAGTTGTCTCTGGCTCAGTACCACCAAAAATTGCTTAATAGGCAATAAAGCGATTTGATATGATATTATATTATTATTTTTGTTAATTTCTAGGATGATCAGTGCACATTTTAGGCAGAGTTAGATAATTTACATGAACTTCGAGATTGTATTTTGTTTACTATGTCAAATATTGCAGCAGGCGCAAATTAATGATATTTAAAATAGGTTTAAAATGGATGCATCTGTCGTTAAACAATTTACCTACTTACATGACAACATGTTCAATCTCGTATAACCTATTAGTGTATGGCCATTAGGGTCAACCCTTGAGTCCGAAGAGCAAAGGTAGCTGGAGGGGATCAGATAAGACCTATTGATTATGTATGAAATCGAAACCGACAATTTAATGTTCAAAGAACTCTACCACTCTACCCAGATATCCATTAAGCAAAAAATGATTAAAAAAATACGCATTTGTTTCAGTTAAAAAATCCATTATGGTCGGTGTGAACTAAAGATATTACAAGAAGAAGTAACTTAGTTACCTAAAGCTAGTTATTTACTGTTTTACTTAGTAGGTACTATTGAAATAAATAACTACTAACAACTGTTTCAGAAAACTGTTTAACACGGTTTGTTGGCGATCAGTCGTATGTACGCGTATGTATTTAGTAAGATTCGTGTTGCCTGTAAATACATATGATTTCACAAAAAAAGAATATTGCGTATCAAAAATATATTCAATTCTAACCAAATAGCAGTTAATATCAAAGAAAATAACACACTAAACTATTGCTGGCGACTCAACTTCTCGCGGCTCCAAAAGATTTTATGGTTGGTCTCTACCTTTCGTTTATGGTGGGTACTTGGTAGATATCAAACTATAAATCCTATGTAATATGAATTAATAATAATAATGCAGATAGCATTATTGTTATTATCCAGAGCTGAAAAGTTCATAAAACGAAGATACATGTATCTTAATAATAGGATCACAGTAAAAACGATGCGCATCCACCATTCACTGAAAACTTCAAATAAATTCCATGAAATGCACCTAGTACCAGTGTGTTCATGCCTAACGTTGTCTCGGTTGATATATTTATGATTAAGCATCTGGTCCAAAGCGCGACATTGTCTTTGCGAGCCCCTCTGTGGCGCCCCATCCGTCTTGCTTTCACACCACTTCCCCCTTTCTTTGCAGGCACGAGATTTTTTTAATTATGACGTTCAGCCTTTTTGTCTGTACTAAGCGAAACTCGGGACGGTTCCTTGAGTTACACCTGAACGGTGGTGGCAGGTTTGATTCTGTGCGAAGTTTTGTTTTTATTGTAATGTATCTGGGAAAGACATAAATATTATAATGTTGTAGATCATATCAAGCTGTACGCGATAATTTGTGTAGTTGCTCTATCAATGATTAAGCATATGAAATTGTGTCTAATAACGTCAAGAACAATTTGAGAAATACTTTATTTAAAAAAAAATCCAAAGTTCAATCTGTATTGAATATCAGACAACGACAGCAAAACTACTGGGCGCAAGAACCTGAACTTTGGCATGTTTGTTCCTTGGAGTATTGGGTACTGGGGAAATACGTAGCTGCGGGCATCCTCTAGATGACTAAAGATTCACCTCAAAGTTAATTTAGGTTGCAAATAAATTTCACACATTTTCACCTATCAATACCGAAGTCTCAAAGGTGTGAGGCTATACATGACCAGCCGTTTCCGTTCACCCGCGGCCTTTATCCATTACAAACAAACAAAAATACAATTTTTTCCTCTTTATAATATAAGTGTAGAAGTGTAGACAAGCTTGTACAGTGTACTTATCTGTCACTTGAATTATTTAATTATTCTGAACGCGTATGTTTGTGCCTATTGATTACGTATACCACCGCACCTGTGCTGTACAAAAACTCACAAAGGATGTGCAACTACCAAATTCGTAACCCTATTGTTCTTGATACTCGAATGTTATAGATAAAACATTTCTTAGAACACAAAGTATTTGATATGTGTGAAACGATTTTACAAGGAAGCTAGTGCGAATTTATTTAGTTATAATTGTTATAAACAATAGCGATAAAGTATATTGTAAAACAATTCATCGTGACTAAAAAGTGGTACCTTACGTCGTCAGGTTGGTGTGTAAGTATTTGGATGGTGCATAATTATATGGATTTAGTTTACACCTAAGTGGTGCCTGTCAAATGTCGATGTCTTTCCTTTGCATGACTGGAGCTTGCTTGCTTCTCATGACATCAAATTGAATATAATAATTATGTATCTTTGAACGCAGCAAGTGCATTTATTTAAATAACAAATGTGACGTCGCTGTGACGTCGGGACGACACCGCCTCCCGGCTGCCTGCATGTTCCGTCCCACCGCACTGCGAGCCTCTATATAAGCGGACGCGTTGGCTTCGCGCCTTTTTCTTGCGGCGGCTACATCCGAGTTAAGTCACCAACATCTCCTGGACCATCGGCAGCTGGATTCTCCACACAAACCCCACCCCTCGCCGAACTACGCGACCCTGTGTTAATTTTTATAAATATCACATAAATCATAATCTTTTTCATTTAAGTAACGCTTGCTAATTGATGTATAAAATTTATTTGGCAATTAAATCAATTTTTATTGTAACATTTAACCACGCTTCTCATTTAGACACCCCCTAGTAGGGATATCGTAACAGCACACACTCGAAAGGTCCTTTTTACGTTACAGTGGCGCCCACGGGAATATTATAGGTGGGGTTTTGTTGAGAATCCGCTGCCCGGTGAGTCTTCTTTTTTTTTTTTTTTGTGTATGTGTGAAGTCGTTCCAAAGCAGTGTGTAGTTATTTTAGTGGCATTTACCTATTGTTTCTTTTTGCTTGTTCTATTGTGCTCGGAAAGTCGGTGGTGTTGTGCTGATCACAATAGACATTTTCTCTTTTTGTTCTGTTGTGCTCGGAAGGTCGGTATTGTGTTGAGCCGGTCACAACAGACAAATTTCGTCTTACTACGCTTGGTAAGCATTTCTATATTATAACTTTTTCTGTTACCGCGTGTGATAATTACTGTGTATCAACCGCATAAGTAACGAGTTATAATCGTTCGACTGCGGCCACGTGTCCTCTAAAGACGCGCTAAGGTCACATTCGTCGATCGCATTCTTTGTATTTTGCGATTTATGACCTCACGTCCACTAACGACGTGCCTAGGTCACCTTGATCGTACTGCTTCGCGATTAGCTTTTTTAAATGCCACTAAGGTAATTAAGTGCTACTGGTAATTATTGCTAATAATCTGCTTTGGCTGACTTATGGAACGAGTTCACACCCTTCTCTTTTTCATTTCTTTCTATTTTCTACTATAACCTTCTGCTAGTGACTTTGTACGGCGATATATTTCTATATAGTAGCTATTATTAAATACTTTTACCGCCTACTACGGCGATTATCTTTTAATATTAACTATTCTTTTCTTTCTTACTAAGAAAGTTGCATCTTTGCTATACCACGTGTACCTAACATAGTTGGACTGGCTGAGAATGAACGTACCTAAAGATGCTAGCGTATTATATACTAGGTATCTAGCTAGAATTCCGCGTTCATTTATTAATAAAATGTACACGTGTCACATGCAGGTTGCTCACTAACAATAATGAAAAAGTTTAATCTTTGTCTGTTTGGTATGGAAATACGAATATCATCGTAGAATTATTAGTTGTTCGTTTTGTCAAATGTTTATTATGCTACAATCGTTGTTTTTGGTCTTCGATTCTATCTTCTTGTTGCTGCCTGTCGGTATGTTATTTGAGAATGCATCTATTTATGCATTTACTGTTCATTGTGAACTCAAACATAAAATTCCTGCGTCGCAATTATTGAATTATGTTCTTTTTGTAATGTTTTGTGTCGCTAGGATTGTTCTTTCAATGTCTGGTTTCTACTGAAATACATAAAACATATAATGATAAATAAATGGTAAAATTAAGCCGCTGACGGCCGGATAAATACTTAATTATCAATATGTAACTTGTTTCCTTTTTACTAAATGCTATGCATCTGGTTTTACTAACCATCTTAAATAGTACTGGTTATAATGTGTTCCTGTACTTACGCAAATGTTATTATATCTAACTGAATTTATCAAACTTAATTGAATTGAAACTAACTTTAACTAAAGTGGGTATTTGCACATAAATTGAATCAATAACTTCTTTCCTTGAATAAATACGTGCCTATTTACATATGAATCAAATAAATAATATTTATACCTCATTAAATAACTAAAGTGGCTGTTTACACACAAATTAATAAATAATTTCAATACTTAAATAACTAATGTGGGTATTTTTACATAAATCAATAATTTTATACTTTTATAGCTAAAGCAAATTAATTGATTTACAAGTTAAAGATAATACCATTTCGTATTTCACCGTCGTTTATTTCAAACCTAAAAGCTGAATGAAATAATTAAATCTTATTCTATTATAGCATAAATGTGTTTATAAACGATTGGGTACAGTGTCATTAATAACAATGTAAGACGCATATGTATGCAGAGTTATAATTACCTACATAATTATTTGTGAAGGCCAACAATGGTTCTTTTGTTTCCGAGTCGAAGATAATGCATTGTGTTGTGTTAACGAATTATATAAACATGCTAACATAAAACATGAATAAATATGCTAACATAAAACATGAATAGTTATTACTGTTATAAATTGTCGAAGAGGTTTTCCAAACTTAATATTTTTGAAAGAATCTGTTATTTATCTAACTAATTATCCAACTATCTGATAACTATCCAACTTTCACATAACTATATAAATATCAGATATGTTTCTCTTGGTGATTTCCATATAAAAGATCTTAAATTAACTCACTACAAAGTTTAAGAATGTAATGATTAATGCTCATCACTAATGAACTAATCACTAAAATAACTTAACACTTCGTTACATATAATATAAAAATCTTTAACTCCTAATTACAGCTAAATCATGTACCCATATATCTTGTTTTGTTACTTATAGCTTTGGTAATGACTGATCGAAATATAATAAAATATTTTTTTTCCCTTATGGCTCAGTGGCTGAAAGGTTGTTGTCGGATCGGTCTGTGGTTCGATTCTCGATTGTTTTATTTTTTTTTGTGTTTTTAACTATGGTAGTGTGTACTATGTCGTCGACAGTCTCCTTCGACGATGTACTATACATTACATCTTGCCGTGAATATTTTTTGTGTTTTTGGCTATGGTTGTGTATACTATGTCATCGATTGTCTCCTGCGGTGATGTACTATACATTGCAACCTATTCCGAATTGTGTATTTGCCGTTGTCGATTTTGTATCATAATCAGAAACCAGTTATTTGTCCGCGAGAATGGAATGCGGCCGGCGCCAAGCGCGCAGTGATGACTCACGTGTTCACTGGTTCAAACCTTCATTGTTATTCCATTTTAAATTAATACAAATTGTCCTTGCAATATTGCATCTACCTTGTTAATGAGCAATTTGTTTGTGATACTGCCAACTAATCGTATGATTGTAGTATCGTAATATAGTAAGATCGAATATTGGTTTACGACTTAACTCTTTCAATTAATTTCACTTATCGAATATGGGTGGTCAGGTGGTGCCTACCAACATAGACTGGGTGACTATTTACTATAAAACTCACGTATAATACCTCTTCGCGCGTCGTGTATTATAATGAATGCGACTCGCATCTTGAATGAATGTTGGCTTGTTCATGCGTATGATAGTGTGTAGGCCTTTTTGAATGTGATGAATGTCAGGTTATAGGAACGTTCAATGCTTGGTGACGTATGAATGGCCGAGGGTTATACTTGTTTTTTTCCTCTTTCAGGGTTAATAGTTGCCTCGTATTTAACCTACTGACACCACTACCACTCATCTGTTACAGGGTCTCCGAATGCAGTTGCCGCCTACCAGCCACAGAATTTTCCCTATGGGAAAATTCTGGCCTAATGGGGGGAGTGTGTGACGTCGCTGTGACGTCGGGACGACACCGCCTCCCGGCTGCCTGCATGTTCCGTCCCACCGCACTGCGAGCCTCTATATAAGCGGACGCGTTGGCTTCGCGCCTTTTTCTTGCGGCGGCTACATCCGAGTTAAGTCACCAACATCTCCTGGACCATCGGCAGCTGGATTCTCCACACAAACCCCACCCCTCGCCGAACTACGCGACCCTGTGTTAATTTTTCTAAATATCACATAAATCATAATCTTTTTCATTTAAGTAACGCTTGCTAATTGATGTATAAAATTTATTTGGCAATTAAATCAATTTTTATTGTAACATTTAACCACGCTTCTCATTTAGACACCCCCTAGTAGGGATATCGTAACAGCACACACTCGAAAGGTACTTTTTACGTTACACAAAATAAATTAATATATAAAGTTATAAATTAATGTATAAAAACTAGAAAAAGAAATAAATTAAACTTGAAATTAATATTAGGATAACACAATTATAACTACTTAAATACTACAACTAAAATTACATTAAAATATTAAAGTACATTACAAATAAATAAGAAAATGTATATTCAAAGGGCGTCGTGAAAGTCCTCCACATCGCCGTCTATTGGGAATGTGCCCAGAAGACTGGCAGCATTGCCACGCTGTATGGCAATGCTAATTTTTTGTGCTAGATACATGCCAGCCTTCTGGTCACGCGAGGCGTCGACAAGTCTCTTCGCAAGCTCTCTATAGAGAGATCTAGCACTTGGACCCCATGACCCCAACGTTTCGACTCCAAACGGCTCAAATACATAATCCCCTACGAGATTTACGTATTTGCGCCGTTTCAGAGTCTCCGCTGTGGCAGCAGCAGCGCCCGCACAACCTTGAACGTAATTTGGTAATAACATTTCGAAATACTATAAGATGTGATGTATTATATTGTAGCTAAGTTCTATATAATAACTTCTAGCCCTTTCTTAAATTGAAATATCGAACAAAAAATTTATCATTTTGCATGTTGTTCACAAACGCAGTGCGATAAAAGATGAACAGATTTGTGGTGTAATCTGCGGACACATTTAAGGCTGAGGTCTCAGGTGTATCGCACAATATTCGCGCGAGTGAAGCTACCGGCAGTCGGCTTGCTGCGTTCACGGAACTTCTGATTATGTAGAGGAATTAATTTTCAGACGCGACGAAACTCTACTGTAGTGCGGAGTAGTGGCAGGGAGGGGAGGGGGGCGAGTCGAGGCAGGGGGTGAGTGCGGGGTGGGGCGAGGGGGGGATGAAACAAAACTACCTCGTCAGCCGCACCTGTACTGCGAATGAGAGCTAAATCAGTTTACCGAGCTTTGAGCAACACTGATTCCAAGTAGGTACTAACAGCTGATCCAATTCGGGACTTCGGAGTATTTTGCTGAAAACTTGTGAAATCTTTCTGTTAGGGGAGCAAGCACATACATTGTGATACTACACACACACAACCTGAACTTGGACATTTTTTAAAATGGCCACTAGTAAATTAAATACGTTTGTGTGTTTTGTTCTGATTAGCTTTATCATACCGAGTCAAGGATAGCGACCTTGAATAAGGATCTTTTATTATTTATAGTAATCCATGTTCTAGCTCAATAACACGAAGATATGCTTTTAATTATTATAGGATTATTTATTTATTTATTTATTTTTACACTTCCTGCATTTTTAATGCAAAGGCGGACTTAATGCTATATAGCATTTTCTGCCAGTCAACCTTAGGGTGGTGCAGAGATGATTGTGGCAGGTGTATAAACTACAAAGATTGAAATAGTAATCCAACATTATACTACTTTTTATATTATATATAAATATTATGTTAATACATACATATTATATAAATAATACATACCTATAAATAATATATAAAATGAATATATACATATACATACGTATATTTAATACACAGTGTAACAAATGTAAGAGATGATGTTTCTATGGTCTTTCAAGTGACAGTTTGATGTAATACTGGCGCACCTTAGCCCTAAACGTGAAACGATTCGTCGCCATCCTAATCTCGAGAGGGAGCGCATTCCAGAGAAGTACAGATTGTACAATGAAAGAAGAATGTACAAGGCTTGAGCTATGAGAAGGACACGAAAGAAGAGAATTATTAGAAGACCGAAGATTTCTGTCATGGTTGGAGCAGCGGTATTGAAAGTAAGGAGCTAGGTAGCTGGGGCTATTAGATGAATGAAGAAAAGTGAAAAGAGTGGTCAACGCGCGCATATTACGCCGCTGACGTATAGGTAACCATGACAGCTGTTTACGATATGAGGAGACATGGTCATATTTACGGAGATTGAAAATGAACCGAATGCAATTGTTGAGAAGTCGGTCAAGTTTATTGAGTAGATCTGCATTCAGGTCGAGATAACACACATCACCATAGTCGATTATAGGAAAAACCAAGGTCTGCACAAGCATTGTCTTTGTCTTGACAGGAAGGAAATTCTTCAGGCGATAGAGAGAACGCAGGACACCGGTAACCTTTTGGCAAACGCTTGTAATCTGGGGTTGCCAGCTAAGTGTAGCGTCGATGTGTAAACCGAGATCTTTAACGGAAGGACTCAGAGGTATATTGGTTCCATTAAATGTTACCGGTGGAAGCGATGCCAAGTCCAGCCTGTTTATAATTCTAGAGCTTCCAATGATGATAGCTTGGCATTTCACAGGATTAACGCATAAGCCGTACCTCTCGGACCAATCGCGAATTCTTGCCAAGTCCCGGTTCACATCATCGATCGCATCCGGCAGATCCTCAGTTTTAGCCTGCGAGTAAAGTTGTAGGTCATCAGCGTACAAATGATACGAACACTGAAGATCAAGGGTAATGAGATTTATAAACAGAGAAAATAAAAGAGGAGAGAGTATGCCACCTTGTGGAACACCAGCCTCAAGGTCTCGCCAACTCGATGTAGCCTCATCAACTCTGACAGACTGCTGACGTCCACGAAGATATGAAGAGAACCATTCCAGTGCTTCGGAGGAGATCATAAGATAGGATAGGATGGATAGTAGGATATCGTGACTGACGGTGTTGAAGGCGTTTGAGAAGTCAACCAGGACCAGCACAGTGATCCTAGTGTCCTCCACACCCGCCCTCACATCGCCAGTCACTTTGAGCATAGCTGAGACTGTGCTATGCCCGGGTCTGAAGCCGGACTGATAGGGACTGAGGACATTGTGTTCATACACAAACTGGGACAGCTGCTTATGAACACAAGCCTCAAGGACTTTGGAAAGGAAAGGGAGAATGGAAATGGGCCGGAAGTGACTAGGAGTGACAGGATTAGTGACTTTGGGCAGTGGCCGAACATATGCTTTCCGCCAAATTTCAGGGAATTGCCCAGAGTCAAGGGAATGGTTTATTATGTGGGTAATAGCAGGGAGGAGATGGTCCAGGATGGTGATAATCATAAAGCGGCTGACTTCATCGCAACCAACCGCTTTAGATTTGATTGAAAGGATAATCTTTTTGATCTCAGCCTCAGCAACTGGAGAAAAGCGAAAAGGAGTTATGCTTGGTCGAGCTAAGCTATCTATGTAGTCCACCGTTCGACTCATAGTCTGACGATCAAACTTTGGAGTGGAGACAAAATAAATGTTAATGTCGTCAAGACTAAGCGCCGGCGGTGGATCCACACGGCTAACCCTACCGATACCCAGAGTCCTTAGGAACTTCCAGATATCGGTAGGGGAAGAGGAGGAAATGTTGTTGAAAATGTGGCTTCGTTTAGCATTTCGTATCATTTGATTACAACGATTCCTAGCAACTTTGTAGAGAACCCAATTTTCATCGCAACGATCCCGCTTGAACTTGCGGAAAGCTCGGTCCCTGCGCCTCATTGCCATCTGAATCCCACGTGTCAACCAAGGTGCGGGCGGTCGCTTCAATTTGATTCGCCTTACTGGGGCATGAACATCGTATAAGTTGATTACGACATCGTTGAACACTTTCAATTTCATATCAATTGTAGCAGCTACCTCAAGAGGTACCCAATCATCGATTATTCACGTACTTCAGGAACTTCCCAGCGTCAAATCTTAATATATAAAATCCTTGCGTTACTTACTGACTGACAGACACGCTACAGCCGAAACTGTTGGGTGCAGGGAGCTGAAATTTGGCATGTATGTTCCTTGGGGACCGTAGGGGTGCACTAAGAAGGGATTTCCCGAAATTCCTACGGGATCGGCCAAACCGGGTAAATTTAAAAAAAATGCAGGCATAGTTGCTGGCGTCCTCTAGTTACCTATATAATGACAGGTATTTGAAAAATATTTCGCTATATTGTAAATATAAATTTCAAGTGTCTATTATCAAGTAAAACCACGATAGCCTATCGGAGAGACTAATAGATGCTACGCAGAAGATCTCGGGTTCAAACTTACGGTGCGCATATTACCTGACCTGTCAAAGTTGAATGCGTAATCAATTCTTAACTTGCTCAAACATTACTTGATACTTGATGGCACGGGCTGTTTCCGCAACTCCACGTCTTGGCGTGTATTTTGCATACGGGTGGGAATGGTCTTGTCATTCGAGCCACCCCATGCTCAAACATTATAGCAAAAACATCGTTAGGAAACCTCCGTGTCCGAAAGTTCTCCACAATGTTCTCGAATAACTTTGTGAATTCTGCAAACCCGCACTTTTCCACAGCGTGGTGGGCTGTGGTCTGACTCTTCTTTTTAAATTAAAATGGGCCGGTGAGAGATAGTTCATAAACAGGGCAGATTTATTATTATTTTATTACCATATCGTCAATCTACCGTGGAGGGCGTCCTACTCTACATTTGCCACGGCGCAGTCTCCACTCTAGAGTCTCTAGAACACGTCAACTTCGAACGGTGATCAGACTGATCAGTTCTGCGACGATTGTGACCGCTGCTACGTCAGCTTGCTAATTCTTTGAGTTATGTCGATTATTTGGTGGCGTGACGATATACGCATAGTGACTGGCAGCAGCAGGACTCAAAGAGCCGAAGACTGGGCTCAGTAGTGTGTCATTGGAGAGGCCTAAGTATATCCAGTAGTTGACGATGGCAGGGTGACGAAGATAATAATCTGTATATATGAAATTCTTCCGTTATTGACTGACTGAGAGACAACGCACAGCCGCAACTACTGGACGCAAGGAGCTGCAATTAGGCATATATATCTCTTCGGGATCGTAGGTGCACTAACAAGGGATTTTCCGAAATACCCACCTGATCCAGCAGAAATGGTTAGTTAAAAAAAATGCGGACGTAGCTTCGGCCATCCTCTAGTGATAGGTAAATGATATGGTCTCATCTGGAGCAGATACAGATACCTGCTCCCTGCTTAAGCGCAGCAGGTTACAAGGAGGCCGCGAGTACTCTCGCAGTGGCGGTGATTAAATGGCCATAAACAAGATGTTTGTTGGAGGGTGCGCGAGCGGCCGCCATTATGAGGACCTACCTCTCGACATGCTATTAATATGAAAACAATTCGTACCGCGCCGCTCGCGTGTTTTTTTACACATCAGGACAAAATGTGAAGCACACAACTGATTATTTTAATCAGCGACTTGTTTCATTATTTTAGAAAAGCAACTTTATATTATAACTTGAACAGATAACAAAAGTATAGTAGTCAATTTTGCATTTTGAAGTGTGCTGTAAGTAGAGCATGTAACTACCCACAATATTAAAAAAATAGAAGTTGTTAAAAACTGTGCCGCGAAGCAATTATTAACGCCAGCGTTGTGCTGGCGTTAATCAAAGTGATGATTTTAACTAATTAATTATATTTTAGTTATCGAATTCAAGTTCATTATTCATATTCAAAACATATTTAAAAGTTTAAGCTTTATTAAGACTAAATTGAAAGAAACGACCATAAGTTGTTTTTTTCTTTATAGCTAAATATAATTATGTAAAATTATTAAGCTTAATAAAATGTATTTACTAGTAACAAAATCATCTGTACCTGCATCTTGATACTCAATACTCAATATTTTTATTAATATTAACCATTCGAAATGTCCAGGTTTCAAATGAACATTGAGTAGGTATTTGTCATTTGACTTAATATCATTAAAACACATAAAGATTTATCCTTATCCAGTAAGTGAAACACAAACCTAATAATAGTGGTAGTTCGACGAGTGTGCGTGCGTGTTTGTGTCCCGCAGTGCACGCTAAGCGATCCCCAAAGACTATGCATATGTGCGCGAGCTGCAATCAGCGATTGCTCCCATTGTGCCGCAGATTAAAATTTTAGGGTTCACCCGCTAATGTGATTGCACTCTTTTCTCACTAGCGGAACCCGCGGCCCCGTTCTCGCGCATTATACGGGCCCCGTGTTATTTTTAATCACATTTTTGATTTTACAGTGGCGCTGCTCTTTGAGGGGCAATCTGATTGATTGCTTCCAATGTTATGATGACTTGTGATGGCTCTGTTGTTCGAACAGTTTGATTACCTCACACGCACACATGTGGCTGTAGTGGTGTGTGTATGTATGTGTGAGTATAGTAACAGGGTTATAATGACTGATACATTGTCAAGTGGTATTTGAAGTAATAGTATCTATAGGATGTATGAGATATGTTAGTGATCAATTCGTAGCAATTCTGGGGCACTTATAGCGACGCCCTTGACAGCCTTTAAAAGCGGATTGACTTCATAATTAGGCTTAAAGTAGGAGTAAATACTCAGTTACTGACCCGAGCACTTAAGAGTCACTTCACCGTAGGTAACTCTAGCTACATCGTCAGGTAAAACCTTTGAGGCACCAATTATATTAAACTGTGTTAGAATGTTTAAAATTGCATATACCATTTTGTGGCAATAGGTAAATTTCGATTTTGACTTCTGTGCTTCGATCAATGTCAATTTTCCATACAGAAGGAAATATCAACATAATTATTGGTATCCTACTTAGGTATCCGTACAACTAAGCAGATTTAACTATATGTTGTTCAGGTAAAACTAATTATAAATTAAGAAATAAATGCAGTATGCCATGATAGATTCATTCACAAATTAATGTTTCTAATAAAGCCTTTCATGCACCTTTTAAATAAGCGTAGACTAACCAACGCTTTAAACATACATACTTAGTAACAATGTGTCTGCCATATTCTTTCACATAAATATTATAAATATGCTTAAACATCAATGGTAGAGATAGCTCACATTTTCTCCGCTAAAGGCATTCTCAATTAAGGTTTTCATATTTCAATCTACTCGAGCGATGATTGAATACAGAATTGATTGCACGGCGTATTGTTGCCGCTATCGCCGACTGTACTACCTCGTGCAGAGAGGCGGGTACACTCGCGCATAAACTTGATTACATCTGTCGATCGGTCCGCAGATGGAGTCGGGATGGGCTCAATGAAATCATTGGATTGATGGTTGTGCATGCGATCATTGTGATTATAGTGCAGAGTAATCACTCGCTCATCAGTCGGTAATGAATCATGTGGACTGTGGCTATACGTCATTGCATAGTTTGTGTAGTCGCCTCACTAATGTACTCGCCAAGATTGTAATATTAATAATATACCTGTTTATGATTATTTTTTTAAGAAATGACTTACTATAGGTAAAGTCAAGAACATATTTTAACCGCAAAATTAATTGAAAACGTAACAATCGTATTGTATCATATTTACGGTCTATGTTTTGCCGATTGAGTCAATTAACATCTTATTTAGCGGGACGTACCTATGTGACGTAAAAAGTTACGTGCATATTCAATTGCTAATAATCTCTCGGTAAGCAGCGATGTAAGACTTCTTTAGGAAACCAGCATGTCTGGGAATTCTCCATAAAATGTTCTCAAAAGACATGTGGAATCTGCCAATCCACACTGGGCCAGCGAGGTAGACTATGGCTTTACTCTTTTCGTAGTGCGGACCAGCCCGAGGATAACAGTGTATGTTTTAAGTACGGCGCTGAAGATAATGATGATGAGTAGCAACATATCAATCAACTTAACAATATATTAATTAGTTTTAGTGAATACATACTCTCTCTACTCTATATCTAAGTTTTGCCAGTTATATAGTGCTCGTTTTCAAATATGTTGAAATCACTCAAAGCCGGTAGATAAATAAAACGTTTCTCAAGATCATTCATTTAAACCTACTTATATTGCGTTTTCTTTGTACTACATTCATTTATTAGAAAATTCATACAGAACTCAAACGGAACTACTATTGTCAACTCAGACGGTTTTCGTTTGTGAACCCTCACTTATTTTACGACAGGTCACCTGTAGTAAGATAAGTAAATGTTTATAAAGGGCTCTTACTAACTTACCGTATTAGGTACCTACTAACTTATGTCGATATGGACTGGAAGCCTAATAGTCGGTATATATAAATAATAATAATATAATAATAATAATATTCTACCACATACACACATCTAGTCCCAAGCTAAGCAGAGCTTGTGATATGGGTACTAGATAATAGATAAAGATTTTTTTTAATTTTTTTTCTAGATGTTTGTAAATATATACATATTATACATAGAAACACCCAGACCAAGACAAACATCCATGTTCATGCATACAAATGTTTGACTTGAGCGGGAATCGAACCCGCGGCCTTCGGCGTAGCAGTCGCTTACGCTCCCGCTGCGCCAACCGGTTGTCAAATAACAAAGCATACAGTTTATTTTCTTCCCTTCCTTTTACGTTTCACGATTTTTCTTCATGTTTATTTATTGCTATGAGAGCACGATCATACAGATCAGGTAAATAGCATTTCTACCGTAATTACAAGGACGTAAGAGCATGTAACGAATCAATAAATCACGTATAAATATAAATCTCTAACGGCCATTTTCTATATTCGATCGATACATGGATTTTGAGATTCGAGATTCTTGTTTGACATATTTTGTACGGAGCTTATTATGTCAAAAACGAATCTAAAATCTACAGATCTATCTATAGATCGAATATTGAATTCCGTAGTAAGTGACTAGTTATTTAATCTGATCAAAGCACTTATGAGATCAAACCAATGTTTTTGCCATACAAATTTAATACCTTTAGCGATTGTGGTCTATAGTTTGTCCTACCCTTGTCCCACTGGCAATCCAAAACTATTGCCAAAGAGCCGGAATTCCGCATACTACTCTAATGTAATATGAGCTTTTCCATCCTGACACTGTCGTTGAAATCTGCAATTTAGGATTTCAGTGTTCTACGGCGTAGACCAGTTTAAGATATTTGACCTACGGCTGCGATCGACACTTAGCTACGGGCTGCACGCCGTAGCGAGTTTCATATAATTTAGATACAAAGGCAAAATATTTTTGTGAGCATTTTTACCTGATCGTAAGTAACAATGGTATTCACTATAGACTATGTCTGCCTAGATGTCGTAAAAGGAGGTGCAACCGCCCTCAAGAAAGTATTCGTTGTACACAATAGACTGTTTGATCCCCACCAATAGTGTGACCTACTGAAAAAAAAACTCCCTATTTCAATGTAAGTAGTACACAGTTGGGTAAAATAATTGTACATACTTTATTTGATACGAGTAAACTTTTAAAAATGCTGTGAATACCTACACAGATAGAGTACCCGATAACGAAATACGAGTCTGTGAATACCAAAGAACAGATGTATTAATAAGCATTAATACGGATCTCCAATATTTCGTTTCAAATAAAATCTCTGGGGATTTTAGCTGATTTCCATTCGTATCTCGTTGTATATGGCATTCATTGGATATTTTTATATAATGTATTCAATATTCGATATTAATGTATTCAGCGGCGCCGGGCCGCAATTTTCATTTTGTAATTTTTACAGAGTGCGCATTCGGCCCGCCAGCGGTGCTCAATGTTTGTCTCCTTATTTAACTTTATAAATGTTTTTATTAAACTTGACAGTGATTAGCTGTCAATTTTGTTGTATTCAATTATCTTTGGTAGCGCCATCTACCTTCCTATCTATAACTAATCGCATCAACATCAATCGTTCCACGTCAAGTGCGAGCGATACCATATTTCCGTCCCGCTCTATCCCACTCCCTGGAAGAGGCACTGCCTTTCGCGGATTCGTCGCCGCGATCGTCGACGCGAGTGACAGTCCAGAACATTTCGCTCGCTGAGAACGTGTCCGCAATATCGTACCGCGCCGCATCGCTGTATGTGATTATTACCGCATATATAAACCGCTCGCAAGTGGGAGTGACGGTGAAGTGAAGTGAAAACAAGCAGCTACATCACGAAATCACCAGGAGACTGCCCTTCGGAAACGAAGAAGATTGTATAAGGTAAGTGCCCTCCATCCTTGAAATATCCTATACCCACTCACAATCACCTCTTCCCGTATCCATCTCCTAGGCGGTTGAGAACCCGCTATCCTTTGTATACAGTCCATTTCCCTCCCAAGTCGCCTAGAACCTACCTTCGGTGTCGGTGTAACGCCGAACCATTTTTTTTTTATCCATACGAGTCGGATTCATTTACGTTTTTATACGTTATATCGCTATACCTAGGCAGTTATAGCACCTAGCTATACTCCTAATATATTCACATAACCGTCACATGGTTATTTCCGCCCGCATCAGTAGGTAAACTTTTATGCAGCTACCTACTTATTAAATTATTAATTCTGAAACTATCATAGTTGTCTTGTAAATCTCATATTTCGAGCAACTTTTAATTCCTCAGCTCTAAAGTGTTGCCTACTTAGCCTACTTAGGTAAAATAATAGGTACATTAGATATTCTTATTTTGTTCGTTCGTTCTCATTAGCTTATACTTACGTAAGCATGTCACAACAAAAGAAGTCACGCGTGTCGGAAGACAAAGAGAGGACAATCTTAGAAGCAAAACGCAATATTCTATTTGAACGCGTTCAAAACATCTATGAACGATCAAAAACCGCATCTATGTCTGACACTAATAGCGAAGCATTTCTCAGTTATTGTATAACAGTAGATAGTATTCGAACAGATTTTCATAAGTTGTTAGACGATTATAACGCAAGATTACTTTCTATCAATCCTGATGAAAAACCGAACTATCAGGTGTATACCTCATTCGAAGATCTTTATTGTATTATTAAGCGTATACAATCGCAATTGGAGGGTAAATGTTCAGCAGAGCCCGTTGCCCGCAAACCGAGATTATCGCCAATCGAGATTATGTCGTTTGACGGAGATATACGAAATTGGCCGTTATTCTATGCGAGTTTTAAGTCTACAGTGCACGATAATGGTTCTCTGACAGATGCTGACAGGTTGTACTATTTAATAGGTAAACTGTCACCGAAGGCCCAGTCCGTATTTGCAGGTGTCACACCCAGTGCTGAGAATTATCAGGTCATATTTCAGTCACTACTTGACAGATATCAACACGCGCGTTCTAGCGTCTACCTACTTTGACCAAGCTTTAAATCTCAAACTGTCCGGCAACGCGTCTGTCTCAAATTTCCAGCTGTTTATTGATAACTTCGTAACCGCGGTTAATTCTCTTAGGAATTTAAAATTAGAAGATCTTTCCGACTTTATGTTGCTTCAACTCGCCTTAAAAAAAGTTTGACACTGATACAATTCGCGCATTCGAGATGACGGAACGCAATAATAAAATACCTACACTAGATAGTTTTATTTCGTTCATCAAAGATCAGTGTCGAATATTTCATAATACGCAGTCTGGTTCACCTGGCCCGTCTAACACTAACAGCAACAAACAAAGGTTGAATAAATCGCGAAATAGTGGTGATAACTCGGTCCCTAATCCACAATCTTACGTTACATGTTCGGAATCTAATAATAATAATTTACAGAAGTGTCTGTGCAGTAATATAGTGCACGACCACTTATACAAGTGTCCCGCCTTCGATAATTTACATGCAACCGCTCGTTTGAAATGCGTAAAAGATAACAAAGCTTGCATTAACTGCTTAAGCATAAAACATAAAACAAGTAATTGTTGTAGTAAGACAAAGTGTCGATCATGTAATCAAAAACATCATACACTGTTACATTTCGATAAAGATAACCCGTTGTCAAGCCAAGCCGCTAACCTTGACACACTTGCGCCGCAGGTGCAGACCACGGTAGCTGCGCCTTCCGCGTCTGAGGGCGAAGTATCGTTGTGTATGACATCCATTGCGCGGGCGACGCGCACGCGAGGACGGCACTCGCGCATCTATAATGATCCGCGCAGGGCCAAAACGCAGTGTACGGCGTCTAAGACGGTACTGTTAGCGACAGCGCAAGTTATCGTATATGATGTTAATGGGTCGCCGCACATGGTACGTTGTCTGCTAGATAGCGCATCTCAGACCAATCTAATAACATCGGAATGCTTCAAACGCCTCGGATTATGGAATAACTTTAAAAATACTAACTCAACCGTCAAAGGGATAGGCGGATCAGAAAAGCATTGCAGGGGTTCCGTAGATATTAAAATACATTCGCGTTTTGATAGGAATATTAATTTTAACATTTCTTCGCTTATCGTGGAGCGTATCATGGACGCATTGCCGAACGCTAATGTAGACGTAGCATCACTCACTCATCTCGAGTCATTGCCGCTAGCCGACGCGGAGTTTGCGAATCCGGCAGGCATTGATCTTTTGATCGGAGCTTCAATATTTCCGCACTTGCTACTAACTAAAATAGTACGTAGTGAGCGATATGATGTACCGCCCGCTATTGAGACGGTACTTGGGTATGTGATTATGGGTACCGTACCTACGTTACATACTTCTCATTGTATTACGTCTTGTTGTTGTTCTGCTCTTCAAGAGATCAAGGTGGGTGCTAAAACTGTGTGTAAGATAAAGCACTAATTAGCTATGCTATGCTATGCTATGCTACGCCATGCTATGCTACGCTATGCTACGCTATGCTACGTTATGCTATGCTATGCTACGCTATGCTATGCTATGCTATGCTACGCTATGCTATGCTAAGCTACGCTACGCTACACTATACTATACTACACATCCGCTTTGTATATAGATGACATTGCCTGTAATGTCATACCCGCTCCGCTAGCAATTTCGCTTTGTGAAGAGCTTATTCAGCTTTTCAAGCGAGGCCAGTTTGATCTTGTCAAATGGACAAGCAACTCTAAGGAGGTTCTCGCACGCATACCAGATTCTCATAAAGCTTCTCCAGACATTGAGTTTGAGAAGTCTGTACCGCATAAGGTTCTCGGTTTACGCTGGGACAAATCCTGTGATAGTTTTCGGTTTGACGTCTCACCACCAGATGATAAGTGCACCAGACGCACTATGCTGTCCACAGTGGCTCGACTATGGGACATAATGGGTTTTGTGGCTCCCACAATTTTGTACGCCAAGCTCTTGATCAAAGAGTTTTGGCTATCAAAGTGTGAGTGGGATGAAACACCCCCTGACCATATTGTCGCCGCTTGGGGCCAGTTTGTATTGAGCTTACCGCGCTCAATCAAATTACTATTCCGCGTCATCTTGGGTTGGTAGATGAATGTACCATCAACTTAACAGGTTTCGCTGACGCCAGCGAGCGTGCTTACGGCGGAGTCGTATATCAGCAAGTCCGCATTGGTTCTAACTACTCGGTGCAGTTAGTTTGTGCCAAGTCTACGGTCTCGCCTGTTAAAACCATTTCGGTTGCGAGACTGGAGTTGTGCGCGGCCCTTCTGCTGTCTCAGTTGCTCCGCAAGGTTCAAGACACAGTTTTGCCCCACCACTCTATTAATAAATATACGCATTTTCCGACTCCAAGGTAGTGCTCGCTAGGATTTATTCTTCTCCTCACCGCTAGCAGACTTTTGTCGCCAACCGCGTTAGTAAATTGATTGAACTTGTTCCCGCTACTTGTTTCAATCACGTCGCGGGTTATCGTACTCGTCTTCAGGAAGAACTCTCCATAGTTCATATTGACTGGAAGTTTATTCCACCAGCATCACCACATTTCGGTGGATGTTGGGCAAGCATGGTCAAAGTAATTAAAACGCATCTCCTCAAAGTTATAGGTCAACAGATCCTCTCTTACGAAGAGCCTTTAACTGTCCTTGCACAAGTCGAGGCACTGATCAACTCGCGTCCGCTTCCAACTCAGTGAGATCTAGCCTGAAGTTGGACCTACCTCTTAGTTTAAGTATTTAGTTAGTAGTTTTCGCTATTATTGGGTTTGTAGTTTTCGCTAAAGTTAATTTAGATTAATTTTATTGTCATATCGCTGTCTTAGCCTATTGAGGGGTTATGCGGTAGTACACCCAACATAGCTAAGTTCAATTCTATTTTTTTTGTAAAGGCAACCCTTTAGGGCCGGGGGGATATGGTAGCGCCATCTACCTTCCTATCTATAACTAATCGCATCAACATCAATCGTTCCACGTCTAGTGCGAGCGATACCATATTTCCGTCCCGCTCTATCCCACTCCCTGGAAGAGGCACTGCCTTTCGCGGATTCGTCGCCGCGATCGTCGACGCGAGTGACAGTCCAGAACATTCCGCTCGCTGAGAACGTGTCTGCAATATCGTACCGCGCCGCATCGCTGTATGTGATTATTACCGCATATATAAACCGCTCGCAAGTGGGAGTGACGGTGAAGTGAAGTGAAAACAAGCAGCTACATCACGAAAGCACCAGGAGACTGCCCTTCGGAAACGAAGAAGATTGTATAAGGTAAGTGCCCTCCATCCTTGAAATATCCTATACCCACTCACAATAACCTCTTCCCGTATCCGTCTCCTAGGCGGCTGAGAACCCGCTATCCTTTGTATACAGTCCATTTCCCTCCCAAGTCGCCTAGAACCTACCTTCGGTTTCGGTGTAACGCCGAACCAATCTTATTAGTCCAATTGCCAATTTTTTTACGTTTGAACTATATTATGCGTTTATTTATTTATTTTACTAGATACTATAGAGATTAAAATTTTGTGTCTTTGTTTTATTTACACCTATCTATGTAAAACTGGGCATAGGTACACATCATAGTCGTTCTTGCGGCGATTATCTTCAAATCGCAAATATACGATCTATTTGAATGTTAATACGCAAAATTTCCAGTAATAGGTACAGTTTCCATGATTTCTGCACATTATCTAATAAACTTATTTATTTTCTGTATAAGTAATCTCTTCAACTTAACTCAAAACTTAACTCTGACATTACGAATTTATGTGAGTAATAAATTGCCAATTATCACTTGCACTCGGCCTCAGAGAGCACGTTAAGCCGTCTGTCTCGGCGGTGATGAAGACCTGTGACAGTCGTTATTTACAGTCAGTACCTATGCATAATATGGACTCTGGTCTTCAACGTGGAATATTGCTATTCCTTTGGGTTGTGGCATTCAGACGACAGACGCTCTGTCACTGTCAAGTTTGGTTAGACTAGGAAAGCGGGCCTCGGGCTCCAAGACAAAGCCTTGCAACTACGAGACAATGGCTGGTGGCAATAAAGATCATGACTTATTACGATTAGGTGGTGTTACAGGTGAAATATGCTTATGTTGAGAAACAGTGTCCGCGGGGCGCACAAATTGTTTGTTCCATATAATTTTATAGAAGCCGCCGCGGAGTACGAATCGCGGGGCCCCGGGTGGCGGGGGTGGGGGACTGGGCTCCACCCAATGAACGGTCGGTCCGAACTCCGAACAGTTAATACCTTCGAACAGCACACACACAAAAGATACTCATTTACTTAATATTTTATTTGTTACTGATAATACTGGTATCCTCCCGAGCGTTCTACTTTTATTCATCTCCAAATTAGTTATTCAACATTATGTTTTTATGATTCTATTCTGCTTGTAAATTTATTTTTTATTTGAGTTGTGGATGTTACAAATTTTTTGTTTTTACTTTAGCTAGCTACACAGTTCTCTAGGCATTCAATATTGCAGAATATAAATAATGCTATACTTATGCTTTATTTTAGATATTTGTGTTATGTTGTCAGTTAAGTTGCGATAAGTGAGTCGTATTTTTTACTACAAAAACTTTCAAGTTTTGATACCTACGAAGTAAGCCTTTAATAAACTTTACAACGAAAATTCCTGACATAAATTAATAGCAATTATTTGCACAGTGAAATGTAGTATGTATTTAGAAGTCAATATTTAATTAGCATTGATCTCCCAACGTAAATAATTAGCACCCGATCTTAATAACAAATGCTTAAAATTGTTATAACTTATACATATGTATGTCAGAGCCTTGACGACTTCCTTTGGTGTCTCTACAATAACTGGCTATTAACATTCTTGGAGTATTTATTTTATTTAGAAGCACAAATCACTCTAGCCAAGTGCGAGTTTTCACTCTTCACATGTCTTTTGAGAATATTATGAAGAACTCAAAGACATGAAGGTTTCCTCAATATGTTTTCCTTCACCGTTTAACAAGCGATCATTAACTATTTAATACACACTTAACTTGGACAAGTCAGTGGTATGCACCGTGATCGGTTTGGACCCACTCTGGTTACGCGGCTACACTGATGTGCTACGCATGATCGCTACGATAGATCAATGATCTGCCTGTCCGTATATGAAGAATGTAGACTTCTACATAAGGATTCGAATATAACATTTTTCGTCATCATGCTTCAAGATGTAGTAGGTATATTTTGTTATACATTCTTATATTATTGAGTAGGTACCGCCGATATGCCACACACCTATCTTACTATAGCAGCGATAGCCTAGTGGAGCTACCAACAGACTGCCGTCCAAAGACGCCATGTAGAGAGTATCGGGTTCGAACCCACGGTGCGCACCACTGAATTTAGGAGTTAGTTATGTGCGTATTGAATTGTTAATTACTGCTTGCCCAGTGCCTCGGAAGTAGCGCTCATAGCGAGACTTGTAATACTACTATTATGACTTGTAGACTTGTAATATATAAATCTTAGAAAGCGATATCTAAGGTCGCACAATCTATTAGATAAGAACAGCAAAACTTCTCAACGTCACACAATACAAAATTATTTTACTTCACAAGTCCAATATACCGAAACATATGAATACCTACCAATTTTACCGAACCGAGCAATATTTGTAAATACAAACGTTAAGACTGTTATTCTTGTTTTACATAGTTCTCGTAGGTATATAATTATGTCAAACAACGTTGAATGACACATAACACCACAGAACTCTATGTATATGTTATTGTAACTGTTCTTCTGGTTGAAAAACAGCATGTTCGAATATGTACTGTTAAAAATAAGAATATGTCTAGTTAATTTTTGACAGTGTTGACGGAACCACCTTCGCCCTCTGTCCTATACTTCAATGACAAGAAACTTAAAAACTTTATTAAACATAGGAATCAGTTTTACTCTACTACTATAAGAACAAGTGTCAGATATAATTAATGAGTATCTGGAGGTGAAACTATAATAATTATACCTAAGTAATGGTTGTCTAACAATGGTATTTATAATTTATTACATCAATATTTTATAGGCTTGAGCCGATACACAACAGTTTCTGAACATGACGCGAGGTATTTTCTTTTTGGAACAAAACCTTCTTTCACTGAATACGAGGTGCCACAAATGAACATACACACGAGTACCGAGATTGTAATGGAGAATGGGAATAGAATAATTACGACAAGTAAGTACACCGCGTGTCTGTACATTTGCGAGGGGTGGGGGCTGTATTGTGTGCAGGTGACACCGTTAATTAGGAAGGTGCGTGCGAACGCCGCCGAGTAATCAGTCTTGCGCCGCCACCGCCGCCGCCCCGAGATACTATCCCCACTGAAACGACTACTAGGTAAATAAAAAATATACATAATTTTAGATACTTATTGGGTCTTATTCATGGACTATACGTATATATACTGTTGGGTAGGTACTGGAAGCCAAACTACTACTACCAACCAAGAATATTGGCTATTCCTTTGGATTGCAGCGGATGGCGGATGGACAGTTTTTTTTCCCTAGCAAAGTTTAAGTCTTGTTAAATCTGATTAGATCAGAAAGTGGCCGTCCTGTTCCAACTGTTTCAAGATGAAAGAAATGATAAAAGAAGAATGATGATAAGGAGTTGAATGCCTTTGTCGTTAAAAATATCCCATATCGTTTTATCGTAGAGCTATCTGCTACGCGCTACGGCTCTATGAGATTCATCAAATTGTTCAATTTTGGAGTTTAGAACTCTCAGATATTATTAGAAAGTACGTTATAGCATGCTTATTATGTAAGGAAAATTGTTATGATCCATTATTGCAAAGTATGAACAATAAATAAATTATAATTATACCACTTAGTTGCAATCATGCAATATTCATTATATCATCGATTTAAACACACAATTAGTTGGGTTTACTTGTTGTATGAATCACACTTGTTGTGTGTGTAAAATGACACAAGATGAAACTAACTATAAACAAATAAAGAACCAACCCAATAACGTTTGTGGCAGAGCAAAACCAAATTATACGAACTTAGACCATAATGACTAAAGCTGCACATTGTCTCATTAGTCTGAAGATAAGAACAGATTTATTGTTACTCCAGTGAGTAATAAGATACCCATTTGTATACCTCTGTTGATAAATGATGAGATAGTGAATCCGAAATCTCACTTAACTTATCAAATTTGAACAAAATGATCGCTTAATACTTAGTCTGTGATTGCATGTAACGCCGTATTTACATTACGTTACTCTTGTCCTGCTGATGTCGGTGACTCAAGTGTTGTTTGAATTGGTCTGGCTTAGTATCTCCGTTTCGACTGTTGATGTTTTCTTTAAAAGAAACCTTTTTCACGAGTACTGCTTATGACTTACGGCAAGTTGACCTCGCTCGAAATAGAATATAATTCGTCCCTATTAGGATGGCGAACTCACTATAACTATCATAATAATATTTACTTTATATCTACTGATACTGATTTGGATCCAGGTATCTTATCAGTTTTATCAGGTATTAAGTTTTATTTATTATTCTTACTCGTTAATCCTCAATTGAGCATGTAGTTACAAGAAATAGATTGTAATTAAGGCGCCTTTATATATGCGATATTAGTTGATATACGGCTACAATATGTATTCACTAATCCCACATTCAAACCTATATGTATTTATAATGACATGATATAGGTACGAAGGTTAACATATTGATATTTGCTGTAATACAGCCTGCGAGTGCAAGTACAATTAATGTCATACCAAAACAAGTATGATGTATTAACCTTCAAGAATCGAACATATTCCTGTTTAAAAGATCGGCAACGCCCCTGTGATCCTTCGGGCGTAACATAGTGACAATGGGCGACGGCGATCACTTACCATTAGGTAAGCTGTTTGTCTCCTAATTAAATAAAAAAAAGAAACAGTTTTCTCAAGCTTCTGGTCGCAGCTTCGTCGCCGTTTCTAGTAGCTTTATACAAGGTGGAGTGCGGCTGCATACGTCGTCGACCTCACCTGCGCACCGTGTAGTGCATTAGTTGATGACGTCATGGGCCGCCAGCACATTGTCGCCACATCGTCGCCGCACTGTTGCCGCATTGTCGCCGCACCACCTAATTCCTCTAAAAGATTGAACGTACCATTTAGCGGGCAGGTGAACACCCACGCTTTGTTTTGCTCGCGTCTCTCCGACACCATTTTGTTCAAACAACAATGGATGTTACTCATAGCCTTAGACACGTCGCTATTCATTAAGGTGTTGTAGACAATGATGCTACGTTATGTACGGTACGTTAAACAGCGTGACTATATTATGTGGGTAGCTGAGACAAGTAGCTATAGCTAATACCGCTGCACTGAGAATTAATTTCATACATATTATATTAGATATTACACTTTTATTTATAGTCTCACGCCTGTATCCTTGAAGGGGTAGGCAGAGGTGTAAATGTTACACCCACATTTCGCCATGAATTTGTAGGTCCCACGTAATAGGGGGCGAGCCTATTGCCGTTACCGGGCACATCACCAGCCTCCAGACTGCTATTGAGTATTCGGAAAAACCCAGTAACACCTTTGCCCGACCCGGGAATCGAACCCGGGACCTCCGATCAGCAGTCGCAGAAGCTATCCACTGGACCACGGACTTCTTGTAGTATATTATCCTATTCTATCCCATTCTATCCTGTTTCTGCTAACTATTATTAAGTGCCTATGTAACTAGCGAAAGTAAGTAGGTATATACATTTTAGGACTTTACCGCTTTTAGTTCAACCTCTACGGAAATAAATACAATGTCGAAAAGACCGCCGCGGAGTGCACCGATATTCGAGCAGGTCAACCAGATTACGCGAGAAATATAAAAAATCCTAATGAAACAAAAATGTCTAAGTATATTGTTATGTTACAAGTACAGCGACTGCCTCCGTGGTCCAGTGGATAGCGTATGCGACTAGATATATACGACTGCCGAGATTGACCACGTTGACACTACTAAGATTTCGTAGCGGAGCTGTACTGAAAATGCTAGTGGTTAAAAGATCATTAATTTCATAATTTACCGAGAATTTGATAAAAGCATGTACAAAATCGCTTCGAGTATCCTTTATGTCTAAGTTTAAAGTCAAAATATATAGTAGTCATATCAATGCATTACTTATGAAGAATTGTCTGAAGTATATTGTAGTACATAATAATATACCCTACTATATACCCTTAAATAAATCGTCAATCTATATACTTGCGTTACTGTCTGATTGGTAGACCACGCACAGCCATAACTACTGGCTACATAAAGCTGTTTTTGGCATGTATGTCCTTTGAGGAGCGTAAAGGGATTATATGAGGGCGTAGCTTCGGACATTCACTAGAATAATATTATACTGTACTTGCGCTTCAAATGGATAATAACTAGTCAACATAATTTATATGATATCTGATTTCCAATTAATGTTGTAATAATTAATTATACGTTAACAATGAGGTTTTATTGTTTATGTAATAATTATTATCTGTTTATTCTAATAAGAAAGTTCTAATGTGGAACTGAGTGCATAACGATATCAAATGTAGCTAACCACCTACTTAATTACTTATCTTAATTATTTATAATATTATGTTTGCCCAGTCCAGATTAAATATGTTATGGAAAGGCCGAGAATATATTTATCAGTTCTCGGATTTAGTTATCTGGTGTTTTTGTGACCCTGGGACAGTGCTGGGGTCAGAGCTGGGGTCAGACGGAGTCAGACGTAATGATGTGATAACTGAAACGTTGAACACTTGATGTAACGGCTACACAATAACATGAGTCATCTCTAAAGTCGGAACATGTGTCCCTGTCAGCTGTGTTTGTGACATAATTGCCGAGAAGTTGATCTCGGACGTCCTTTTACAATTATTTGTAACAGAAGTCTCACATGATTCACATTAACCAATTGATATTAAATTAAAATGCATCAAAATTTACACTTCACAATGGCAGGTTTCTCTGAAAAACGTTATCGACCAAAGCGAGCAATAGTCTGAACGCTTTACTATATATGCCTGTCTATAATATTTTCCATATTATTTTCTCAAGCATCTGATATTTATTTATTTAATTTAATGTTTGGAAAACCAACAGCAAGTAAAAATAATATATAAATTTATGAAATTATAGCAACAGTTTGCCAATTATATGTTTTCACTAATATACAATTCTCTTAAATCAATATGTGGACCATCGTTTAAAGAAACACTGTAACAATAACGCCATAAACCTAAAACTTACAATATTACTTAAATCTATTGAAGAATTCAAGACTGAGCATCCGCCTCACCGATTCCACTTTTACATTAAATATATCAATTTCATGAAATTTACAACATTTATTCTCGGTATTGCTAGCTCGCCTCAGGAATGAGTTTTGTCGGTAATTTGTAGACACTACGGGAACGTGAATAGGGGTGTAATGTCTAACGACCTTAGCTGGTACATCTAAAGATATTCTGGATATTAAGGAAGGGCAATCAATCTTAGCATTAATTATTTTCAGTAAATATATTATGTCACTTATTTCTCGACGCTTGATTAATGGTAAGAAATGGAACTTTGAACAAATATTTAAATATGCATCAGAACTATAAGTACATCCCGTCCGGTAACACAAGTATCTACCTAATAAATCTTTTTTGAATGTTTTCAATACGAGATATGTAAATATCATAGCGTGGGTTCCATATTTGACTGGCATATTCCAAAATACTGCGCACATATGTACAATATAGAATTTTGTACGTTTTTGCGTCTTTAAAACTATTTGATGTGCGTATTACAAATCCCAGTGCTTTAGAAGCTTTCGCTACAATAGTCTCAATGTGGTCATCATACAGTAGCTTCGAGTCTTGAATAATACCAAGATCACGTATTTTTTGACACCTAGTTATTTTTTGGGCTTCTAAATAATAATCTGCTATAATAATATTATTTTGTTTTTCTGCTGAAAGTAATAACAGAGCACTTAGAGGGGTTTAAATCGAGCATATTATTCTTACAGTAATCTTGGAGCCTATCCAGGTCTGCTTGCAATGCATGGACATCTGCTAACGTTGATATATCTTTAAATATTTTCATATCATCTGCGAAGGCTAATAAATTAGAGTGGCGAAAGCAGCTAGTGACATCATTAACAAATATTAAAAACAAAAGAGGACCGAGCAAAGATCCTTGGGGAACTCCGCTCGGCACTATGACCCAACTAGAAATGTAGTTGTTAATCACCACTGCTTGGGACCTGTTGGATATGTATGACGATAGCCATCTAAGAAGATCTCCCCGTATGCCAATTAGCTCCATCTTATGAATTAGCAATTTGTGATTAATTCTGTCAAAGCATTTCCGATAGTCAGTGTATACCACGTCAACCTGGTTCCCATTACTCATGGCGTTTGTTATGAAATCATTAAAAAGTATTAAATTAGAAGTTGTCGAACGGTCTTTAAGAAAGCCATGTTGAACGCTGCTAAAACTGTTTTTTAACGCCGCATTCAATTGCCGGTGTACTTATAACTTTTTCAAAAATCTTGGCCAAAACACACAGCTTTGAAACAGGTCTATAATTAGTAACGTATATCGAATATGTATTATAATTTCATTATTAACAAACGAATGTCTAAGCTACTAGTCGTAGTTTCAAATTGATTACTAAACGGCACCGTCCCCCACAATCTCAGTTGGCAGTAACAATAACAAAGCATATTAAAACGAGAGTACCGACGAACAAAGTACTCGTATTACGGAGAATGGCAAAAAGATTATAATACCTAAAACGAATGAATATGCAAGCTATTGTTATTCCAACAAAATATCCCAATTACGTTGCGGTGGGAGGGAATATAATCAAAAGTGATCCTCCTGTGAGGACGGAGTACGGAGGAGTGGAGGACTCGGGAGGGAACAGAATGAACATTTTTAATTTGGAATGCAGTTTGTTAAAGAGCGCACAATACGGAGGATATTCGCCGGGAAGGATCACATACAAAAGGGTTTGTTTATTTGTTGGCGTCCATTAATTACTTGTTTCAGTGCGTTCGGTTATGCGCCTGCTTGAGCCACAGAGCCTTTTGTTTACGTATCTATCGTTTTTAATTAAGTATGATACCTGGACAAGTTACATGGTACTTAATATCAGTTTTCTAAAAACGATAGAGTAAAATTGTTATGAAATTCCGTCTGAAGCTTTCAAGAAGTTTTATGAGGCTTTCAAGCATTTCTGGTGCAAGCATTACAGGTGTGATGTACGTACTTATATATTGTCATGCGATAATACTGCGATTTAAGTGTCATCCCCTAATGTCAACATAAGCTCAACCTAGAGTTCACAACTACTTAGGATTAGCCAATAGTTACACAGAAGTTTAAACCATGTTTAGCACTTTTTTGATTAATTATGATTATGAAAATTTACATTACAACGGACTAAATAATTATATTATTGGTGTAAATCTTCCGTCGTTTTTTTGCCGGCTCCCGTACTGCTAAGCTCTACTGTCACTTAACACTCACTTCGCATAGATTCAACACGTTTACATAAAACAATGTCAGTGGTTTAAGAATAAACTCGATTGATCAGCAATCATACTTTTCACTCGAGCCATCACTACGCTACAGGCGCATTATATGCAATTCTACTTTAGGTACTCAAAATTCACATTGAGCCTTAAAATATTGAATAGTTAATCTAAGAACATAAAATCGAGCACCATCGACTCGTGAAAAAACAAACTACCGTGAAATATCGGCTCTTCGCATTTCATTTGGAGCGGAGCTGACGTGCCTCTATGCGCCGGTGCTCTGCAAGTAAAAACATTCGAAAAAAGCTGCCGTTTCTGCGGCACACCTCCACCTAACCGAATCCCGCTCGAACCCATTTGATCTGCCTAATTATACCACACGTATGTACGAAACCAACATGTGTCAAAGTGTGGATGAGCCTAATACTATTAGGTACATATTTTTCAGATATTCATTACTCTTTGCTAAATATTTACTGAATGACCAAATATGACGGCTATATCAATAGTTTAAGTAAATATAAAGTCGGAATATCGAGGTGCAATATTCAATTTAATATTACTTAGGCTTTTTACATCATATTACTTATAACTTTGATGTCAAGGAAATTGGATGATTGATCATTTCATGAGAAACAGGAAATAGTGCGGGGTACTTTGTTTTTTTCAAGTGTACGTAGTAGAAGTCCAATAATTTTTTCCCACATATGTAATTATTTATCAGCGAAATAATAATACACACTTAAAACTTTGTTTTCAATATACGGCGTATTAATTGTACGTTAGGAATCTGTTTTCTTTATATGAAAAGGTCTACGACCTTCTTCGGATTAACTTATCATAGTTATCATCGTAATATACGCTAATTAAATTGTTATTTAGCAATATTGAAATCCTCAGATAATGAGCTCACAATTATGCCTATAACGTAATTTTATTTATTAACTCTTACTTATGAAGAAGTCTACATTGTAACAGTGACCTGTGGTCTGGTTGGATTCGAAGGCCGTTATGCATATAGCACCTAACATTACTGAACATAACGTGATAGAACCGCTCTATACAAATTAATCGTAATCAGTATAACACAATGGGCTTCAGAGATCACATTATAGACCCGTAATTCCACTAGGCTTTGCAAATCCATCCATGTACTAGATGGAAAAGCTTCACATACATACCGATACGTCATGCATTCATTGTAACCATCGCGCATCGACAGCTAGATATGTTTTAGTCAGGTCAATAATGATTATGTATCTGATCGATTTACAATGCTCGTATGTAGGTAAGCAGCTAGAGGGTTGTAGAGATACCAGCTGAATACTAAACACACACTGACTTTTACAAATTATGTGCGAATTAGATTTATTCCTTGTTGCTTGCTAAACGGGGAAGGAAGAGGAAACTGACGAATTTTGCAAGTCTGAGAGTTGTTGTTCTTATAAATTAATTTTTAGTATTATTGTTGTGGGCAGGCTACCATCGTGGCGGTAAATCCCATACTGGCAGTGACTGGAGAAACTTTACGACGTTCTCAACAGTCCAGTTGACACATGTATTGACAGTTCACGGTGGCATGGGGTAAATGTGCGCTTTCTAACGTAGCGAAAACAAAATGACGGAGGTGATCCCTACAAAGTATACCTTTCCTGTTCCGCGTACTCCGCTCTTACCGGATGTCGACTGACACCACGGTGGCTTTCAGGGATTATTGCTTCACACCTCCCCTGTTTGCAGCAAGAGGCGTCAGATGAGCAAGTTATTCAGATTTCCAAAATAATAAAATGGTAGAGATACCCTTAGATACTTGTAATAAATTCTTTATCTGGCCACACTTTAATGAATAGGTGTGTATTTTTGAAGTACCTATATCAACTTGCCTCTTATTTCCATATTATACTTCGGTGAATATCCACTGACAGTCTGATCTTCCTGCATCCGTTGCGAGGTGCCGGACGTGCGCAAAAACGGCCAATCCTTTAATTACACGCTGCCGTTCACCGTCAAAGATCAGCGCACCCCGTGCAGTGACATGTAAACCTGCGAGCTAATTACAGTCACACTACACATGTTTGAGCCCCACGTTACCACAGTATAAATATGGAACAGTACGGAAACTACCAACAAACATTCAAAACGGCACACTCACACAAACATGCGCATCAACGAGACCCCTAGGCGGTTCTCGCGGTACTGTCAGTAGTGAGTGCCGCACTGCCGCGACCGCGTCGAGGCGTGTGGTCACATTACGTTTATTTCCGCGACCTTTTAAAAATGCCACGAGCGTATTGTGTAGTAATCTGCTGTTTGAACTCGTCTTCATCAAAACTGGATATGGCTGCTAAAAAAAGATTTGTTACCATTGAACGGCTTTATTTCTTTATTAATGACAGAAAAATATATTATATATTTGATGCACCCCATCTCATAAAACTGGTTCGCAACAATTTGATTACCTACGACTTCCATTTCCAGCATCGTGTAGCTAACTACGAGCACATCATAAAATTTTATGAAAATGATAAACAAAAGAACGAACAAACAGCCACATCTACCCAGCAAATTTTGAAAAAAAATGAAAGTTCGCTTTGCTACTCAACTTTTAAGTAATTCTGTTGCCGCTGGTAAATCCACTTACGTAGATTTTAATTATATTCAAGAATCCGGGAGGAACACTGCTTTACGTACGTTTTCCGTATTTTACACACTCGTATGTTGCTGAGGTTAACTGACGCCATGAAATTACCTAGGTATTTAAATTTTATTTGTAAACTAGTTATTTCAATACGACTGATTGATCACCACAGAAACAAATATGAAAAAAAACAATAAAAAAAAGTTACAACCCTATTGCTTCAATGGAACGTAGGTAATTATTTTATAAACTAGGCTTAGTTTCCATACTGTTCCATATTTATACTGTGACGTTACCTAATAAAATAGTTGATTAAACTATTCGAATAAATGGGACTTTGAGGTAAAGTAGCTATCGATACTTTTTGTCACTCAGCGATCTCGTTCTCGAACAACAGATTACCTTTTACTTTAAGCAGATAAGAAGGCATTCACATCATAAAGAAACCCATACAGTATCTATTCTCTTCTCTTCTGTGTTATCGCAGGATTGCTTGCAATAAGGTTTAATAATTTTTTATGCTCTTCGGGTATTCACTTTTCAGCTTACGTTTCTTACCACAACATGGTACGTTATAAGCCTATAAAAATAATAACTTAGAGTGATTAACATCGATAAACTTTGTAAAAAGAAAAGCTAGGCCTTACTTCGACATATCTAAACAAAAGGCTGTAATTAGTTTACTTGATAATTCACATAAACATATCAAACATACACTACAAAAAGAAACCTCAATAGAATGGTGACAATTCACACTAGCATCGTGTTTTTCGCTCAACATCACACGAATTCATTTAAAGCTATTAAACTTGTGAGCAGGATTGTATGAAGTGGTCACTTTTGTAAGCGTTAATGAAGTGATCCCATTAGAGCGGTGCGAGCGCTCGCCGCAATCCACTGACAACTGACAACCCGCCAGGTATGGCAGGTACTGTTGCCTTTTATTGTATAACGTTTATTAATCACATCAAACCCTCATCTAAATTAATATATTGAATACAATTTAATGCCCTCATTGAAAGGGTTACCGGTAATTAGTAGTGTGGACATTAAATGGTTTATTTGGTGATTATTCTTGATGTGGCTGCTTGTAGCTGTGTAGAACTTTGATTAAAATGTGTCTGCGGAAACAGTACCATCAGTTCTTTGATCGACCGATCCTAGAGCGACCTTCACCAATCTGATAATTGGATGAAAACTATTTCATATCAAAGGTCATTGGGCATATCTGACCCGCTTTGCGAACAGTGGCGGACATTAACCAAAATAGTTTTAAACGAAGGGGAATAATATGACCTTTCATTGCATATAATTGTTTGATTAAAATCGTCGGAGAAAAATGTACAGGATCCTTTAAAAAAGAAAACAAACGATATCAAAGGTTTTTATTTCATCTTATCTTATCTTATGTTTTTATTTCAACTTATCTTTCATCTTATGTATAAAAGCATAAAAATAATATCCAAATGAGCTAATTTTTAGAGATATGTTATACGCTGTCTCTTTAGCACATTGAATAGGTATTTTTTTCGCACATTAAATAGCTGCGCCCATATGGGCGTATATTATAGAAAAAAAAAGCAGCAGAGCCAAGACAGATAATAAACAATGCTAGCGATATCGCTAGCATTGTTTATTATCTGTCTTGGGCCATACACCAGGAAAGCAACAGACGCACCCGCTGCCTTTTTAAATGATCTTATGATTGCTTTGGATCAAATTCAATAAAAATATTTTAATGAATTAGCATTTTATTTTTCTTACCTATATCATTAATTAGCGGACGCCCGCGACTTCATCGGCCTCATTCAGTGATCTCGCGGGAATATCGGGATAAAAAGTAGCCTATAACCTTTCTAATGAATGTGGCTATCACACACAATAAGATTTTTTCAAATAGGATCAGTAGTTTCAGAGATAAAGAGTATGGATATATACATAGATAACACTTGATTTTTTTGAGATTCCCGTAGCTCACATTAATGCGACTGATGCCATAGTAAATGAGAACCATAGATAAATACACTCTGCTATATTTCATTTGTGTCCGCCATGGGTATGGTTTCCATACTAAGGTGCCCATTTACCTTTTTCATGTTAAAAATATATCGCGAATGGGTTGCTAAACAAAATACACAATACCTACTGCAAGAATCTCCATGCCATGTAACTAACAAACCTTAATATTATTATTCTGTCCGCAGACAATTACTTGAAATGTCATGAAGATGTTGCCTGTCCATTCTAGGTATATGAATTATTTGCCACACATAGTTACACAGCCACTATAAACTAGATCAGTGACCAGAATTCTCCTTAAAATTGATTAATGTTTTTAACACAAAGTGAACACAGGTGAACTTAATGCCAGGGCCCTTCTCTCTACATACTTTATTGTGCAGAAAGAAAAGAAGTATCGTATAATCTATAGATAATATTTTTATTGGTTATTTATTTATCCATAGATCATAATATCCTATGTAATTCCATAAAAAGATATTACAAAATGAGTGCCATCCTAACACAACCGGTGAAAGTGTACCTACACAATCGTAGTTGTTCAGATGTAATATTATATAATAAGTGTATTGTGTTAGTACATAGATCACGGTTATAACGTGATCATAACTAGGAGCTATGAGGGGTGGGGAGAGGACGGGAGGAGCGGAGATGGTGTGCGGCGGCAATTATTGAGCAAATGTAATAGCAGCATTGTGATAGAGAGCGCACAACGACAGACGAGCGTTGATTAGTGCACAGCGACGCCGTGGAGTCGATACTACTATCACAATTATTGAGCAAATGTAATAGCAGCATTGCGATAGAGAGCGCACAACGACAGACGAGCGTTGATTAGTGCACAGCGACGCCGTGGAGTCGATACTACTATCACAATTATTGAGCAAATGTAATAGCAGCATTGTGATAGAGAGCGCACAACGACAGACGAGCGTTGATTAGTGCCAGCGACGCCGTGGAGTCGATACTACTATCACAATTATTGAGCAAATGTAATAGCAGCATTGCGATAGAGAGCGCACAACGACAGACGAGCGTTGATTAGTGCACAGCGATACCGTGGAGTCGATACTACTATCACAATTATTGAGCAAATGTAATAGCAGCATTGCGATAGAGAGCGCACAACGACAGACGAGCGTTGATTAGTGCACAGCGATACCGTGGAGTCGATACTACTATCACAATTATTGAGCAAATGTAATAGCAGCATTGTGATAGAGAGCGCACAACGACAGACGAGCGTTGATTAGTGCCAGCGACGCCGTGGAGTCGATACTACTATCACAATTATTGAGCAAATGTAATAGCAGCATTGTGATAGAGAGCGCACAACGACAGACGAGCGTTGATTAGTGCACAGCGATACCGTGGAGTCGATACTACTATCACAATTATTGAGCAAATGTAATAGCAGCATTGTGATAGAGAGCGCACAACGACAGACGAGCGTTGATTAGTGCACATCGACGCCGTGGAGTCGATACTACTATCACAATTATTGAGCAAATGTAATAGCAGCATTGTGATAGAGAGCGCACAACGACAGACGAGCGTTGATTAGTGCACAGCGACGCCGTGGAGTCGATACTACTATCACAATTATTGAGCAAATGTAATAGCAGCATTGTGATAGAGAGCGCACAACGACAGACGAGCGTTGATTAGTGCACAGCGACGCCGTGGAGTCGATACTACTATCACAATTATTGAGCAAATGTAATAGCAGCATTGTGATAGAGAGCGCACAACGACAGACGAGCGTTGATTAGTGCACAGCGACGCCGTGGAGTCGATACTACTATCACAATTATTGAGCAAATGTAATAGCAGCATTGTGATAGAGAGCGCACAACGACAGACGAGCGTTGATTAGTGCACAGCGACGCCGTGGAGTCGATACTACTATCACAATTATTGAGCAAATGTAATAGCAGCATTGTGATAGAGAGCGCACAACGACAGGCGAGCGTTGATTAGTGCACAGCGACGCCGTGGAGTCGATACTACTATCACAATTATTGAGCAAATGTAATAGCAGCATTGTGATAGAGAGCGCACAACGACAGACGAGCGTTGATTAGTGCACAGCGACGCCGTGGAGTCGATACTACTATCACAATTACCTATTGAGCAAATGTAATAGCAGCATTGTGATAGAGAGCGCACAACGACAGACGAGCGTTGATTAGTGCACAGCGACGCCGTGGAGTCGATACTACTATCACAATTATTGAGCAAATGTAATAGCAGCATTGTGATAGAGAGCGCACAACGACAGACGAGCGTTGATTAGTGCACATCGACGCCGTGGAGTCGATACTACTATCACAATTATTGAGCAAATGTAATAGCAGCATTGTGATAGAGAGCGCACAACGACAGACGAGCGTTGATTAGTGCACAGCGACGCTGTGGAGTCGAAACTACTATCACAATTATTGAGCAAACGTAATAGCAGCATTGTGATAGAGAGCGCACAACGACAGACGAGCGTTGATTAGTGCACAGCGACGCCGCGGAGTCGATACTACTATCACAAATATTGAGCAAATGTAATAGCAGCATTGTGCGAGAGAGCACAACGACGGACGAGCGTTGATTAGTGCACAGCGACGCGGTGGAGTAGACCTTACTATCACAATTATTGAGCAAATGTAATAGCAGCATTGTGATAGAGAGCACAACGACAGACGAGCGTTGATTAGTGCACAGCGACGCGGTGGAGTAGACCTTACTATCACAATTATTGAGCAAATGTAATAGCAGCGTAGTGATAGAGAGCGCACAACGACATACGAGAGTTGTTTAGTGCACAGCGACGCCGTGGAGTCGATACTACTGTTACGAGCTGGGGTTCGACGATAAATTAAAACTCACTATGCCACTAAACTGTACTTTATTTACTAACACAAACACTATACACAATTATTTCTCAACACTAATAAAAATACACCTATTAAAAACACTTTTCCACTCCACTAAAAACACCACTAAACACTTCCGACTTACTTGATGATTACCCTTCGCTTGATGATTATCGCTCCGATATTCAATTTTAAGTGCCCTTACTGGCGCGTTCCGCGGTATTTATACCGCCCGGAAGACATAACTAGTCATTTCCAGACTTCCCAAGAATGTTCTTGAACAGTCGAATCATTCCAGAGTTTTTGCAATGTTCTAGTAATTAACAGCAACGCCATCTATTAGAGGATAGATGAAACACTGATATATCAGTTCTCTTCTAGTTCTATCCTTCACGGATAGATGGCGTTATTTTCAATTATCGCCATTCGTAACACTACTACCACAATTATTGAGAAAAGTTGAAGGCTGCTGTAGCTTATTTAAATAATTTGTCTGAATAGTTCGATAAACCATTTAAATAAGCTACAGCAGCCTTCAACTTTTCTCAATCGTATCATTAAAAATTGCTCCCAATTTAAAACTAACAAAACACACACCTACCTGTAAAGTACCTACTTTGTCGTAAGTTTGTTAAACCAAAGCAAGATAGTTACTTAAACTTTATAAAGCATAAAGACATCCTTCTTTCCTAAGACTATGGTGAGCTCAGCTATCTAGATCTCACTGAAAAGCAACTTGATAAGCTTGAGCGTCTTCAGAACTTATGTATAAGATTCATATTTGGATTGCGCAAATATGATCACGTTTCCAATTTCCGCAATTTGCTCAATTGGCTTCCAATTCGCCTTCGACGGAATACTCATTTAAATATACTTTCTTTATTCTATAATATCCTCTTCAACCCTTCTACCCTCTCTTATTTAAAAGAACGCTTCGAATTCCTTAGGGACACACATTCTAGATCTCTGAGGTCATCGGTGAATTTGAGACTGGCTATTCCAATGCATTCGAGCAGATTTTATGATCTTTCTATGATCTTTGATGAATATGTACATAAATTACAAGTGATGAAGGCGACTCCATGGAAGCGCCAGTTCTTGATTATATTTGCACCGAGCCACGGACACGCCCATTTCATCCCCTATTATATTCGCCCCCAATAACGATACGCCCTAACTTAATTAATTATTGCAAGCCATTATGTACCGTAACATGCAGATATAAAGCTTAATATAATTCAGCAATCAGTACATAATATAAGCAGATAATACCGTCCTGTTCCAATTCGTGTATAAAATAATACACTTTGGTCTTTGTCTGCGACTCAATAGTAAGCAAGTGATGTTTTAGCATTCAATCAATTTAATTAATTAAAATCTACTTTTGATCGTTGAAATATTTTATTTGAAGTTTAATGTTTGTCTGATTGATTGCTATCATTGTTTAACGTTTCTCATTGAGCAAAGTGTTGAACTTTATAATTAAACTCCGCTTTCAACGTTCATCTCGTTGTAGTCTTATATAGTTAAAATACTTAGTTGATACAAAAATTATAATACTAGCACCAAATTATACTCTTTGTAAGTATCTGAGAGAAGATAAATCTATGGAGAGATTACATTAACGTATTTTTTCTCTTTTTTTAAAAGATTAGGTGCAAAGTTAGATTGTTGATTACGTTACCAACTGCGCTAAGCAAGTAATAGTGCTATTACTGTAAAAGTCCGAAGTATCGTAAATCTTAAGATTTACCAGTAAATCTTAAGATCAGTTGGTAAATGTTCGAATTTCTAAATAAAAAATCACTAAATTGACGGAGCCCTGGGCTCCTATTTTTGACCTTTTCCTAATTACTTGAGTTACAGTCTCACCTAACCTTACGGGCTTTTACAGTAAGTACAGTAACGTATATACGATAATTCTAATATTTGACACATTATGCCTCGTTGGTCTCGCGGCATAAATGCGTAAAAAGTGGGATTGGGAGGTCTCGGGTTCGAT
Source organism: Euclidia mi (assembly GCA_944739405.2). Classification (NCBI taxonomy): domain Eukaryota; kingdom Metazoa; phylum Arthropoda; class Insecta; order Lepidoptera; family Erebidae; genus Euclidia; species Euclidia mi. Next base: position 267,784 of record OX123200.2, on the reverse strand, counting down.
TCCTGGGTCGGGCAAAAGTGTTATTGGGTTTTCCGTTAGGAAATTCTCAGTAGCAGCACGGAGTCTGGTAATGTGCCCGGTACGGCAATAGGCTCACCCCCTATAACATGGGACCTAAAAATTCATGGCGAAATGTGGGTGTAATATTTCACCTCTGCCTACCCCTTCGGGGATACAGGCGTGAGTCTATAAAAAAAATATTATGCATAAAAAACGACAAATTGCCAAATATGCTATGTTAGGGTTGTGTTAGGTTCTCTTGTGACCCAAAAATAGGAGCCCCGCGAAGCAGGGCTCTGTTGACTTAGATTTGTTTTTATTAAAAAATGCAGACATTTACCAACTCATGCTGGTAAATCTTAATACTTACCGTACTTCTGGCTTTTACAGTAACAGTGCTACCGTTTGTGGATATAGAACCATCGATCTCTTAATCGACTTTGATAAACACCTAATTACGTATATAGCACTCGATTCAACGAAATCACTGCGCGATATGTATACCTATTTGTTCTGTACAATCGTACCAAAAATAAAATTCACAAAAGTGTGTATCACATACGAGTATAACAAACGCAGCCACAAAACATCTCGTCGGACGTTGCGCCGTTCAAAAACCGTTTCGTCGTGTTTTGTGTTTTCGGACGAAACAATATCTCAATTTTTTATTGTCCGTGCACAGGCAAGGCACAGGCACAAACTTGCGGACGTTCAGGCTAGTATTTGTTGTTGAACAATGGCGGGCGCGTTACTTGTATTGCTAAGAGGTTCTATTGTTTAATGCCACAATTAGCGCGAATTCCGCCAGATGAAAGAAACTGACCAAGTCGCCGACGACGCGCGACGCAGACTACACCGACCGCGTGCTCTTGATCGTTACATAGCTTACAAAACGGAAACGGACGTAATTTAGGCTTAAGAAGTTATTTTAAATTTAATTCTATCACAATGTCACATCGTTTGGCATTAAATTCAAAGAATTTAAGCGATTAATCGCATAAAAATATTTTCACCACAGCAGCTCAAACATACCGCTTTTGCTGCGAGTCAACAGTGAACAAAATGCGATTTTGATTCAAGCGTGAGTAAAAGTAGCTTTTTAATTTTTCAATCTTCAGTGTCACATATTGACATTGTTCAGCCATACATTTGAAACATTCGAATTTTACTGTGCTCTGTCTCTTTCACATGCATATAAAAAGTGAGTGAAAAACAAACCCCTTCGAATTCGAAATTCGATTTTGGAATTCGACCTCAAAGAAAACACCTTCGGAAACGCAAATAAAAAAGATATTTACTTTATTTATAATTATGTTATTGTTTATATGTTTAATTTATTATTGGATTTTAATAAAAATAAGTCTAATTAATAGTATAAAATTGGTATTTAACCAATACATTTTTATTTGGAATTACAACAATGATACATAAATTGAAAAATAAACATCAGGGACGCGGTATTAAAACGCGATTTTAAAAAAGTAGCGGGAATAAAAATTTCGCTGATGCTGATACAGTATAGCGTAACGTGTTAAATTATATTAATATATAAAATAATCTAAAAAGATGAGTGAAACTAGCGATGATGACTGTACTTTAACACCAGAAGAGTTAAATCAACTAGTGATTCATACAGAATTCAATCTATTCCTGTTCATTTCTATGTCTCTTAGGTAATATGTGTTCTCACTGCCGTGGTGAAAAATTATGTGTGCTACACGAGAGCAAAGTTTTTTGTATCTCGTGCTGTTGAGTCCCTCTCTACGCTCAGGATTCTAACTTTGATTCACTCGCTACGCTCGTGAATCAATCATAGAATCCTTCGCTTGCTCGGGACTCAAAATCAGCACTCGAAACAAAAAACAACTTTGCTCTCTTGTTGCACAAATAACTATTGTTTGTTGGGTTAATCTGATATTGTTTAAAGGTAAGCCTTTTGTGGTTAGTACCATGAAAGTGGAAAGAAAAGAGAGGAATGAAAAGACATGCAGTAATGGTGTAGTAGTCTACACCATTACTGCATGTCTGTACTCTTTAATCCGGCCGAGTTAGGTCTTTAATCCGATCAAGCTACTAGGCATCATTAATGTCAGTTTTGGTGATATTTATGAGACAGATTACTTATGGTGAGATAAATTACATACAGGTGTTCTGTGTTAAGGAACACTTCTCAGACCTTAGAACTAAAATCAAAAATACAATTGTCAACACGTATGTCACATACGTTTTGACAACTGTGTTTGTGTTAATAAAGTTATTTTTATAAATTTGAATCCAATTAACAAGAAAGAAATACAGAAAACCCTGCTTCTATAACAACATCATAATATATTATATGAAAGCCTTGCGTTACTGACTGACTGGCAGACAAGCTACAGTCACAACTATTAGGGGCAAGTAACTGAAATTTGGCATGTACCTACGTTCCTTGGATTGTAGGGGTGCACTAAGAAAGTACTGCCTGAAATTCCGTTTAATGAAAATAATGTGCGGGCGTAGTTGGGGGCATTCTCTAATATAATAATATTTATTCAATTATATTTTACCCTAGAGGAGACCCGCGGTTACACCCGCGTTATTTAAGGCTACTGCTCCGCTCCCGTCACTCACAGCGTGATGTAATATATATAGCCCTCCTCAATAAATGGGCTATCTAACACTGAAATAATTTTTCAAATCGGACCAGTAGTTCTTGAGATTAGCGTGTTCAACCAAACAAACAAACAAACTCTTCAGCTTTATATATTAGTATAAGATAAGATAAGATTTCAGTAGATCGATACGTTTTAGATCTATTTATTTTATTACACAGATCCATATTACACTATGATTTTAATGATATGCCAAATTCTACATCATCTTCATCATCGTCCTAGCATTAGCCCAGTTGCATCCAAAACTTACGCGCCTAGGAGTCCAGGGTCCGCTCACTATACTAAACAGATAATACAGAATATCACGTTTGCAAAATTCTACATATTGGCTAGTATCAAAATCATTCACTGAGTAAGTATGAATATTTCGGGTGCGCAGTGTGGTCCGAACGCGGAGCGCGGTGGTACATCGGGCTGCTTGGACATCTGAATATGAACATGACAGACGAATATTTAATAATAGAATATTTACACTAAGGTAATAATTTCTCACCAGTCCTTTTTCCATATTATTATATACAACAGCGTGTGAGTATCTCTAGCGTAGCATTTGAAATGCTACGAGATTACAGTGTAGATTATAGAGGATCGTGGAGTGCTGTGATTTGGAGGACCGTATCTCGATCCTATGGAGTCGTGTGACTAAGTGCTATGGAGAATAAAATTAGTAACTATTATAATACGTTTGTATTTATTCTTGGGGACAAAATAAGGCAGAAAGTAGGTACACTTAGAATAGCTCTATGAGCTATCTCCAGCGGCATCAAGGCAGTTTTAGCTTCACCACCCCAGCTAAAGATACAGTAAATATTGACTTAATGACAAACTCCGAAGAATACGTTCCAAATTATAAAACGATAAGCAACGTATCGAAATGTTTTTAATTTATAGATAAGTTTCCTAACACGAACCGAGAGGATATTGATTAGATCAATATCCTCAAACTTAAACTTCAAGCATTAGCTTGAAGTTTAAGTTATTATACTTACATATAGGTACCTTTGTCCCGTCGGGGTAGGCAGAGACAACAGAACGCCACTTGCTTCTATCCTTACAAATCTCACGCGCTTCCTCTACACTCATTACTCTTTTCATACATGCTACTCTATCAATTAGGTTTTTTTTTAAATATAATTAAATGTTTTGTGGTTATGACTATAGCCATGTTAGTCAATATAATGTACACGCAATACAATTGTAGTAATTTGAAAATATGAGTTTTCCAATGTATTTAGGCGCCGGATGTTCTGACGTATTATATATTTGCACCGTGTCTCCATTCAAGGGAAAAGAAATCTAATACCCATAGATTAAGACTAGTCCTCACTAGTCCCATCGCCTCTCCCTCATCGTGTTGCGCGCTGGCTATTCGTACCTCGTACAAGCTACGCGGTAAGTAGCCTCGAATGGATACTTCAGCCCAACTGGCCAAACAATCATCCGTTTATTTACCGAGCCGGACTACGTCTTCACTTGACGGCGCAAGGTATCCACAGGCTGAACAAAATCTTGAGCTTGAGAAAAAAATGTCGTGTAAATAATAATGCGTAAAAAGACGGCGTAATTTCGTAAAAAGACATCTTGAAAAATAAATAGGAACTCAGAAGACTTCTTTACCTGATAAAAGTACATTGGAAATTCTTCAGTTCATTTCATTGAAATTACTTAGGTAATCGTTTTGACTTAATTGGGTGACTGATGTAAGTAGTTGCATATACTTAGAACTGAGCAGGGAACAGAAAAACTTTTATCTGTTACGTGGAATTGAGTTAGGAGCTGGCTTCAGGTTTGGTTACATGCCGCATTATGATCATGAACCACTATTTGGTTATTGAGGGTAAAACTCAGAACAAAATAAAGAGCAAAGTGTCGGACGCGTGTGAGGTTTGAAACTAGTTCGTTCGTACCTAGTGTTACTTCAATAGACAACAACTTGGCTAACAATGTTCAATGTTCAGTCCTTTATAGGTTCAGTGGCAGCATGGGTCCAAAGCTTATATTTATCACAGGTTATATTATGGGACTAGAGATTTGGTCCAGCTTGTTGTACCTACCTGTGCTGAGAATAGGCCTATCCCCACTTTGCCCAGCAGCGCGACAGTTTATAATCAGGTCGGATATAGTAGGATTGTTATAAATAAATTGCGGCTACAGTATTGACATTGAAACGAAACGCAACATTGCTTCAACATTGATTTCTGGCATCGGTTATTTTGGCCAAATATGCTGGACCTGCCCTCGGCACACCTATGGAGTGAGCTTTCGAGACTCGTTTATTAGATAAGGTTTCAGATCTTGTTCTTCGGTACAGTTCTAAGTAAACCAATACCAGTCAAACCGATGTGACGATGTTGTGGGACACTGCACTATTCCTAGAACGTATGAATTATAAATAAATAAATAATAATAAAATATACAATAGTATTTAATTAAGGCAATTCGTTTGGGTCTCAATGTATATCTAATATTGCGAAACATGAAAAGAAGAAAGAGAAGCAAAAACATCCATGAATCATTTTAATAAACAAAGAAAACTTATGGTCGTGATCTACAATGTCCACAAGAGATACACATGTTTTAGACGATCTAACAATGAATAGACAGTTACCTGCTGGCAAACACACACCTCGACAGATACACGTTATAAGCACATATCACCGCGCGCAACGCAGTGCAGCCCTAACACCAAAATCCGTCTATTTCACGTTTACCTACACTCCATTGTTTATTAAGCCAAAAAAGTTTTCAGTTTTCCATTGTGATGCTCCTTTGTTTTATGTGATACCTACCCCTCAGTGAGGGGAGTCCGATGCGAAAGGGGTTTGTGGCGAACGATCGAATCAAAATTTGGTTCAGACTAAATATTGTTGCAGTTTGCAAAGTTATACGTGCGACTTGGTAGGCAAAACTGTACTGTATCTTTATTAAACTTAGGTTTTAGGGTTATTGATGCTGCATTGCAATTTTCCTAAAGTCTAATAATACTAATTAATGTAAAATCATTCAAAAAAGCTTCCACTCTAGTTACTTATGATTCAGACAAAAGTCTTAACCAAGAGTGTGTGTCGTATTCGTGACGTTGTCGACATCGACGAGGCGTGACATCATCAACTAATGCACTCGCCGACCTCATCAAGACGCAGCTCGCACGAGGCAGAGGTGCGAGGCACGAGGCGCGAGGTGGAGGTGCCTCGCAGGTGCACACGGCATTATACACAGTGTGTGTGTATAATGCCGTGTGCTCTCCAAGCCGCGGTGACAAATAATTACACCGGGAAAAAGATGCACCTTCCTTTATTTAAGATGGTAGACACAATGTGGTGCTTCGAACACGTATCACTGTCTCTACGCCACGTATCTACATGTGTCTGGCGGATAAATGGTCGGAGCTTTTTGTTTCGGTGCATAATATAAGAAATGGTTTCAACATGAATTTGACATGGTGAAAAGTTAGGTTTTCTTCACATCGAGGATAAAGAAAAGTTTTAGTAATTTTGTTTTTTACTACAATCTATGTACCTACATGAAATGGAATGGTAAAACATTTTAAATTAGAAATTTGTATTTAAAAACGTCGTAAGTAGGTACTGACATAAAGACTTTATGCCTGAATGAAGAGCATTATCAATTAATAATACTTGTAGCTTCAAATAACTTTTATAGATTTTACATAATAAAATAACTTCATGCAATTAGTCGGCAAAAGCATCTCAAGCAATTCCAGTGACCTACAAACAGATATATCATCAATACAGCAGGCACTTGTTTAACCGAATCGTCTAGAGTAGCACGACCCTCTTCTTGTCGGTCTTGGTGGTGGAGTTGAGATGTTGTATGTGTATCTCGACGAGCTGGCGCACCAGGTTGGTGGTGTCCACGTTGGTGTGCACGATGTACTCGAACACCTTCAGCTGCTGCAGTGCCTTCCAGTTGTCGCGGTGCTTCACCGCCAGGTTGAACAGGTCGTTCAGCATCAGACGCGACTTTCTCACCATACTCAAGATAAAACCAGCCTTGTACGGCGCCTCGTCTCTAGTTTTATCCTTAATCCTCTGAACAGATTTCACCTTCTTCGTTGTGTCGTGGATCGTCTGACCGATGAGAGTCGATATCTTTTGCTTCAGGTACTTCTCAGTGGCCTCGTCGTCCATCTCGCTCCGTTGTCTCAAAGCCATCGCTGCGAGATTCTTCCGTTGTTGGCCCGCCATGTTTCTGCGTCTCACTGTCACGGGACTCGAGGTTGAGCCGACTCGAGGTAATGACTGACTGTAGCCATCGGTCGAAGTCACCTCTGTCTCTAGTAGGGTTTGAGTTGTTTTATATTCTTCAGGGTCTTCAGAATCGGACGGCAAATCAATAAATTTAAGACATTTACATTCGTCCATAATCATTTGTATTGCGCCTGGAACAAAAACACTTGCATTCATGCGGTTACCTAGATGATTTATAAGGGTATTTGAATTTAGTTGGCAGCGATGATTTCAATATTTTAATTATTACAAAAAAATACTAATATGTTATAAGATTTTTAAATATATTATTTATATAAACAATTCATACTCACAAATCACGAATACTTACAAATTAGTGTGGTTAGTTGTATAAACATATTATCATTCTTCTAAGGTACATTACCGTTAACTAACTAATGAGATCTGCTGATAATTAACACATAAATTTCTCAAGCGCATTTCCTGCTTTAACAGTTATGTATTAAGAACATAAAAAATAATTAAACTGATACGAAATTAATGGCATATATTTTTATTTCTTTAGCATTATGTTTTCAGGCAGGCTCAATACCACTGGATTTTAAAGTTTCATAGGTACTTGCAACATCAGAGGCAATTTACCGGTAATAATATTAGAAAACACTGTTGAAATTTTTCTTTAGGGAACTTTGAAGAATGCGCTGAGCCGTCCGCCCGTCTGTCATAGAAATCTGATAGACGGTATGAGAAGTCAGTACTCTTAAATATACTAAAACTCGGAAGGTTGCGAAGGTCAGAGGGCAGTCACGTTGTGGAAAATCAAGTATTCTGTCAAATGTGGTAAGATTAGTGCGCGGACTGGCTCCAAAGTGATATAAAATAACTTGTCCTAACGGACATATCATTGCTGAGCCCTTATATGATATTTGAACAAGGAGCTCAAGGCACCATTAAAATGACGTAGGTAGGTATTAATTTAATTAAGAAGAATATGAATATTGCACTCGTGTAGAATTTGATTGAAGAATCTCAGCTGATTTGAATAAAGCCAGTGCTATGGAAATGCGGGGAACCATTAGTTGAGTGTAAGCGTGCTTGATTCTAACGTCGGTAGTGTTGGATAATTTTCTGAAGGAGTAGCTTCATAAATTCATAAATCTTAAACCAGCGGAATAAGATCGGGACTAGGCGACGGCCAGTCATCAGCTCTGATGAAGTCCGAAACGTTCACTTCCAACCAAGACTGCGTGGACCGAGCTTTGTGATCCGGTGCCGAGTCTTTCTGGAAGGACCATACTTGGTTGTTGAACATGGTGTTATTAAGGGGCTTAACTACCTTCTCAAGAATGGTATTTTGATACACTTGTGCCGATATTTTTATACCTTTTTCACAAAAATATGGCTCCGTCACTCCTGCATAGATAACACCCCACCAAACCATCACTGAAGTCAGATAATCAATAAGCCCACGTTGCACTCTGTTGACTAATTGGGAAGCTTCCTTAGAGCTTTGAGCATAAATACGGTGATTTTGTTTATTAAAATGTTGCTCAATTGTAATTTTGTTTTCATCCGTAAACAAAATTTTTCTGTGACCTCTCATTGCGTACCGCTTCAGTAGATTTTTCGGTATTACCACCCTATTTTTTTTAAATTATCAGTTAAGAATTGACCAGTGCGTCTCATATAGGCTGCAAGTCCTAAGTCATCTTTAAAAATACGCGACATGGTTCTAGGCAAGGAGCAATTATTCTCCTTGATTCTAGGCAAGGAGTTCTAGGTGCTATCGTCATCTCCCGAGATAAAATCTTTTGCTTTCGGACAAGATTTCTTCGAATTCTTTCCCTTACTGCTCTGACCACCTTTATCGTACGAACACTACGTGGACGGCCAGGTCTTTTTCTGTCACAAACAGAGGAGGTCTCATTTTGTACCTATTAATAGCCCGGTACACAAACATTTGACTAATACCACTAATACCAAGTATATGAAGAGTTTTAAAAATTGCTTTTGGCTCCATACCTACTTTGTTAATGTTTGCTAATACAATCACAGCGATTCCGTTCTCTTTATCACCCCACTCCATCTGAATATCGCAAAATATTGTGATGTATTGGCGACAAAACGAGAAAACACAATAAGCAATCGTATAAATATGACTGCCTCGTTGGTCGGGCGGCATAAATGTGCGCGTGGGATTGGGAGGTCTCGGGTTCGATTCCCGGGTCGGGCAAAGTGTTATTGGGTTTTTCCGTTAGGAAATTCTCAGTAACAGCACGGTGTCTGGTAATGTGCCCGGTACGGCAGTAGGCTCGCTCCCTATTACGTGGGACCTAAAATTCATGGAGAAATGTGGGTGTAATATTACACCTCTGCTTGCCCCTTCGGGGTTCCAGGCGTGAGTCTATAAATAAAAATAAAATAAAAACAATAAAAATTACAGATTCCAAATTATATATTTTTATTATATATATATTTTTATTGTAACAGTACTTATATCACAATAAGTACGGCAGACTAAAAGAAACTCTAGGTACTTTAGTTACAGCTTCAGCCTGAATGCACCTTACCACTCACTCATGAAGTAAGGACTGATAGATTCTCAGCACTCGCTGCTTCATTTCAATCATTAGTGGAGAGTCCTTATCCTTCTGATACTGTTTCATCTTCCAACTGTGACCTCAATAAGCGACAAGGCGCAAGACACAGTATTGCTAACATACGAGTAAATAACGTGAATATTTTTGAGATCAAACTATATTTACGGTGTATTCCAATTAAGCAGTTGGTGCCCGACACTTAATAAGTAGTAATTGCACCACACGGTACAAGAATGATATATTTTCTTACAAACCGCCCATTGCGAATATTTCTGTATGGAATATACAAACAGACGTGCGACGCAAGACACCCCAGGCTGTATTGTGGCACCAGATCGGCACTCGCCACCTAATTTGAAGCCTTTCTTCTGAAGATTAATTTTAAAAGTTTTCGGGCTTCTTATTGATCTCATATAAATGGTCCTATATACTGGCTGTAAAGAAGTTAACAAAAAGTGTTGCTCTCTTGAGACTCCTTGGTTGCTCTACTCCTCTCTACTCTACGTCTACTCCAGAGAGGTTGGAATACGTTTTAAGGTTATATTTCTTTGGTCTATAGGCAATCCATCTGTCCAAGTCGTTTTGACAACAGTTGTTAACAATAAAATTCTTGCTTACATATTGGCACTAAAATTTAAAGTTTATTTACTTTATTATAGTTATAATTTCTTCAGTACTTTTCAGTTATGCTTTCTTCAACATTATCTAAACTAAGGCTACCTAAAACTCTATTTACACAGATCCGAAAATGTCAAAGCGTATTCGGTATCAAAGATTTGATACACCAAGAAAAGGTATTTATTTCGTTAGATATTTAACACTAGGCAACAAAGACAAGACAAGATAACGAAATATTTGAAACGAATGTATAATTTCGTTCACTGGCCTAATTTTAGGCGGACTCCTCGAATAACATCACATTAAGACACCTCTGACAGCTTGGTATTATCCAAGTTGATCGGAAAGCTTTACTGAACGCAAGTCGTGAGGAGATTTTTATCTTTAAAGTGCTAACTGTTGTCCTCAACTCCTCAAATAACAATTCACTGGTTGGCATGAGCCTCTTCTCACTATGAAAAGGGTTTAACAGGATTTCTTAAATTAAAAACATAAATTAATCATTTTTATACTCACATAACTTTGAAAAGCAACCAGTGCATGCGGTGGGTTTGCACCCTCAAGAGTGCAAAAGCATACGTTCCGCTAAGGGTCATAACTTACCGGAACAGTCTGCCTTATCAACTTAACCTGAGACACATACCATGATTAATCGCCTCTGGTATTCAAGTATACGAAAGCAGCAGCCCTGACAAAGGAGTTGGATTGCAACCGGGACAACATAAGGTGATGTCGATGATTTTGGCATACGAAAAGTTAAGCGCATTTACTGTATAAGGCTAATTTTTGTGCGTTCATAGCGAGACAGCTAGCCGGTCGTTATAGTTCAGCAAAGTTAAGCAACATTTGAACAAGTTGCTTGGATAGGTGACCGCATGTGGCATTTACTTCAGAGCGCTACTGTGCTTGGGAAGGCACGTAAAGCTGACGGTTCCAGCGCATGCCTCAAGGAAAGAAACTTTGGGCCATGGAAACACATCCACAGGATAGTTTATGAGACGTATGATAGCTGACAGCGTGACGATTTTGATGCGGGTGGCTCTGGATTGGTCCATGTGGAGAGTCTTGAGGGAGGCCTATGAGGCTATGTCCAGCAGTGGAGGTCTTTTGGCTGATATGATGATGATGTGGTGTCGTTCCAGCCGGATAACTTCAGGACGTCACAAGTGCGCGTGGAGCACCACGGCATGGCGCTGGACGTGCTCAAGCGCCATTTCCTGCCGGAGCACGTCCTCGTGCGCGCCCGGGACATGCGCCTCGAGGACGACCAGGCGCTCGACGAGTACCTCGTGGGACTGCTCAAACAGGGTACTGTACAAACATTCTACAGTTATACCTAGCAAGGTTATTTATATTGTAACTAGAGGACGGCAGCAGCAACGCCTGCAATTTTTTAAATTTACCCGTTTTTGCCGATCCCGTGGGAATTTAGAGAAATCCCTTCTTAGTGCACCCCTACGGTCCCCAAGGAAAATACATCCCAAATTACAGCTTCCTGCGCCCAATAGTTTCGGCTGTAGCGTGTCTGTCAGTCAGTAAGTAACGCAAGGATTTTATATATACAGATGTAAAGAATGATAACTGTGAACATTGCGGTATGCATGCTTCACCATTCGGTTTCAGCATGACTAGGCCTTTCAAGTTCAAATTCCTTTCAGAGTATCGATGATATCCGTCTGCTATTAGCTCTGCAACAATAAAAACTAAACAACTTACTGAGCCAATAATAATTGTTGGTTAGCTATACATGTTTCGGCGTCCTTCGCCCAAATAGTCAGTGGCTGCCATTGCTTCTGTAAAATACAAATCCTGCATCCATGTTTAATATTTATTGCTCGCTTTGCTATGCAATGGCGTCATATTTGAGACCTTGATCAGGAAGCCTGTTTTAAGTTTATGTCCACACTAGCTGTTGTATATTTGTGTAGTTTTTATGTTTTATATTTTTGAAATGGCAGGTAATTCATTGCTGGCTAAGTCAGAGGATGGGTACGTGGCAGGTCTGTGCGTCAACTTCGCTAGCAGCCCCGTCGACCCCCAGAACCTGAGACACTACGCCTTCTATCGACAGGTAGCGACTATTACAACATTATGTACTCGTAGCACAGTCGCACTGCTACCTACTCGTAGCAGTATCCGGGATACTACCTACTCGTAGCGCAATCACGTCACTACCTACTCGTAGCACAATCACACCACTATATACTCATAGCACAATTATACCACTTTCTACTGGTAGCACAATCATACCACTATCTACCCGTAGCACTATCATTCCACTATCTATTCGTAGCACAATCATACCACTACCTACTCGTAGCACAATCACACCACTATATACTCGTAGCACAATTATACCACTTTCTACTGGTAGCACAATCATACCACTATCTACCGGTAGCACTATCATTCCACTATCTATTCGTAGCACAATCATACCACTACCTACTCGTAGCACAATCACACCACTATATACTCGTAGCACAATTATACCACTTTCTACTGGTAGCACAATCATACCACTATCTACCCGTAGCACTATCATTCCACTATCTATTCGTAGCACAATCACACCACTATATACTCGTAGCACAATTATACCACTTTCTACTGGTAGCACAATCATACCACTATCTACCCGTAGCACTATCATTCCACTATATATTCGTAGCACAATCACACCACTATATACTCGTAGCACAATTTTACCACTTTCTACTGGTAGCACAATCATACCATCACCTATTCCTAGGACAATTCTACCACTATTTACCCGTAGCACTATCATACCACTATCTATTCGTAGCACAATTATACCACTACCTAATCGTAGCACAATCATACCACTATCTACCCGTAGCACTATCAAACCACTATCTATTCGTAGCACAATTATACCACTACCTACTCGTAGCACAATCATACCACTATATACTCGTAATACAAATATACCACTACCTATACGTAGCACGATCACATACCATTATCTACTCGCTATCTTTGATTAGCTTAGAATTGCCTCTATTCAGGTTGATTCACCTAGCCAGGCTTATGCATGCTTAGCAGCTTTTGTGTGAATTGTATATGATATCCCTTTGACAACATTACATATAGTTTACGAGGAACTTGTCGTGCTGACTATGAATAATATTAGATTATGTATTCATTGTATATTATGTAATTAGCTCTCCGAACCATCATCATCGCCCTAGCGTTATCCCGGTTGCATCCAAGACATGACACGCCTTGGAGACTGAGGTCCGCTTACTGGTCTAACTAGATATGACAGAATATCAACTTTTCCACAGAGCGACTGCCGTCTGACCTCTGCAACCCAAAGGGATAGCGATATTCCATGGTTTACACCAGTATCAGTTTATTTGAGAGTACTGACTCCCCGTAATGACTGTCAAAGATCTTCATGACGGCCTGGACCGACGGTTTAACGTGCTCTCCGAGGCACGGGGCAAGCGATAATTAACAATTTAATACGCACTTAACTTCAAAAAGTCATTGGTGAGCGCCGTGGATTCGAACGCGATACCCTTTGCATGGCAGTCCGTTAGTATCTCCACTAGACTATCGCTGCCTGTGGTAATTAATTCCCCAAATGTTTGTGACGTCGCGCCCCGGCGCCCGCGAGCCTCGCTACGAGTGACGCACAGCAGTGGGCCGCCCCCTCGCCCACTCCTCCTCGCCGGCCTTATATATAGCGGGGACACACGAGGTTTTGCTCCTTTTTGCTCCGGCCAACACGACCAAAGCTGAGTACCTCATCCGAAGACCTGTGAAGTGCCAACGTACCCCCCACGCCCTGGATAATTGTCTCATCGGCTAATCTCAAGTGTCAGTTTTTTTTGTATAATTAAAGCCATTGTGTAACTGGAATATAACGCGAGTTTAAACTTTCCTGGTGATATTTTTTATTTATTTCCCGTAAGTCAACCTAATTATCTCTCTTTAATTGCTCGGCGAGTGATCGATCCCGGCTACCCCGTGGAAATCAATCACTCGTGCGACATGTTGTTAGCTATCTATGTATCTTACCTACACAATCGCACTATGGTTCGTCTAGAACAAGCTAGCTAGACAAAATTATTTTATTTGATTTTTATGTCTAGATGCGGTTAATAAGCAAAGATATAAGGTTTTTGGTACTTTTTTCAAGGCAGTTTGTCATTTGAGCTGGTATCATGAAAAAAAAAACATTTATCGGGCATATGTGTATAATATATTTTTTGAACATTTTATAAAGTGATTTATCCCTCGACGTCGCTATAAAATCTAATAACAGATGCATAAAATATCTAAGAACTAAATCTATTACTCATTATCATCACTATCATCAGATGAATCATCCATTGAATAGTCATGATCGTGAGGGGCAGAACTATGAAAAGTAGAAATCATATTAACATTTTGTTCCTTACAGCTAGGTGGGACAATTAAATCTAATACTTCAGTTGGAAGCGTACCTATTTTCTTCCGAGGAACTTCTCGTAAACCGTTTATTACAGGGTCAGATGTTATCAATAACATATTAAGTAAATCTCTATTCGTAGCCTCCCGTGATCGCTTTCGTGTGTTGTGCTCACGAAATCTTCTGCAGTCCTTATTCCGAGCTTCCTGTGCTTCCTCGGAAAGCTGGCCTATAGGTAGAAGGGACGATCTAATTACTTCGCCACTGTGCAAAAGTATTTTGTGGACAGTAGCGGGCATGTAATACCATGAATAGAGATTTACATAAAGTTGTCTTGTTTCTTGAGCTAAGTTAACGAATTTTTCAATATTTATATCATATCCCGATGATAAAGTGCGAAGTAGTATGCCAAATTTTTGTATTAGTGAAACATCTAACCCTGTAATATCGGCACTAGCCTCGGGATTTCCAAAAAATCTTCGCGCGGTGTTCCCGTCATTAGTGTTACCGAACCCTGGTTTTGGTTTGTCTACAATCAAGCCCATTTCGCTTTTAAATCGTTTTTTAATGTCATCTGAACGTTGTTTCACACTAGCTTTGTCTTCGGCTGTTCTTAACTGCCATTTTTTTATATTTAGTCGATAGCTAATGTGAAGCAAGCATTCAAAGCACCTTATCCAAGCGTGCAACGTAGACAAACCAAAACCAAGATTATCTTTGTCCGCAGCAAACTCTTTTGACAGATCATTCATCATTGTTGGAGTTGCCCCACAAATAAAACATTTTTGTGAGGAAGAAGTTTCGGTCAGAGCATTGCAAACTTTTCCGTCAATCATTGTTAAAAGCATAACATGTGTGACAGATACTTCGGTCTCCATCACCTTGCAGGTTGTCGGCAATAAAGCGTTTATCTCTTCTAAAACCTTATTGGTTTCCGAAATCGTAAAATCTTTCGTTTCCTTAGAAAAGATAAACTTTATTGGCCGACAATACATTGTAGAACAGGGCCGAGGATTCTGCCACAGAATATTACCACTTTCATCTTTCAATTGAAGAGGAACGAAAGAAAATACAAATAAAAACTCGTCACTATCGTCACAATTAGTGAATTTTTGTTTGTACATACTATGACCGGAACTTCCATCACAACCCCATTTACTGATTAATGTGAATGACGTGCAAGGTAACAGACTATGAACAACTTCTTGTTGTGCTGAAACTAAACGTTCGGCAGTCTTATCAAGAATTGCCTGAACTTTGATTTCAGCATGCGTTTCATTGACTGTAATTTGTTCACCTGACGGGTAGCAGGCTATTTTAGCCTTTCTAACACTGTACATTGACGGAAACACCTTATGTCCAGCTTTAATACTCCACTTCCGAGTCTGCTTATAGCTATGGCTACTTGATTTACTATCAACGTAGTACGCTAAAGCTTCCTCACTTGTTAAACTCCTGGGGGCTCTTTCTTCACTCGTGGTCTAGGTTATTGAAGGATCACTAGTCACATCTTTAATTTGACGTGCTACACTTCTCTGACCCGAGATTCGAGCTGACACTTCAGCGGCGTAAATTAATTCACTAGCACTTCTGGACTGTAATAGATCGTCTACACGTCGTCTCTTCGTTTTGAGACTAGAATGTTCAAAATCTTTAGTAGGTCTTCCGGGTCCCGGTTCTCCAGATGTAGTTGGCAGAGATAAATAAACGGACACATCGAAAGATATGTCAAGACCCTCCAGCCACGTCGAATACTTTTGTAGGAATCGCTCTCGATTTCTTTCACAGCTGCTCCACTTTTCAGCAAATTTCGTTGAATATCTTGAGATTAGTACTTTAATATCTCGCAGAGACTGCTCCGTAACACCATCAAAATTATATCTCAAAGATATAAACCGAAAGAGCTCCTCATTCCGCGTTTCCTTCGGGTGTTTCAGCCATTCTTCGAAAAAATCCATTCTTGAGACGGTAAAAACTGTTGAAAGAAAAAAATAAATAAAAATTAGTTGTGCAAATATATCGCAATGAATTTTTTTACGTATAACTACTAGACACTTATGAGAATCGTATATGATAGGTTCTACGGTGGGGACAAGTGGGGACATGTTATTATTTGACCGATGAATTTGAAAAAATGAGTAAAAAAGTGGGTGAAAATTCAAACATTTCATTTTATAAGACTAAAGAATGAAGTTCCCATGTTGAAAATGAAATAAAATATAACTACTTACCCTTACGTATACAATCCATCACAAAAACACTTTCACAAATTTCTTTTAGTGACATAAACAATGCTATCAAATATGATGTAAAAATGCAAATGAATGCCCTTTAAATAGTCAACATCTTATAAACATACCTTAATGACGCTCTTAATGAGGGTAGTATTGATAATTAATAGGTGTAATCCTCAATGTATAGGGGTAATGAGTTCGTAATAGTAATTAACTTCCAGGAATTTAAGAGTTGTTTTTGTCTAGCTAGCTTGTTCTAGACGAACCATAGTGAATCGATGGAAAATATTGTCCTGGATAAAACGTGTGCATGACATCTCGTTGCCTAACGAGTGTGATATCTATCTCTGGATAATAATTAAGAACCAAATTGTCGTTTGGCCCATAAAGCCCTCTGTTACGTTAGATAATTCCTAAATATACTAAAACTTTGGGTTATGTTTCAGGATCCAAATACGAAAGACTTCTTATACTTCACAGCAAAGATGCAAGAGACACCTAATTTATGGGAGGTATTCAAAGAGATGAAAGTATTTGAGGTAAGTTTTCATGACACCTTGGTCAATCAATAAAAGTTTAATGGCGAATATACTTGGTATAGTGGATCCCAGGAATGAGCTCAATGTTGGAAATCACTCGTTATTTCACACTAACTCTCTAAGAACTTTCTAATTTTATAAACCCGTAGATATCTGTGTAGATATATATAATATGTATAGTATAGTATAATTAGTCCTTTATCTTACACACAGTTTCAACACCCACCTTGATTTGTCTCTGCACCACTTTTTAAAGGTAATAGAGCCTTGCTGACTTCAGCATGAATGGGCCGGCTCGACCGGAAGTACTACCCTCTCACAGAAAATCGACGTAAAGTGCTTTTCGTTCGGTGAGTCAGAGTGCCGGAGGCCCTATCCCCTATTCCTTCTCCCTCATCCCACTCCTCATCCTATCCCTTTTCCCAACCCCAAGGGGCGGCAACGCACTTGTGACTCCTGTGATGTTACTTGTGTCCATGGGCGGCGGTAATTGCTTACCATCAGGCAATCCGTCTGCTCGTTTGCCGCCTATTACCTAACATAAAATAAAAACACCCAAAGGTTGACTGTTAGAGAATGCCTTGGGCATTAAGTCCGCCTTTGTACAAAATAATTTTTTTGTGCAAGAAGTCTTAAATAAATCAATCAATAAATAATATCTGCTACGCGTACCGCGTTTGCATAACGGACAATTATACATACACGCACATCACGTTATTTTACTTACTTGTCTTCATATTTGCAGACCGGACAATATTATAAATATCTGGTGCCAAAAAATATATATAAATGCAAGACAGTTTAGAATTTACCACTCCTTGTACAACAAAATATTAAAAATATTGTATAGGGGTCATTTTTACGCCTTCTGGATATCTGACAGATAAATTAAAATAATATTTATGTCCTCCGACAAAACAATTAACAGAAACGTATCAGTCATCAGTGAAACAACCCTTTAAAATACAATTTGACGCATGAGCACTGAGGTGATAGAGTTTATGAAATGAATCGTCTCACTGACGGAATAACGAGTTTTCATTGTACAACAATATTTCAAAGCTGGACCTAGGCCTAGGTTTAACTTGACTGCTTTGTTTGACAGATTAGTCCATGCAAAATTGCAGCTGTTTAATATCTATAATTTCCAATGCATTCCGCTAGGAGACAGGTAACGTACCTAGAACTGTGGAAATTACAGGTTAATGGCAACTTCATTGTATTCATTAAAACCTTTTCCAATTTTTTTACTAGATATGTAAATAAGTAAGTAAAGAGGTTAACTCTTTACTTATTTATTTATCTAAGTAGCTGTTTCTCGCGGTTTCACCCGCGTCAGAAGGGAACTACTTCGCGTACCCACTTAATTTATAGCCTAAGTTACTCCTTGGTACATCAGACAAAATTTGACAAAATTGCAAAAAAGGTAATTTCGGTTTATGAATCGTGTACACATCCCTATGCATTTATTAAAAAACAAACTCTCCCATTTCATTTATATGTATAGTGTCTATAAGTAGATAAGCGGCAAACGAACAGATGAATCGCCAGATTGTTAGCAATTACCTCCTCCCAGGGTCACACGCAACACCAGAGGAGGCACGAGTGCGGTGCCGACCATTGGATAAAGTAAAGGAATAGAAGGAGGAACTGTATAAGGGAGTAGGAATACGGGATAGGGCACTCTCACTCACCGAACGAAACGCAACAGTATAGGTACTTTTACTATTCGTCGATTTTCTGTGGAAGGGTATTTCTTCCCCGGTCAAACCAGCCCTTATATGGTGAAATCAACAAGTCCTATGATTTCAGATCAAGATGCTGACGGTGTTGCCGGAGTACCGGCGGCAGGGACTGGCCGTGTCGCTGGTGGAGCAGAGCATCGCGCTGGCGCACGACCAAGGTTACAACGTGGTGCGCATGGACTGCATCAACCCGCACGAGTAAGTTATAGCTGTGGCAATTAAGTATGCCAGGTCACCATAGGTATATTATACAACCAAATCGTTCTCACGAATCACCTCGTAATGTCAGGTAAAAACTGTAAAAGAATTGAACTGAAAATAAGTAATATGAGTTTGAAAACCTCTAATCTGTATTGCTGCACTTGTCTATAAGTACGAAGCACTCCTTCGAAGGCAGCATGTAGGTACCCATTGTATGGCCAAAAGCCAGCCACGAAGAGGTTGAAAAGCCGAAAGAGTTTTCTCAGTACCATCCCAGCCAGATTATATACAATGTTTCCTGGCCAAAGAAAACATATGGCGTGACAAATTCCCTTTTCCAACCTTCGTAACTTTGGCAGAAAAACTACTTGCTGGAAACAGGCTCCCTTGTCCAACCTGGAAGGCGTTCAATAGGTTGGTGGATCCAGGGATTGTCTGTCAAGGTTGGGCTTTATAGATCCAAGCACGAATAAATGCAGATGTGGCGCGACTCCACAGATGATGGGCCATTTACTTACGTGCCCCGCAGGCTCGGAGTCGTGTACGCTTAACGACCTGTATGACGCAAGGCCAAACGCCGTTCGAGTGCTGAGTTTTCAGTCAAATCTATTTAAAGTGTTGCCTTCGACACAATAAGTAAAGTATGTACCCATCTTCGTATATGGCTCTTAGCACACCTTGTTGTTTCCAGCTACAAGATAGCGGAGCGGTGCATGCTGGAGTGCGTGTCGAAGTTCCCGCTGCACCTGGTGCGCGGCGTCAACGCGCCCTTCATCAAGAGCAGCTCGGAGCACGACGTGCTGGCGCGCGTGTACGTGACGTCACGCGTGCCGCCCGTGCTCCCCCCGGCGTACGAGGGCACCAGACTGTCGCAGCTCAACCTGCCCGTCGAGTAGACTCAACCTGCCCGTCGAGTAGACTCAACCTGCCCGTCGAGTAGACTCAACCTGCCCGTCGAGCAGACTCAACCAGCTGCCCGTCGAGTAGACTCAACCTGCCCGTCGAGTAGACTCAACCTGCCCGTCGAGTAGACTCAACCTGCCCGTCGAGCAGACTCAACCAGCTGCCCATCGAGTAGACTCAACCTGCCCGTCGAGTAGACTCAACCTGCCCGTCGAGTAGACTCAACCTGCCCGTCGAGCAGACTCAACCAGCTGCCCGTCGAGTAGACTCAACCTGCCCGTCGAGTAGACTCACCGAGTATGACGTTCTCGTCGACTGTTCATTGAATGCTGAATACAACATGCGATCTATTCATGAATTTAGAGATTATAAGCTACATATCAAATATGTCATACGTGTATCTCGAATTTCCAAATTCATTGATGGATCGAATATTGAAATCGGTCCAGAGTGAGAAGTTATGTCTATTGATTTATATTAGGTGAAAAATGTATATATGTTTGTTTTGTGGCCTACGTACAAAACACTGTCCATATTCTTACGTGTTACATAAGTATTTGAATTATTTGACGAATAATCACGTGATTTTTTGTGGACAATATAAGTATTAATAAAGAGTATGAATTTATTGACTCTGATTTTATTGGCGTTATGACCCCTTATTGTGAATATGTACATAATATTATAAGAATGCTATTAAGTGACACATTCAGGTACACAATTATTAAGACGATTTTCTATTATAGTCCCAGAAAAAGAAACTTTTCGCCGTATAAAAAAGTTTAACCAGGAATAATGAACCTACTTAGGTATACATTGCAAAATTTCATCAAAATTGATACCGTAGGGTAGGAATACCAAAAAATTTGACAAACAACTTTTGATAAGTATCCTAATAGTAAGTATGTGATGCAGCAATGTAGTTACACACTTATCTATTTTGAGTAGGTACGTACTTAGTTCAATAGTAACACTTATGTTGAAGCAGTGTTACCGCTATACAAGTGGCGCCCCTTGTGACTCTACTTTGAACTTTGCTGTCTGTGATACTAATATTTTCATTTTGTGTCGAATCATATACTTATTTACTGACCGTTACTATATAGAAATATAATCTATCTAGAATCTAAATATCTAGAATAATCATGGACAGTACCGTGCATGGGAGGTATCTCGGCCATCCTGCGGTTAAGCAGGCCGACATTGAGGAAAATAGGTGAAAACTTGTCGCTGAGCTTGACCAGGTTTTGAACAGCATCTCGAATTGGGGTGCTGAAAACATGGTCAAGTTCAACGACAAGAAGACACAGGTGTGCGCATTTTCAGCTAAGTTATCTCCATTCCTTCCCCTACTCTCTCTTCTGGACACTCTACTACCGATACAGGACAGTCTAAATATACTTGGTATGGACATACGCCGCAATCTCAACCAGAGAAACTACATCGAGGGTATCATCATTAAATCGGCATCTCGAAAACTCGGAGTCCTGAACAGAGTAAGGAGGTTTTTCACGCCGAAGCGGCTGTGTCTATTATACAAGACTCAAGTTCGCCCCTGCGTGGAATACTGCTCTCATCTCTGGAACGGCTCCGCTCAGTACCTGCTAGATGCCCTTGATAGGTTGCGCGGCGTGCTGTCCGTATCATAGGTGACCTTGAGGCTACTAAGATCCTTGAATATCTGTAATTACGCAGGGACGTAGCCTCAATGGCTGTCTTTTACCAATTGTATCACGGTGAGTGTTCAGAAGAACTCTTTCAACTCATCCCACCCTTTCCTTTCCTATCCCGAACAACACGTGCCGCGTTAAGGTGCCACGCTTACACGGTAGAACAGATACCGTCACGTACGAAAAGGTTCGGTACATCTTATTTTTCATCATCATCAGCCTTTAACAGTCCACTGCTGGACTAGGCCTCTCCTTTGAAAGGAGCCTACTACACCACGCTGACCAAACGGGTTGGTGTAGGGTTTGTATCAAGTTTTCCTTCTCTTACAGTGCTGTTCTATGCATAATATGCTCCCTTTGTCGGCTCTTACGACACCCATGGGATGATATGGGGTGGTGACATTCCGTATTCTTAATCCGTCACCACACGGACGATCTATGCCGTACCATAAAGATGTGGAACTCACTGCCAGCTCACGTGTTTCCGTCCTCGGGTGGTGGCGCTTTTAGAACATGTACCTATAGAAATTGTGTCGCGCTTCGATCGACTCGTATACGATATAAACTCACTAGCGGCTCTGAGCTCAAAAATATTGTGTAGCTGCTTTCTTTAAAAAAATCCCTTTGTTCACTTTAGCCCTTAACTCGTTCAACATCATTAATATAATGTATATAATGATATTAATGATGTAATTATTCAAGTAATGTAACGCTTTTTAGTGGCACGTATTGATTATTTGTCCTTAGTGAATTTGCGGACGATGTAGTGGGCTGCAATATTGACTATTCTTTGTGCAGTGCTGTAATGTTTAAACATATATTGTAGCTGTTTATTGTCCCCTAAATAAATAAATAAATAAACATCGTTATTTTAACACCGAAACATTCAGACATGAAATGGCATTAAAAATTATGTTCATAATATGGCACTGTTCTGTTGAACACTAAGATTATCCCGAACATGCGAACGTTTTGGACCCTCTTACTCCTTAATCAAGTATAGTAAACAACTCAAGTATTTTCTTTCAGAGTGGGTATTTTTCACTTGTGATTTTCTTAGATCTTAAGTTGTCTAATAAAAACCTAGGGTCAATCAGAATGTCCTGAAATTAAGACTAGAGCGGTTCGTCTCAGTCAGACACTCGCTCTACTACAATATAAGACTTGAGTCCTAAACAACACTGATTCAATTATAATTACCTATGGAAACTAGACTTCGACCGCGGTTCTGCCCACGTGATATATGCACCTACCTTATTTAGTAATCACACTACCTTTGTGAAAACCGTACAAAAAATAAAACTTTAATGTATGTAGACAAGCAAAACATAAATACTGAACCAGAAATACATACATACATACATAGCCTCACGCCTATAACCCCGAAGAGGTAGGCAGAGGTGTATTTCTACACCTACTTTTCGCCAGATATACTTTAGTCCCACGTAATAAGGGACGAGCCTATTGCCGTACCGGGCACATTTCCAGACTCCGTGCTGCTTTTGAGAATTTCGTGACAGAAAAACCC
The DNA here is from genome assembly GCA_944739405.2 of Euclidia mi. NCBI lineage: Eukaryota > Metazoa > Arthropoda > Insecta > Lepidoptera > Erebidae > Euclidia > Euclidia mi. The sequence continues at coordinate 244,461 of OX123200.2, read as the reverse complement.
AATAACACTGTCCGACCCAGTAATCAAACCCGGGACCTCCCGATCCCACGCGCACATTTATGCCGCGAGACCATCGAGGCAGTCGTATAGGGTTTGATGTCGAGTTTTCCGTCTCTACGCAAAGATGGTATTTGCATCGTGTTATCCCTTAGTCGCCTCTTACGACACCCACGGGAAGATAGGGGTTGGCACACTTGTATTATACATATGTCGTCAACCACACGGCTAAACCAGAAAAGTAAATGAAAAGACTATTGTTGTTATTTTATACAAGATTTATTATTAAAAGTTATCACAATGTTATTGCTAGACGTGGTAACAGTCACAGGCGAGAGTGTCGCGACCGCACCGTGCACAGAGCACTGAGTACATTTACACATGTCATGTACATACATACATACATACAAGCGTCATGTGCTCTCATGATAACGACATGTACTCTGAGTACTCGCTCATTAACTGTCCACTGATTAAACAACTCTTATTAACCTATAACATAAACAGTATCATAGTAGTCTGAAGCGAGAGTACATTATCGCCAAAGATACATTTGAATATGTAGAGTAGGTGCTTGTTTAAAGTTATTTTGACACCGGGTTGAGATTATCAAAAATTACCTTAATCTACAAAAAGCTAAAGTTATTTAGGATATTAGGGGTATTGTAGTAGGTATTTAGGTGTCAATTATCTCTTATTAAAATACCTATATTTCTTTCATGAACCTAACTCTAAAAGCAGAGCTACTTTCTAACAGACATTTGAATTTGTAGCTTCCATCCTACTTATTTTGAAGCCAAGATGAAAATTCTTATTAGCAAATAAACAAACCTTATAAATTAGTAGATGTTTATATTATTTTAAGACTAGTTATCAAATTAAAATAAGATTAGTCGAAATAAAACGTTACACAATAAAATACATACAAAACAAATGAAGGACGCATCGATTGATAAAGCAAATCAATTAGTAATCATTACAAATATTTTAATAAATTCGTGTTGCTTTGCTTGTTTTTGCCTGCGGATTGTCTTTGATTAAAATTACAATCACTTGTGATAGAAAAGGAGATCGTAGTTTGACTAAAGGTTGCTACACACAGTACAAAAGCCGCAAAAGCCGGCGGCACGTGCCACCGGCTTTTGCCGGCCGTTTGTGCCGCCGGTGTCTGCCGCAGAAAGCCGCCGAGCATCATTCCAGTTGTGACAGTCGTTTAGAACGACCACACACATAAGTATCAAGTTGCAACCCCCGCGGCACGCCGGCATACCGGCGGCTCCTTCATGCGGCAAAGCCGGCGGGTTTGTATGCCGCCGGCACTGTGTGTAGGGCCTTAAGGAACAATAGACAGAAAACATTGTTTTTACTTCCAGTCTTTTTAAGCAACTTATTTTGACAACAGAAAAATATAACTGAGACATATTCTATTTAACATACTGTTTGATTATATTCGTCTCTTAGACGCAAAAGCCTCTCAAATAACCTTCTTTTATTTTCCTAAACTAATTTTTTTTAAATCTACCAACATATAATTTTATTATTTATGCTTTCATTGCCTTTTGTTAACCCTCAGGATTTCTTCATCTTCTCAGTCTATATTATCTTTAATTGAATTCAATCACTTCTATGAAGCATCCACCAAAACTTCAAGATGGTCATGGTAAATCAAAATGTAAGTTGTTTTAAGCACTCCCGTGTCAACCAGAAGATGATGATATAAAGTACCTACGCTAGATTCTACGAGATTAAACAAATAGTACCTATAGTTTATTCCATTAGCGGCGTTTTTTTTATTTTTATTGGATGACATTCAAAGCAGCGGTTGAATGATAAAACGACTAACTAAAAGTGAGATCAGAACAAGATCTGGGATAGATACGAACGTAGATGACGTGCGATATTTTATAATTTCGGGCCGGTTTGACTTTAAGGCAAACAGCCTTATTATTAACTTTTGTTGGCATGCTGAACTTGGCCGATCCACTGCACTAAAAGAACACTCACTAGTCGTGCCAAGACAAAATACTGTGTCTGTGCATTAAATAGCGATTTTCTACAAACCACATCCTAATATTGGTGTTTGGTACATATTAGGTACGTGTCTGCCAGGTATGGACATGTTATGCGAAGAGATGAGATGTACGTAGGTAAGAAAGTAATGAATATGCACGTAGAAGGACGAAAAGGGAGAGGGCGGCCAAGGAAAAGATGGATGGACTGTGTGAGGATGGATATGAAAGAGAAAGGGATAAACGATCGGATGACTGGTGACAGAGAAGTATGGAAGCGAAGGACATACTGCGCCGACCCCAAATAAATTGGGACCAGGGCAAGACAATGATAATTAGGTACGTGTCTACAGAGTTTATCCATATAGAGTTTCTCAGCATTTGATACTGTACAGGTCAATATTTGCTGTTAAGATAATACACTGCACCTGAGGGTACCTACAGTGTCTGGTTGTAGTACGGCAGCTTGGAGTGTGTTCATATTAAACGAAACATCAATCGTTCTCGCACTGAATTATAGTTAAAGCTTCATAAAGTAGGTAGGCTTAATCATCGCTGGCTACAGTAACGAACCTCGTGTGCCGCTAATAACAGCGTTATCACGAGATGATAGTGTTATCGCGTGGTAAGTAGTGGTGTCTAATTGAGTAGATAAGGCTTGATAACGTTCGCTTCGAACCACTCGTTGGAGAAGTGCAGGTGGTCCCCGGGAACTGACAGGAACACCAGCTTGCCGGCCTGATCCATCGCGCGCAGACCCAACCGGTCCTGGAAATAAGGATAACATACCGTTTAGAATGTTGTAACATGTTTGACCAGCACAAACAAAGAACATGTTAGCGAATGAAGTCGAACGTCACCATGAGAAGTAGAGCCTTGCTGACCAGCATGAATAGGCGGGCTCAACCAACAATCTACTACTTTCACAGAATATCGACGAACACTAACAGTAGGTACAGGTGCTGTTACGTTTCATTCACTAAGTGAGAATGCCGGTTGCCTTATCCCTTTTTCTTTCTCCCTCATCCTGCCTCTCCTCCTAACCTTATTCCCATTCTTGCGATAAACAGCGGTTTGGTTGTGTTTTCGCATACAGTCAAAGTTACGATCCGGCTTCCACTTACCATTAAGAAGGCAACTGGTGTATTTATTGCTAGAAATAAAAAATGAAGGTTCGCCTAGCCTCGACTAAGTTCGGTTCTGCAGAATATTGGTTAAGACGGCGGTGTAATCTCAGTGAGGTGACGCGTGCCATACCACACCATGGTAAACTCGCGAGGACCAACTAATCATCAAGGACACTGCGGTGCTTTTAGTAAGTTGGCCTAAATGCCTAATGTCCATGTACATGTACCAACCAACGGGTGTGCACTTATTATTGTAATTTCGTAACGCAAACATTAAACAGTTTAAACGTTGGGATAAAAACAGCTTTATCGCTTGTTATTTTGACTAAGTACCACTTTTTATCAATTTATGTTATCAACAAAATATTATTGTAAATTTTGTTTATAAGTTACCGTTTGATAAAATGTAAAATTAAAGCCGTGAGTGCATTCAGTATAAATCAACATATTATATCTGGTACTTAGCTACTAGATTACTAGCATTTTGAACATGCTGCAGACGAAATAATAAATTAAACAAACAAATAAAACTATTCGGTAATTTCTTGAAGGTACTAAACCTGACCTAGAAGTAAGTCGTAAAGATATTGGCAAAAACTAGCTGCGTTGTAACTTGAGCTCAATGATCTACGACTTTATTGTAAAGTTACTAAGTTGGGTGTATTTTGCGAAAATCGTTACTGTGTATTTATCAGCTCATTTATGTGTGATGCGGCACTAATATCTTAAATAAACTCGCGTGCAAGAAAATGAAGCGGGAAGGAGAAAGAAAGCGGATGGGGCCTCTGGCACTCTTATCGACAGAACGAAACAACAGTATACAAAAGTACGATATTCTGTGAGAGGGTGCCTAGTACTTACCCGTCGAGCCTACCCATTATGCTGAAATGAAAGCAAAGTACAGGTACTATCCGGTAGAGTTGGGATATCCATGCCGTAACCAGTGTGATTGTACCACTCAAAATGAACATACCTCTAAGTAAATCCGGGACTCTTGCAGCTTAAGTTTCTTCTTGGACTGTCCTGGTTCATAGAAGCCGAACCACTCGGTCTCTTGTGGCTGCACGATGGTGTCGTTCTCGAACATCACCATCACGAAGTGCTCCAGCCGCTTCAGGTTGTCCACGTACGTCTGGTTTATGTACCGCTCGTTGTTGATGTCGGCGAGGAAGGCGCTCTTGGCGCGGTACGTCTCCTCCGCGAGAGGGTCGTGCCAGTACGTCGCCTGCACCAGGTGACCTTGCACCCACCTGACGACACACATCATCTAAATTCCTGCGTTACTGACTGAGTGAAAGTCAAGGCAGAGCCGAAACTACAGGTTGCAGGAAGCTCAAATTAGGCATGTATGTGCCTTGGGGAGTATAAAAAAAGGATTTTTGTAAATTCCACTCCTAAGAGGGTAAAAAATACCCACAGGGGCGGAGCCGCGGGCGAAGACTAATATCATCTTAATTGATCATTTCAGAGGTAAGACTTCCTCCTGTAAAGTCGTGTAGTGAGTATCTGTCAGAGTTATACATGGCCTGTCGATGGTGTGCGAGAAAATCATCCCTGTCACTAAGTTTGAGCGATGCTACGAAGTGAAAGTAATATCAATGTGAATGTTAGCGTTGTTCAGGGCTTGGCTACGCCACACGTCGTTCTTTCAAATGTAAATTTTCAGTAGATATATATAGTCATCGCGCTAAATACATTCAAGTCATTCAACACAGAATGTATTCTTTGTTCTAATCAATACAATCGTCTCATAAAGACGTTCATCATTTTAAATCTTAAACAGACTGGGCAAAATCACTTCGATCCTCTCCAAAGAGTCATTCGCACCGGGGCGCTGCGGCGTGGTAACGTCTTACCGTAGGTGAACACGGCTAGTAGGTACGGCAACATAACAAATAACACACGTAACCAGTTACGATGATCGCGCCTATTGTTTGTGATAAATAAAGAAAGCGGAACGAGGCGTTTTATGATAAATGGACAATAGATACTGTCACATTCACGATTTTAACCTGTTCCTGCTTTTTTAAGTTACGTAGTAAGTCCAGACCAGAAACACTCGCATGTGACTTCCTAGTGGTGGACGGTGGTAGGTACGACTGTAGCCACCGTTACCAATGGGCCGATTTTGATACGATTTTTACGAGAAGATTTACTATAAGACTAACTATTTTACAAAAGGCTTCGGTGCAAACAATAAAAGACAAGCGAGGCCGTGGGCACAACTAGTCGCTAATAAAAATCACCTAAAGTTACGATGGTTTGCCTATAGGTCTACTTGTTATGATATTGTGTTATGATTTATGATCCCGAGATGTCAAAAATAATACAAATCACACAGAGGATTGGCCTTGGCCGCACCAGTCCTTATTTGTGGCCGACAGGTAGGTATGTAGTGTGTAGGTACTTAGCCTAGCGACGAGCTATGCATACAGAACCTGTCAAGTGCCTGGCTCTGAGGTAAATACACTTGCGAATAATTATTGTTTGCGCACACTTAGCGCGCAATACTACACCGGCTAACTAACATCAACTAGATGTGGACAGATAAGTACATCATGAGCAATGCGAAATAATGTCCTCAAGTTTATCACTCGCTAAGAATAGGATATTCCTTTCACATACCTATAAAAGTTTTAATCAAAGTTATCATCATCGTCCTAGCGTTATCCCGATGGCATCAAAGACTGGAGTTCCCTTATTAGTCAATCCAGATTTGCCAGAATACCTATTAGCTCACAGAGCAACTACCGTCTGAACATAGCAACCCAAAAGTATAGCGATATTCCATGGCTTAGACCAGTGGCGGCTCCAAAAGGGAGGAACTAGAGGCTCAAGCCTCCTCAATATTATCTGTTTTTCTACAAAGATAAATTACTTTCCAGTATTTCCCTTGATAGAACCATGACTAAGTTCATGCTCTTCTAAAGCCCTAAACAAAAGTAAACACTTAGTTGGTATGCAAGCTCATATAGAATGGACTATTTTCTCATTGAACTGCTTCAAGATTGAAACAAGATTACACTGCCACTATCAGTGGTTGCATTGCTAAGACGAAATAAGAATTCGTCAAAGGTTTAATAACACTTCGGTAAAGTAAAAGAGCAGGCAACAGAAAATCACCAAAATACTTTACACTAACTAGTAGGTATACAGTCGATAACTTGCATCTACTGTACTTAAATCGATATCTTTGGTAGCAGGTATCTGATAGTTGACTTCGGGCCAAAAAGACCCTTTATTCAAAGAGAAGCATTCGTCGCGTTGTCGTAGCCTTGACATTTATTTGCACTTAATAGTATATGACGCAGGTCTAAGAGCGGCGTCGATTCGCACACAACAAGTGAACAAACTAGTTAGTGCACAAATAAACAGTCGCCGCGGTCATCAGACGAGCGAGCTCATCTCAACTTGTCTTTTACTGCAAAAAAAACGTTTAATGCGTAGATATTCTGCCAAAGGTCATTCAGATGTCTCGTCATATCTTGCACGCAGGTGCATCTGACAGAAAATCAATTTAATGTTTCGTTTTACTCAAGAAATCAACACGCGATGCTGTATCTAGATATTTTTATGAAGTCTTGTTTCCATCATTAAGCATAAACTAAACAGAAAGTGCTGCGAACTTTGCCTGTTTTCGTAGGATCAAATGCAGTTCTCAGTATGAAAAGAGTTGAAACTTCCCGTGTGACTTGCATTTTTTGACTACACTACACTTCGCCCGCTCTGCCCGCGTGGGTCTAATATTTATAGGGTGTTTCCAAAAATCCTCTCTTAGTGCCCAAAGGAGCATACGTGCAAAATTCCAGCTTCTGACGCCCTGTATTTTCGGCTGTGCGTTGTCTGTGAGTCAGGCAGTAAAGCAAGAATTTTATATATATCAATAATAGTATCTACAATGCAGAGACTAGGACAAGAAATACCGTGAATACTTACGCATTGTATGCAGCATAGTTGAGCAGTTTCCGCACGTAGTCGCAGGACTTCCTCTGCAGCGCGCCACAGTGCGGCAGCCCGTACACGCCCTGGTGCTGCCCGCCCAAAGAGATCAGAGACTTCACCTTCAGCTTGTCGCCGCAGCGCTGCACTAACCCTCGGCTACACAACAAGCCTTACATAATATAACATGTGCATGACATTGCTTCTTTTAATAAAGATGAGAGAGAAGATCATAGGAAAGTATAAGCACAGTGAATCTATAACAAACTATTTATTGAATTTATCTAATTAACTAATTACTGAGCTCTGCAGAGACTAGAACTAAAAAATAGGTACAGGTTGAACTAAAATATATTGCTATTGACAAGCTTTAGAAAAATAATAGATGATCTCATCTATTATTTTTATTGGTAACTCATGATCTCAACGTAGACACATCCACTGCAGGACATAGGCCTTCCCCAAGGCTCTCAACACAGACTGAGCTTAAGCATATTGTTAGTCCACCTTGTGGGAAGCCTGCCACTGTTGCATCATCTAACATGTGGCCGCCACTCTAGAACTCTCCTGTCCCAATAACCATCGGTTTTTTGAGCTATGTGCCCTGGCTATTTTCACTTTAGCCTGGCTATTCAGAGAGCTAAATGTTACATTATTGGTAACTCAATTGTTCCATAATCAAACAAAATGAAAAATCACTCACAGGAACTGGCTGCCTTGTGAAAAACCAATGGCATTAAATCCTTCTTGCAGTTTGGGATCTTCAGAGAGTTCCTTGCACACAGTTTCTATTTGTAGGTCTGGCTTCATGAAGTACCCACTCTCCAAGTCTTCTATAGAGGTGTTCCCCAGCTTTATCGACCTCACATACACACCAGGGATCTCCTTCTCTAGATAACGCTTGAAACCACCGAGACTGAAACTTATGCAGCATGTGTCACCTGAATACAAAACAAACAGAATATTTTTTTTTTGCACTAATGGGTGAAGCAAAACAATAAGTCCATGATATCTTGAAAGAAACAAGGCAGCGATAGCCAAGTGGATATACCAACAGACTGCCATGCAGAGGGTATTGGGTTCGAATCCACGGCGCGCACCAATGACTTTTCAGAGTTAAGTGCATATTGAATTGTTAATTATCACTTGTCCCGTGACTAGGAGAGCACGTTAAGCTGTCGGTCCCGGTTGTCATAAACATCATTGACAGTTGTTACAGGGCGTCAGTACCTTCTAAATAAACTGACACTTGTCTAAACCATGGAATATCGCTATCCCTTCAGGTTGCGGAGGTCAGACAGGCAGTCGCTCTGTGGAAAGGCTAATATTCAGCCAAATCCGATTAGACTAGTAAGCGGACCCCAGATTGAAACTGGGATAATGCTAAGAGAAAGAAGATTTTGAAAGAAACCAGGTAGCAGTGATAAAAATAATACACTTCATATTTTTTTAAAGATCTGGCTGGCACTACCCTAATTAAAAATCAATCCTTCAAATTTACAATATGGGATCATTTTTATATTCAGTGGATTTCAATTTAATATCAGTTTATAAAGATGGGTACTAGGAACGTAATTTGCGTAACTAACGTAGATGTTCTTAATTTAATTTACTTACCCATTCCATGCCACAGGACAATTGGTGTTGGACTCGCATATATCGACACAATAGTACAAAGAAACACAAACAGCAGCTTCATTTTTGAGAAAGCGATCTCTTTTGTGTAAGTGTCTGCAGTAATTAATGTATGTTGAAGAATGAACTATTTAAAACACTCTGTCGTGGAGATATAAGCACTGTGATAGTCGATAAACCTGCTACCGCAGTCGTACAATGCTGATAAATACTTCCTGTTATTCAAACAATAAGCACTAGCAATAAAATAATATATTCAAACAACCGGCCCCTGCTGGTGTAAATAAACAACTGTCAAACTATTGTTATTTCATGTGACGTTTACCGTTACGTCCAGAAATGTATTCGATGATTTACAAAATCCATAATGATTAAATAAAATAATAAAATGCTTTAGACTATTTTACGACAACTGCCAACATTTTAGGTAGTTTACCCTGAATCACGTAAAATATATTTCATTAAAACCCTCAGTTAAAACCTTTAAACACATCGATGACAATATAGACTAATGTTTCTCGAATACACCAACAGATGGCTTTACTGTGTATTTTATCGAATAAACCACTAAAGTACTGAGTATCATAATAATTATTTTTATTATTTTAGACTAGACGTCGCCAGCGGCTTCGCCCGCGTCAATAATACATATAAACCTTCCTCTTGAATCATTCTATCTATTAAAAAAACGCATTAATATCCGTTGCGTAGTTTTTAAGATTTAATAATGTAGGCACGCTCTAGCTTTCAGCGATTTCCCTATGTAGGCACATACATAGGGACAGACAGACAGAAGACAGACTTTATTTTATATTATGTAGTGATGGAATGAGGAATATCCCCCTTCACTTAGGTTTAGGTGCCTACCTATGTCTATCTAAAATTATGAGTAGGTATCCATCCAAAGTTCCACCTGATTTAAGGTAGGGAGTTATGTATACTTATGTCACTGGACAATAATAAGAATCATAAAGGACCATGCACAGAAATAGATAGTAATAGAACGGTGACATGGGCGTGGTGCGCGTGTCAAACTATTGCACTATAGCGCATGTGTTTACACATGTTGTACAACATTATTCTGCCTGACAATCAGCAATGGTCAGTTTTTATATAAACAATAGCATAATTTCATTTTCTACAGCTACATCACACACACACATCGATAATAATTCCTTAGTGTCCCCTCACTATCTATACGTCACTGTGGGCGGGGCTTGATGAAATGTGGCACGCGCGAAATGTACGCGATGACGTGACATTCACCATTCTATTACTATTTATTTCTGTGGGACCATGCGTCAAATTGGGCTCAGTGTCCATCAGAGTTATGGCATGTTATGCCATTGTAAAAGATTTTGTTCGTACTAAAATTGTTACTACCGGCACCACCTTCAATTCCATTGCAGAAAAAAGATATGCACTTAAATAGATTTTGTAGAAAAATGCAATTGTTAGTCATAAAACTCTTATAGTAACAATATACTCATACTTTAATAAAGGTAAACAATAGATGCGCTTGCGTCCGTGTGATTTATAAGGTGGTGTGAGAGGTATGGACAGTGGTCCATACCTCTCACACCTCTCGGACGCCTGCCCGTCTGCTCTCACTACTCTCAGTCAGTCGACTCGTGATTCTCACGGTGTACTGTGTGTTTTCGTTAGTGATGTTCTGGATATCCGTATCCGTGGATATCCGAGGAAGAAGAAAGATCCGTATCCGTATCCGTTTCTATTGTCGCGGATCTTTTACGGATCTTTCGCCTTATTAATTTTCAATTGACAGGATGGAATGCTATAGGTGGTTAGGTAAAAATATAAAACTATTAAATTGCATTCAGAGTATTTTTAATATAATTTCAATAAAAGTTGAAACATGATCTGTCTATTGTTCCGGTGGGCGTGCGTGACGTTAACTATCGTTTCAAAGTCGCGCGCACCGACATCGATTGAGTAAGAAAATAAAGATCCGTATCCATATCCGCGGATCTTGACACCAAATATCCGTATTCCGATCCGTATCCGCGGATAAACATTTTTAACGATCCGGCACATCACTAGTTTTCGTGTATCCTCTCGGCACATACTATTTATGGCCGTAACACACGCTCGAACTTGGTCCGAACAGACCACGGATTTGCTCCGCCTCCCGACCAAATCTGCCCGTCTGTAGAGTAGTCCGGCGAACATAATTATTATTAATTGAGTCCGCCTCGGTCCGCTAGTTTGCAGATCGGTCGGATCGGATATGGCTTATAGCCGTAACACACGCTCGAACTTGTCCGGCGGACAAAACCCGTTGGTCCGGCGGACCAAATCCGCTCTCGCTACAGACGACCGGATCGGACAGTTGCTTCACGTAAGCCATATCCGATCCGACCGATCTGCAAACTAGCGGACCGAGGCGGACTCAATTAATAATAATTATGTTCGTCGGACTACTCTACTAGCCGTAACACACGCTCGAACTTGTCCGGCGGACAAAACCCGTTGGTCCGGCGGACCAAATCCGCTCTCGCTACAGACGACCGGATCGGACAGTTGCTTCACGTAAGCCATATCCGACCCGACCGATCTGCAAACTAGCGGACCGAGGCGGACTCAATTAATAATAATTATGTTCGCCGGACTACTCTACAGACGGGCAGATTTGGTCAGGAGGCGGAGCAAATCCGTGGTCTGTTCGGACCAAGTTCGAGCGTGTGTTAGTGCCATACAGACGGGCAGATTTGGTCTGGAGGCGGGGCAGATTTGGTCTGGAGGCGGAGCAAATCCGTGGTCTGCTCGGACCAAGTTCGAGCGTGTGTTAACACCATTTTACGTGAAGCAACTGTCCGATCCGGTCGTCTGTAGCGAGAGCGGATTTGGTCCGCCGGACCAACGGGTTTTGTCCGCCGGACAGGTTCGAGCGTGTGTTACGGCTATTAATCCACCACATCTAAACGATATTATTATTGATATTGATTGAAATGTTAATAAAAATATTTTTAACTGTTAGCAGCTGTTTTATTTTTTATTTACCTATTCTTTGCACCTGTACTTAAAACTAGTTAAAGATGTCAAACAACAAAAACTACAATGCCATAACAGCATTAATTTGCAGGATTATAGTTTATTTGTGGTAGGAGAAAAATATTTTTAGCAGAATAATCCCATGGATTCTTCGCAAAAATGCGTTTATATCTTTATTTTTAGTGCTTTACAAGTATATTCAAAGTGTCTGTTGGTGGGTGAGCCCAGGCTTCATACATTTTTGTCCATGGTCCTTTATAAATTTCCTAGGTAATTTATAAACTTTCGTAGAATTCTAAACGAGAGAAAAATATAGAATTTTTCTCTACGTAAACATTTCCGTAAATTTATCAATTTGCGACGTGTCGTCATAAATGTATAAACCGACGGAAATCCATTCGTAAGATTCTACACGGTTAGACCAATCACAGAAGAGCTTTTAATTTAACGCTTCTTTAAAATAAGGCAAATCACACACTGCTCTCTGATTGGTCGGTCGGTGATAATGAAGGTCGGCATCAGCTCAACTCACCTAATACTTAATAGGTTATGTTAGGTTTTCTTGTACTGCGCAGCATACCCTCGAGCACTGCCCAGCTTGGGATGTGTAGGTACCGACCGACGGGATCTCGCAGCACTCGTTGATTTTGATCTGTCGCTACCGGCTGTAGTTCAATCTATGCTGATCAGCATTGGGCGGCGGTTGCAACCTTTTGCGAGGATGTAATCTCACAGAAGGAAGCGGCTGAGCGAACCAGGGAGGAAAATGCCTTGCCTGACTCGATCCGCCGCCGGCGAACTAGGCGGCGTCAGCGCGCTGCCGCCTTAAGTGGTACCGCGGGCAAAGGATCGGGGATATCCATCGTCTGCGATATTCCGCAATGGGGTGATGTCCTAGGATGAGCCGGGACATCGCCCAAGAGAGGTAGCCCGCTCTAGTGCGGGTGTCTCGCTGGGAGGTTGCCGAAGTCGTAACATGTTCCGGGACCTCCCGTCAAGGCGACGTGCAAGGCTCACCGCGGGTTGTTTAGTGGGTGCAGTCCCACATAACCTCATTTGTCCCCCGAACAGATGAGGTATGCATAAGCATTTTTCCCGCGAAAAAAAAAAAATTAAAAAAAAAGGTTTTCTTGTGACCTTGAACACAAAAATAGGTTCGGGTTAGGTGGTCTGTGTTCGCAGGGCTCCGTCAACATAGCCTCATTAACATCGCTGAAGTGCCGGTTTATTCATAAAAGTGGCGAAGAATAATAAAGAATGGAATACGTGACTTATTCAACCAATCAGAGCGCACATGGCGTTCGATTATTGCTTAGGTACGTATTATTTTACGAATGCATTCGGTGAGTTTATCAATTTACGAAAATATGGGCGTAAAATAATACAAGTTATCTCTCGTTTAGAATCCTACGAAAGTTTATTGCTGTTCTTGTTATTTTCCGGTGACATAAATACACTTAGGTAATTCATCACGTTACGTGACATTCACATTCCTAATTAGTAGCAGAATTAACAATGTTCATAACTGTTCTATACGTTCTTTTCTATTAGGAGTTTGACATTAGGTACTTTACTATAGTTCGGAATTGAAACAATTGTACCAACTGATTAGATTCTTGCTACTAATTATTATCATTACCATAGATAAATATAATACTTTACAGTATCATTACTAAAAATAATAATGGTACCTTTTTACTTATGAAGGTACCTACATTCTTTTAATTAGGAAAGTACACGTTCTTGTTTTAGTTGACAGCACATAAGGAGCCGTGGGCCGTGGGCTGTGTAGGTGTTTGAGTGTAGCCGCCTCTCCGTTTAGAACCACACCGAGTGTCGCGGGTTCGATACTCGCAAGAAACTAAACTGTACCACTCACTTACTGTGTTTATGACTGTTTTAGACATTTGAGAAGCTGATGTAACAATCTATAAGAGTCAGAACCTCGTTTTTACTGCAGTAACCTTACTTACGTAAGTACTGTTTATTCTGTGCCTTACTTGATAGAGAAGCGTTATAGCATGACCGGCACAGGGGATGTAATCAGGCTTCAAAATAGTCCGCGTTATTCTCAATGACTGCAATCGTGAGACTAATCGAGCATTGATTAGGTATGCTTTTTGCATAATTAAATAAAGTAAATTGTACCTATTTATCTATTGAGTGTGCGCATTGCATCTCTCATTAGGTACCCTAACGAATATTATGGGTTCGATCCTTAGCCCTAGTACCTACGAAATTCGTGATGTAGGTACCTAGATACATAAAAGATCTTATCATGTTTATCACCGTCGTCACGAGTCACGAGGTACATAGTACATACCTAGACAGGCTAGACAAGTGTTATTGTATTTTTTTTAAATCAAACACAAAGATCGTAGAAGATTTTCCTCAAGTGTTTTATTGTGGAACAGACTCAATTTGCAGCGAGAAGGCACGAAGATAAGACAAGGTCAGACGGATACGTACCTACCTACCTACTTACTAATCATTGCGTTTATACGTGCAAGCCAACGAGGCTGAGGATCATAATAAGCGTCAAGTTTAGGCCTTGTGTCTGTTTCTGGTATTAGGTAGGTTAGGTATCTGGCTACCTGTTTGCTGGGTACATATTCCGTATATCGTCAGTACGTAGTTATTCAATAGAAGCTAGTTACACGTACTTACGAGTTAGTTGACCACTGCGCTCCGTTAAGAAAATCAACTTTGTATGATTTAGTGTGTCTAAATAGTGTAAAAGTCCCGTGGATGTGAAGTTCAGTTCGGTGAAAACCTGTAACATTATTAGTGTAAAATATTAAACCATAATAACAATAAAAAATCTTAAAATTCAATTGAGTGCAAAATCAATCTGACATTGTCTCACACATTTGACAGTGACACTAGTCATAACTTTAGTTTTGAATACAAGGCTTTTTTATACAAAAGAGTATATCTATATAAAAATAGGTAAAAAAACTTTTTAACTTAAACGGTTTTATGTTAAACATACATTGCAATGTTTAAGATAAATGTACTAAAAACCAAAAAATAATAAAATAGATACAGTCGTGGGAATTATAAACATATGCATAGACTAGACTAAAATAAAACCGTGGGGCACGTCAATTGTCTACAATCGTTGATTAAAATGTTTGTTTTGTACTGTTACACTATAATTAGGCAGTTGTTCAACCGACAACGATGGACGTGTGATAAGTAGGCCTAGAATGTGGAAACAAGCTAGCAAGCTCGATTATAACCGAGTTTTAGGGTTTCATAGTGGTGAGCGAGTAGTACTTTTATCATATGTTTTGTCGATTAAAGACAAACTAGGAGCAGTGAAACGATTCCTCGCCAGCCAGCAGTGTGAATGTCCAACGATAAACTAGTTGAAACATCTCTTTTATTTACATGGAGTGTATAACTATTGGAATTTCCATGAGCAAGAAAATAGTAAGTAATTTCCTCACCATCTGCGGGCCAACTGCCTATTTTAACGACGAATGAAACGATTCTTCTATCGCACATTAAGTTGATAATTTGTAGACAATTGACGTGCCCCACGGTTTTATTTTAGTCTAGTCTATGCATATGTTTATAATTCCCACGACTGTATCTATTTTATTATTTTTTGGTTTTTAGTACATTTATCTTAAACATTGCAATGTATGTTTAACATAAAACCGTTTAAGTTAAAAAGTTTTTTTACCTATTTTTATTTTCTAGTTTTTAGTTTTTATTTCGCATTCTGTTTAATCCATTTAGTGCTTCATTATTGCAAGGTTTCTTGCCCGTTAGTTTATTGCAGTCCAACTCCTCTATACGTAGTCTCTGCAAAGATCTTACTCTACTAAGAGCCACGTAGGCTTGACCTTCTTCAAACAGTTTCGCACCTAAGTATACGACTGCGTGATCCACAATGCTGCCCTGCATTTTATGTATTGTAGAAGCCCATGATAGTATTAAAGGCAACATTCTTCTTTCAGCCGTCCCGTAATTGTACTTAGCTGGAAACTGTATGGCTTTCGGGTGTATAAGATGTACTCCGTCTCTTGCGAAATCAATTCGGACGGAAGGTACATCTGTTGCATACATCTGAGTTCGACGAAATTGAGGCCAAACGATTTCGTTGATGTAGCCTATAGTGCCATTTACTAATCCCTTTGAAACGTCAATATTGGACCGTAGCATGACTTTTGCCCCCACAAATATTTGCAGTTCCGCTGGTAAACCCCCAGTTTTGTTGATATCAGCTGGTTTTATAGTAGCTATATCCACATTGTCTGCATTTCGTGTGGCGTGTACTAGCTGATCCTGCGCTTTTATTTTGTAAATGCGAGCACCATTATTTCTGTACAAATTCAATACAGCAGAGTTGTGGTCGTTAACTTGTTGATTTGTGGGGTATACCCTTAACGCTTTGTCTATTGCAAACTCATCACTCGTGTCTTGAAGAAGTCTTCCCATTAAAATACTAAAATGTTGGGTTGTTAGCTCACCGACTCTCAAAGCATTCAAAATGTCAATAAAAGTCTGGTCACCTTGCTGACGCATATTTTCAGTTAATTCACACAGCGTGAATAAACGCCAGAGATGTGTAGCTGGTTGGAGATGTTCTGGCTGTTTGAAAACAGGTGTTCCTGATCGTTTTATAGGAGGCAGTTGCAAAAGATCACCGAAAAGTAATACGTTTACTCCTCCAAAAAACTCATTTTCACAGTTCTTAATTTGCCTTAATCGAGCGTCCATCATGCATAACATTTGATAAGACACCATGGAAATCTCGTCGACAATCAAAAATTCTGTCTGATGCCATTGTTGCCTCATTATTCGCAAATAGTTTCCGGACAGTGGCGACATACCTGTTATGCGACCGTCTTTCTGTACAGGCAATTTTAAAGTACTGTGTATCGTAGCTCCATTTATTAATCTAGCTGCAACTCCTGTTAGTGAGCAGACTTTAACCGCATCCTTTGCGTAGCACCTATTAATTTGGTCTCGTAATAACTTTAATAGAAAAGTCTTGCCCACACCAGCTCCTCCTGTAAAGAATATTTTTAAACGTTCTTCAGCACCTGACATTTGATTTTGTATGGACTGGGTAACTAATGTAAAAATTTCCTTTTGTCCTGCATTCATAGACTGCTTAGCCTGTAAGAACTGGTCTTCATTCATTGGCAAATAAGGAACTTCTTCTTCATGGTCTAGTTCCATCGGCTCTGCGTGTTCCAGTATCTGAAATGCGTGTACTTGCGCGAATGCATTTTCAAGCTGCCCGTCACGTTCACGATATATTTCCAAGTAGGCGTTTGTTTGTCTTAAACTTTCTTCGTTGGCGAGAAACGCATCTCTGGCACTATTAAATTCTCCTAAAAGTTCGGCCTCATTGCGATACGGCATATACTGGATTAGTAAACTGTAATAATATGACTCTGGATCAGAAGCTGCTACGAAGTTAGGTACCCGTACTACAGCTGGCGTGTTTCTAATAGTCATTTTGGTGTTGTCTGTTAAAGTTATAAGACGCCTTCTTGTTGTTTGCTCGTGCGGTGCATAAGCATCGGTATCGATGCTCTCTTCATTTATAACTGGCGGTTTTGTGTAGTGTGGCTCAAATAACATCGCAAATTCTATGAGATACATATTGTTAGAATCATAGTTGGGGTGCTCTGCTGATCGCTTTTCATATCGTTCGAAAATATTGGCACAATATCCTGCTGCTTGACCAGCTTCATTAAACTTCAACACTTTATACATTTGTTCCGCTTTACGAGTATTGACAAAAATTGTTTTTCTCGAGCTGTCACGCATACTCAAATGGCATAGCCTGAATACGCATTCGCAGGCTGAAACTTGGCGTTCTCTTAATATGCGCATGCATATTTTAAACAGCTTACGCGAGACGTCAGTTTCTTCTCTTCTAATTTGTTGAATAGCTCGAGATACTTCACCATCTAGGTTTGTAGGTTCTGATTTTGAAACGTATTTAGCGATGTAATACGCAATCGACTCATTTGTACCACACGGTTGTATATCCATATTGGCTTTCCACATTTTTAGCAAAGCAGGACTGTAATTATTTACCCAACCATCTTCACTTTTTCTTTTCAGAACGCAAATGCGACCACCGTTGTAGATGAATTCGTTAGATGAAGGATCAATAACATGTGTCTCTAAGCATTCCGAGCGTGGAAAGTTGAAACGACAAACAGAATTATTTTTCGTGCAGGTACTAGTGTGTCGATGTATTTGACAATTTTTAACTAATTTATATAGTTCTGCTTGACTTGGGTGGTGGATTCAGGCTGGATTAATCAGATACCTAAATTACAGATTCAATTTCTAAATTTAAATCTTATTATTATACGCCATTTGGTGGCTGCGCCCATCTTAAATATTGAGGTTGTATAGTGCACTGTATTCTTCTTGTCAAGCCCTTTTATTTGATACCCATATTGGTGGGATTGATAAAAAATTGTTATCAGCCATTTGGTAGCGGCGGCCATCTTAGATTTCAATTTTGCATAGTAAATTGTATTCTACTTGTTGAGACCTTTCATTTGATACCCATGTTGATGGGATTGATAAAACCTAAGTTATCCGCCATTTTGTAGAGGCCACCATCTTGGATTTTAATTTTATATAGTACATTGTATTATACTGGTTGAGCACTTTCATTTGATACCCATATTGATGGGATCGATAAAACCTACGTTATCCGCCATTTTGTAGCGGCCGCCATCTTGTATTTCAATTTTTTATAGTATATTGTATTCTGCTTGTTGAGCCCTTTCATTTGATACCCATATTGATGGGATTGATAAAACCTACGTTATCCGCCATTTTGTAGCGGCCGCCATCTTGGATTTCAATTTTTTATAGTATATTGTATTCTGCTTGTTGAGCCCTTTCATTTGATACCCATATTGATGGGATTAATAAAACATAAATTATCCGCCATTTTGTAGCGGCGGCCATCTTGAATTTATAATGATAATGAATAAACATAATTGTATTGTCACCAAAATCCAAAGTGTATACAAATTTTCAGATTAATCGGTTGACAGGAAGAGGGTGAAATTTGAATTACTAAATTTGACCCAAGAATAATAAATAAAACAAACGGGGTGAGCTAAATAAAACCGTTTAATAATATATCGCTACTTCGGACTAACACATTAAACTTTATAAGAGAACAATATGCCGCTCACACACTCGCCTCGGCGTACCTCAACTGCGACAACCGATGTCACCACCAAGCCTAAAGGATCTACCCCAGCGCCTCAGGCCTATGAATTGGATATCGCATCTGAGCGAAGTTGTAGCGGATATGTCAATCTTGAACCAAGACGCAAACGTGAACAAGACAACTATAAGGAAATTAAAAGTTTGATCTCCTCCTTATCAGCAAAGGTTGACCAGAACTTTATGGAACTCAAACTTAAGAATGAGGAGCTAAAAGAAAGCTTGCAATTTATGTCTGACAAATATGATACTATTCTTAAGACGCTAAGCAATCTTGAATCAGAGAGAGTAGAAGACAAAAAGACTATACAGAGGTTGGAGGAAAAGATAGAAAACTTTGAGCGTAAAAATAAGTCTGCTAGCTTGGAGATACGTAATGTGCCCATCCTCCAAACAGAGAACAAAAAAAACGAAACAAAAGAAGACATCAGTGAGATAGTAAAAAATATATCGAAGACAATAGAGATGGAAATTAAGGATAGCGACATCAAAGATGTGTACAGGATTAAGTCACCCAAAGAAGGCAATAAACCTATTATTTTAGAACTAAATAGTGTCATAAAGAAAGATCAAATCATTCAAGGCATGAAGCATTTTAATAAAAATAAGGCCGCAAACGATAAATTGAACACCGGACACCTGAATATCCCTGGACCTATCAAGCCTGTGTTTATATCAGAAGCTCTAACAGTTAAAGCTCAAAAATTGTTTTATTCTGCTCGTCAATATGCACGTGAAAATAACTACTCTTATTGTTGGACTTCACGAGGCGTGGTATATTTACGTAAAGCAGAAGGCGAACCTCCAACACGTATTGAAACTGAAGCAAGTCTTACTAATCTAATCAGTAAAATATGACTATTTTGTTGGCACCTTATTTTATCATTTAGATTTTATAATTTTAGTATTTTCAGTATATTAATAGAGCTTAATA
Organism: Euclidia mi; assembly: GCA_944739405.2. NCBI lineage: Eukaryota > Metazoa > Arthropoda > Insecta > Lepidoptera > Erebidae > Euclidia > Euclidia mi. Next base: position 224,581 of record OX123200.2, on the reverse strand, counting down.
GTTTAAAATACTATAAAGTTATAAGCCCGTTGTTAATACATTTCTTATACCAAGTAAACCATCATCAATTGTACAAACCTTTGCATAAAACAAACATAACTATTCACTACATAATAATTCTGCACTCAACACTACACATAAAGACTATACACCAAAACAAAACGCTCAATAACATGAACAATTTATCTCTCATTTGGTTACTGCAGTTAATAACTCCTCTCAACACTTTCAAACAGTGGTCAGATACTTGGTTCATTTACTATACTTGTTATAAAATTCGATACTCTACATAATCATTTGAATATTATTGATAACTTTGAAATATCGGAATCTCTCAGGTGCGACCCAGAACAATGTGCAAATCTGACTACAGTAAAGAGTCTTAAAATTTTAACCCAGAACATACGTAGCATCTCGGCGAATATTACTGGCTTGTTGATACTATTATCCAGAATGTCTATATCACATGATATTATAATCCTCACAGAATGTTGGTTAACCTGCAATCCTTATATTCCTACACTGGACGGTTATAAGTACACTATAACTGTTAATACTATTAACAAAAACGATGGCGTAGTCGTGTACATTAAGAATAGCATAACAAATATTACTGTACTCGAACAAAATCTTTTGGACGCAAGCTGTCTACAAATTAAAATAGATAATGAGATATGCATATTTGCAATTTATAGACCCCCAACATTTAAAGATATTTCAAACTTTTTAAACTCCATGGACCAAGTATTATCCGCTAATCGTTCATTTGGAACTACCATGGTCATAGGTGATATTAATATTGACATTGTGGATGGGAACACTGACATGAGATCACAGGAATATTTGGATTTACTAGCTACACATGGCCTCCTACCAGCTCACACCCTAACTACTCATAATAAAACCTGCCTTGACCATGTATTCCTTAGCACTAAATCATCTGCTAAAACTATTGTCATCGATTCCACTATTACTGATCACAATGCCATCTTAGTTACCCTTGATAAAGTGAAAATTGATCAGCAGCCAAACATAAAGACTAAAATAGACTACTCACAGCTAGAATATCACCTGAAGAACATTGACTTTTCTAATATTTATAAATATACAGATGCAAACATAGCCCTTGAATACTTTGTTAATTCTTTAACTAGAGCACTTAAAATGAGTACCACCACATATGCTGTGCCACATCGTTTGAGAATCATCAAACCATGGATTACTCCGGGTGTGCTGAGATGTATGAAAAATAGGGACAGAATGTACATAAAAGTTAAACGGTCCCCAAACAATGAAATATTAAAGATTACTTTTAAAAGGTACCGCAATTTTTGTACTTCTATAATAAAAAAACTTAAAACTGAATATGAAAGAGATGAGTTAAACAAGGCTAAAACTAATCCTAAAATGATGTGGGATATTATTAAGAAAGTTACTCACACAGAGAAAGCAACGACGTCAGCCACTGCCTTACTTAAAATTAAGGATACCATTGATGAATCTATTAATGAAGTTAATGTAACCTTTACCAGTATAGGAAGAGATTTGTCCAGTAGAAGCACTATAACTAACAATAACGATACACCACCCTATTCGTCACATCCTCACTCACTTATATTCTTGGAAACCGATGAGGCAGAGGTAGAGCGTATAATTCTAACATTGCGCACTAACTGTGCGATCGGGATTGATGGTATATCTGCCAGCCTCCTTAAGCAATACAGAACTACACTGATTCCTCCTCTAACTTATATTTTTAACCTCTGTATACACCACGGTGATTTCCCATATTTACTGAAGAGGGCAGTAGTTCATCCTATATACAAGTCTGGGGATAGAGACCGTGTGTTTAACTATCGACCTATCTCCGTGCTCCCAGCATTATCCAAAATTTTGGAGAAAATCATGAACAGTAGACTTAAAAACTATCTTGATGTTAATAATATCTTGTCTAATAACCAGTATGGTTTCAGAAATCATATGTCAACCAATGATGCTGTTCATGATCTCACCAATCATCTTGTGGAAGCATTGGATAACGGTGACAAATGCTTGGGCATTTTTCTGGATTTGGCGAAGGCATTTGACACGGTCTCTATTCCTTCACTACAAAAAAAACTGGAAAGAATTGGTGTAAGAGACAAGCAGTTGAAGTTGTTTCAGAGCTATTTAACTGACCGAACCCAATGCATAAAAATAGGAGAGCACCTCAGCAATTATCTGCCAATCGAACATGGCGTGCCCCAAGGCAGCATACTGGGACCTATACTTTTCCTGATTTATGTTAACGAGATGTGCAAATTAAAATTAGAACATGGCAGACTTTTTGCATTTGCTGATGATACAGCCCTTATCTTTACGGGACGCACTTGGGAACAAGTATATAATGCAGCACAGATTGGTCTTGATAAAATAACCCATTGGCTTGCTCTAAACTCTCTGTCACTGAATGTGGAAAAAACTAAATATCTATCATTTAACATTAAAAAGCCATCGGTACCATTGGACAATACAATATACTCTATTACTGCACACAAACACACATTGAATAACCATTCCACATGTGAGTGCCCGAAATTAAAAAACGCTACAGCCATAAGATATTTGGGTGTAATTTTGGATGATCGATTGAGTTTCGTACAACACATTGACTTATTGACGGGCAGAATTCGTAAACTTATCTTTGTATTTAAACACCTAAGACATGTGGCAGAGCCTGATATCCTCAAGACGGTTTACTATGCTCTTTGCCAATCTTTGATAGGCTATTGTATCTCCTCTTGGGGTGGGGCACCCAAAAGCCATCTATTACGAGTGGAACGAGCACAGAGAGCAGTATTGAAAGTATCCACTTTTAAACCATACCTACACCCTACTAGGGAACTATATGAATACTGTCAGGTCCTAACAGTAAGACAACTTTTTATTCAACAAATTGTATTAAGACAACACTCATACCTCTCTAAATCCGGCCCTTCTACCTCATCTTCTTCTCAACAGCCAAATACTCGCAGCCATCAATTCCCACTTGATGCGACCCGTAGAACTTCATTCAGCCAACGGTTTTTCTGCTTTCTTGGACGTTTTCTTTACAATAAATTAAATAAAGTACTAACAATAGTTTACTATAACAAACATGACTGCAAAACCATCATAAGTGAATGGCTTCAAAAACTACCATATGACGAGACGGAGAATCTACTCCACCTCACCATTTAACACAAAGTCGCACACACACGCACACACACACACACACACACACACACACACACACACACACGCACACGCACACGCACACGCACACGCACACGCACACGCACACACACGCACACCCACACACACTCAAAATGCAAGGTAATTTAAATTTAAATGTGCTGAAGGCAAATATTATGCTTAAATTTGTTTATTACTTTTTATTTGTTAAATTTAATTCTTTACTATTGTTGTATATTGTAGTGTCTCAGTAATTATGTAAGTTGTTTAACCGTGTCATCGGAAGGATGCTGGTATTTAAGGCTCAGGTTTTCCTATTTTAAGTACCAGCCGCACATAAATAGTAGCAACTTCATATGTTAATAATATAAATGTGTCTCATAATTGTACTAACTTGTGAAACAATAAATAAATTTATTATTATTATTATTATTATTATTAGTTCCACTAGTGAACACGAGCCGGTGTCGTGGTGGTATTGGATTCGGTCGTACTGCTATGCTTCAATACTTGCCAAGTGTGAGTTGGCAGCCCACACTCATCTCGTATGAAATATGGGATCGGCATTACTGTTGTGGTTTGCACAATACATACGTCGTATACATTTAATCTATAGCCACATTATAATTTTTGATAAAGTGGAACATTGATAGTTTTTACGTTACAATAACGACATGCTAATAAATGTTTATGAGACAGCCAACTATTTCACAATTTTCATGATGAAATAAACATAATTATTAATGATAGATAATAATCGTAGTGGCGTGATGCGCAGCTGTGACATAACTATGATCACTCACTAACCGACAGATAGGGACCTAACGGGAAATGAGATGCACTATGTCGTTATCATTATCAGTGTTTATACCATAGTTTGTACAGATACCAGCTCAATCTGAACCATGTTGATTGTTTTGTCGTTGCTCGGGATGACCTCTTGTCTACATAACAAATCATTGCAATCTGTATTTCCCCGGAACTTTCCTTGCGTCTGTTTCCCCCTAGTCATTCGGCATGACTTGCTAATTTTCCTTAAATTAGCAGATTACAGAGTAGATTTACTTTTGATAACTTTCCATTACATTATGACCCAATGCCGAAGAGCACTCTCAACTTCAACTTCAACTTTGATTAAAATGGCTCCATCGTTCACCGATGATTTTGCCAATGTCAGGGTGGAACAAGAGATCAAAATAAATTAGTTATAAAGTTTAAAAGAAATGACTATTGACCGGTACTAGTAGCTATGGTTTCTGCTTGGGGGTCCAAATCTCTGAAAAGTGACAACACAGATATTAGTAAATATATATGCTTAGACACTTAGATAATACTATATACCTATTAGTAGGGAAACAAACGGAGGGGGACAACAAAGGGCAGGGGACTAGATTTTAATTTTGTTTATGGAAATGAATTTGTATAGAATTTTAATAAGGGATGTGTGAGCTAGTGACAAAAGGAAAGTTAGGTTTACGGGTCTGGGAATTTGTTTTGGGAGAAGGTCGTACAGGGGGATCACTAATTTTGGACATGAGAAAAACATGTGTTCTAGAGTGCCCTCGTCCAAACCGCATTCGCAAATGGAATGGTCTCTGACGCGGATTTTAGCCAAAAATACTGGAGAACAAACAAATCCCAGGCGCATTCGGATTATAATTGATGTTGCCAATTTATTAATATGTTTATGGTTACTATACCAGGGTTTTGAAGGAATGGTGGGTTGGATGGAACCATAAAATTTACCTTTGACCAGTTTGGAGGTCTGCCACAAGTCATTCCAAGAACTAACCAACGAAAGGTGAGCCTGAGAGCGTAGGTCGCGTGAAAAGCACAGGTTATATGTTGGGCATCCAGATTCAGACGCTGCTTTAGCACAGGAGTCCGCGAACTCGTTACCCGATATGCCTGAATGGCTGGGAATCCACGCTAAGACTACTTCGATGCCGGCCAGGTGACACCTATATAAAGTTGCTCTAGTTTGGAGAGAAATTTGGAAGGGATCGCGGGATTTAAAGGGATTTTTTAATAAAGCAGCGAGGGAGCTTTGGGAGTCGGAGAGAATGAGCGCCTTATTCAGCTTGTGAGATTCTATGTACTTGACTGCTTCCAATAAGGCGATAGACTCACCTGTAAATATAGAACTTTGCTGGGGAATTTGAAAGTTAAGGATAATACGGAATTTAGGGAGCCAGACTGCGGAACCTACGGGAGAATCATTGGTCTGTTTCGAAGCATCTGTATATAGCGTCACCCAGTCGGCCCAGTCGTTAGACAAAATATTCGCTAGCTTGAGGTTGGCTTGACTACAGTTCTTGCCAATACCAAAGTCAAGGTAAATTTTAGGTTGGAAGACTAGGGATTGAAATTCTGTTAGAAAGAGGAGGTTAAGAGGAGATTGAAAAATGGGGGTAGACAAGTCCTGGAATTTTTTAAGAGAAACTATGAGGAGCGGAGGATCCTTGCGAGACCAATAAGAGGAAGAAGAGATTAGGGGCACTAAGGAATGAAGAATAGGGAGAAGGGGATGGGTGCTGGTTTGGAGGACGTTGAGCAAAAACCTGTCTGCCAGGTATTGGCGGCGGAGGTGAAGGGGGGGGTCTAGGCATTCAACCTGCAAAGCATTAACCGGGGAGCATTTCATAGCACCAGTTATAATTCGCAAGCATTTGGACTGGATCTTTTCCAGCTTGGACAGTGCAAGTTTGTTGCAAGGTTCAAGCAGGAAACCCGCGTAATCAAAATTACTGCGAACCACAGCGTTGTATAAAAGCTTTTGGCAAAAGGGGTGGGAACCCCAACGAACCCCTGAAAGGGCCCGCATGACATTCACACCCCTCTCGCCTTTCCGCTCAATGTAGTGCAGGTGATGGATGCCAGACAGTTTGGAGTCGAGGATAACACCCAAGAATTTGACGTGATTGTCCAAAGGTATTGTTTCACTTCCTACAGAAATCTGGATGTGGGGGATGTTACGTTTACGGGAAAAGACAACAGCTTTGCATTTAGGAATTGAAAGGGAGAGGTTGTGATCAAAAAGCCACTGATTCAAGTAAAACAATGCGGTGTTTATATGGGATGAAGCTTGAGTAAAGGAGGGAGAGGAAATGTAGAGAACTATGTCATCTGCGTACTGGAGAATTTTACAAAAGGGGGAAACAGTAAGGTCTAGGTCGTAGGTATATAGATTATAAAGGATAGGACTTAGCACTGAGCCTTGTGGAAGACCTTTCCATAAGAGTCGAGGAGGAAGGAGGATGCCCTGATGTCGAATGGATATTGAACGGCACATCAACAGGTTGCATACAATGTTGACCAGTCTCACGCGGATACTCAGCTGGTGCATTTTCTGCCTGAGCAGCGGAATCTGGACGTTATCATACGCTGACGAAATGTCAAGAAACACTCCGATAACATGTTCGTTTTTGGAAAAAGCCACCCGTATTTCAGAGGTAAAGATACTTAGGCTATCCAAAGTACCTTTACCTTTTCTGAAACCGAACTGTGAATTCGACAGAATGTTTCTGTTCTCCAATATCCATTCGAGTCGGTTTTTGATCAGGTTTTCCATGATTTTGACTAGGACTGAGGAGAGGGCTATAGGTCTGTAAGAAGAAGGGTCCTTAGGATTTTTGCCTGGTTTGAGGATAGGGATGATAATTTGTGATTTCCAGGATGCTGGGATTTCGCCTGAGAGAAAGATGGAATTCAGTAGGTTAAAGAAAAAGGACTTGCTGGAGTTTGAGGACTTGCAAATAAAGGAGTATGGGATACCGTCTATACCAGGAGAGGAGTCGCGAAGGTGATCAAGGGCGCAGGTGAGTTCGACAAAGGAGAAAGGGGCGTTCATGGGATCTGGTGGGTGAGAAGGTAAGAGGGGTGAAGGAGAGGGAGTACACTCTAGATCAGGGACGTAGGGAGGGGCAAGATTGCAATGGAAATCATGGATAAAGGAGTCCGGATCGTTAGAAGTTATGTTTGGATCCTGGAGACTACATCGGAATGTCTTAATCCTTTTCCACACAAGGGAAAGCGGGGAGCGAGGGTTTAGGGATTCACAAAAATTCCTCCAGCCTTGGGACTTCTTTTTGGATAGGAGTCTTGATGTGGAGGCTGCAGTTTTTTTGTAGGAGAGAAAGTCGGTCATGGTGAGGGATGATTTAAACTTGTTCTCCGCCGCCCTGCGGGACCGAACACTGTCTGAGCATTCAGAATCCCACCAAGGCGGAGAAGGAACCAGTCTACCGGAGGAGGATTTGGTGGGGATAGAGGAATCGGCGGCAGATAGAAGGGCGGAGGTAAAACGATCATATAGGTCTAGGGCATTGGAAGGTTCAACAGGGGGCAGTATTCTTAGCTCAGAATCAAATAATGTCGCAAATTGATCCCAGTTTGCGAGAGGAAGACGGTATTTTAGGAGAGGTTGGATATTAGGTGACATTGGGGGAGAGGAAGATGATTGTATAAAGGAGACTAGGATTGGGAAGTGATCACTACCAAAAGAATTTGGCAGAACCAACCAGGAAAGACGGGAGACTAAGGAGGGTGAGGCGAACGATAGGTCAGGCACGCTGGAATTCTGTGTTGGGGAGACTCTTCTGGTGGGGGTGCCATCATTTAAAATGCAAAGGTCAATGCTATCAAGGAGGTCAAGTAAAGAGATAGAGGAGGGGTCGTTGCAGTGTGATCCCCACAGAGTATGTCGGCAATTGAAGTCACCTAACACGACAATGGGGGGCGGGAAAGAAGAGAGAATGGAAGAGAGGTTGGAGATAATGGCAGAGTTTGGATGGGGAATGTAAACAGAGACATAGGTAACGTCTGCCACTCTAGCAGCGACTAAATTTAGGCCCGGATCATGGGCGGGTAGGGGGATCTGGGAAAAAGTGATACATCTATTGATCAACAGTGCGCAACCCGCAAATCCGTCCTCTCTGTCGTCCCGGAGGCATGAAAAGCCTGGGACCCTAAAGTGGGATCCCGGCCTTAACCAAGTCTCCGAGACCGCAAGGACGGCTGGCTTGTAGCGGTTAATCAAGTAGATAATATCATATTTGTTGCGTCTAATGCTTCTACAATTCCATTGAAGGACTTGGAGACCCATTAGACCTATTGTTACGGGAGATAACGGTTAGTAGTTGTTCTACAGGAACTGTGAGATTGTTCGGTAGGGAGTCGGAGAACTTTGAGAGCATGTTTATTAGAGTACATATCAGTAGCTCGATCAGGTTATCATTTGGAGTAGGAAGAGGGGTGGTCTCAATGAAGGCGGGGTAAGCACAGCCATTGGCTTGGGTTGAGGTGGGAGTAGCTGTTATAGCGTTGTGGGCTTGGAGATCATAAGATTTCCCAAGTTCTGGTTTAGAGCGTGGGGGTAAAAATATTGTTTTTCTGTAGGAAGTAGTAGGGTAGGTAGTAGTAGCAGGAGACTGGGGTAATGGAGAGAGAGGGGGGAGGTTTTGTGTTTGGGAAAATAGAGGAGGGGATTGGGGAGTGGCAGCGACATCTGCGTAGGCGCGTCTTGCTTGCGGAAATCTGACCGATGCTTCCATATAGCTGATATTCTCCTGAGACATAACCATTTTAATCGATTTCTGTCTAGAGTGCTCAGGGCATTGGCTGTCAACAGCTGTGTGTCTGCCCCCTCGGCAGAGGAAGCAAGACACCTCAGAGTCAGCAACAGTACAGGTCTCTCCAGAATGGGGCTGGGCACATTTGTAACACCGGGGCTGTGAGCGGCACTGGGCAGCTATATGGCCGAATCGGCAGCATTTTCTACACTGGATGGTGGGAAGCTGGTAGGTAGAAACAGGAAGGGAAGCATTATAACAATATACTTTCTCAGGGAGGGATTGTCCTAAGAAAGTTAAGACTACGGAGTTGGAAGGGATCCAGGTGGTTTGGGAGTCTTTCTTTGATTTGACATTTAAGCGCCTTGCTCTAATAACTTCTCCGCAACTAGAAGGGGTGGTAATACCGGAAACAAGCTCCTCTAAGGTCCAGTCTGTTGGGATGTCTCTGACCACACCCATACGGGCGATTTGGAACTTCGGGATATGAGCACTGTATTTGTTTGTTCCCAGGAGGCTAAGATCCAGGAACTTATTGGCGTCGTTGGCCGTCTTGAATTCGACGGAAACCCGGTTGCGTCCCAGGTTTTTAATACCACCTTCCTTAATTCCGGAGATGTCGTGTGAATGCAGGAATTGTGCGAATCTTAAGATTTTAAAGGAGTAGCCCGAAGAAAGATCCGGTTCTGCCCTTGAAACGAACACTGTAAATGGGCCTTTATCTGTGTCCGAATATTTAATCTGGCTATCAGTTTCGTATCCAGGTTTTACGTATACAGACTGGATAGATTCAGCCGGGGTGCGGGTTTTTTTAAGATCCGTCGGTGTAACAACATCGGCCGGTCTTTTTAAACGTTTGTTTACATCAGGAGGCGTACCTCCGCCCCCATCCGGGGGCTCATCGACCTCCATGTCCAATATTAGTGTATTATACCTGTTAGACTTACCACAACACAAATGTTAATAACAATCCACCACACAACACAGCACAACACAACACAAACAAATAGATTTAATGCCAAAAGCAGAAACAAATCGTGTGGAGAACGAAAAGATAACCTAAAAACGTGTTTCTAAGTCACTCTTCAACCACCCAGTCCAAGAGCACTCTCAGGGATGGTTCTTCCCGGGTCCGGTCTGCATACGTCGCTCGTCATTCAACGTTAGCGGCTGAGTTTTGCTTGATAATTTTACTTATTTGATCCACATTGTACGTTTGGTAGAATTTAATTTGCTTCACCACGATACAGATATACTTAGGTACTTATTTTCCCACCTACTTATACATAAAAGGCTGTAAATGGTCAAGATACATAGATAAACACAAGACATATGCTTAATCAGATTTGTTTATTTCACGTTCGTGATGGTTGGACACATTATGTAATAAATAACATCTGTACATTATCTGCTACTCATCACATGTTTGATATGAAGGGCTCATCTCACTGCCCACCCCCCGGCTGCACCGGCGCGGTACATTAGATCAGCACCGGTCCTCATCTATTCGTCTCTATACAATACTTGCACCCGGTGCGCGGTGGTACTGAAACAAGCCCTATTAATATATACTCGAAACTTAACACTATGTTTTGTATTGTCAATTGTTACCTACATATAAAAACAAACAATGGACGTTATATAATAATATGCTGCACCTGAAATTGCTTTCGCTAAAGTAACCTATGTACTTAGTGAGGCACGTCGGTGACATCACAGCTGTTCTCAGTTAGAAGACAATCAGGATTGCTATGGACCAAGTAGTTCACATACATACATATATATCAATATTAATATTGAACTATCAGAAAGGCACTGTAAGTCAACAGCTTCAAAATTAACTGAAATAAAACTATTTGTATCAGTTACTTGACAAAACGCTAACATCATTGAACTACTTGATAGGTAGCTGAGGAATAAACTAGATGTCACTGTTGGTATTGTTCTCTACCATTTCTCTACATTGTAACAGGTAGCGGTAAGTTATGGCACTTGAAACATTAGCGGTGCTGTGCTACTAGATCTTTGTAGACGAAAGAGACCAGAAAATACAAACTGCGTTTGCAAAATTTGTACAAAATTGTAACACGAGATCTCAAAGTTTTAATCAATGGATGATTGTAATTATCTTTCATTATTGAATATAGCCTGAAGAAGTGATGACTTTAGCTCGATAGAGCAAACATAATCACATCTGCCGTGCTAATTGATATGTGAATTGGTACACAACTTACCTATCTCGTCGTTGTAATTTCAATAACATATATCATTAGTTACCTAGTTATATTCCTCACTGAAAACACTGTGACAAAAGAAAGCAATAATTATCGTAATGTACTTAGGTTTATTATTTTCAAACAGCATATAGGACTATGTTTTTTATAAAATCTTATGTTTCAGCTGTTTTTCTTGAAGAATAAAAACTGTATAAAGAATATAAGTAATTCAGACAGTTGTTACACTTATGTCTTACAACGAAAGATTACAACTAGTTAGTTATCATAACCGCTAACCTACGTCGATCACAGTCTCATAAAGTAAATCACTATAGTCTGTAACATCGCTGCATCACGTTGGGATAAGATCTTTGGGTTCGTCAGAGTACTTGACGTAGTGTTCCTCACTCACTCGAGTAGAACAATCAACCGAACAGTCGCGCCGCGCTACCGACCGACCTGTCGCAGTAGGGCTGTTTACATCAACTATGCAATCATGCATACTGTTAGTGATAGTACAATGCTTCAATAAGAGGGTTCAACGTATCATGCACTCACTCAGTCGCTCAACGGAGACATGTCCCCCGAGCGGCGCGCGTCATAACCTTAACTAAAGAGCGGCGAAGTCGACGCTCCGGTCACTTTGAGAACCTAGCTTGTTATTTGTACAAAGCCTGACGTAATCCGATCTAGTCGACAACTAGATAGTACAGCCTCATGAATGTTTATCAGATTTTATAAAACCCTACGCATCTAATCAGATCCCAAGTGTTACAGAATCCTCATGGAGTCTGTGTGTTTGATGATGTTGTGTCCGAGACTTGTGATCTTGTGTGGCGTGTCGTAGTAGTCGGACGAGTCGGAGGAGTCGGGCTCCGGGTGGCGCTGGTGCTGGTGGTAGCGATGGTGGTGGTGGCGGGAGCGGCGCGGCCGCGTGTCCGAGTCGTAGGCGAGCGCGTGCGTGGAGCCGCGCCGGTGCCGGAGCAGCGGCGCGGGCGCCGGCGTCGAGCTCTGCACGTCCGACATCGACCTGATGTGCCGCCGGAACTTCGAGTCCTTCGTCAGCGGAGACAGCGTTATCATCAGCTCCGGCTTCTGCTCCGACGACCTGGAAACAAACACACACACTATTGAGTATACCAGCACACGACGCTTACTTAGCCTACGTACCTATTGCTTAAGAACTTGGTATGTGTCACTGGTAATAGTGACGGGTAAACACGTTAGATAATTCTGTTTGTGAGTGATTTACGCGGAATTGTAAATGAGTTCGATAAGTGCTGACGCTCTCTAGACATAACATTAGCTGTGCTGTTTACTCGGAGCCGTCAGCGGCCGGGGCCGCGGGCCGGGGCACTGCAGTGTGGCAAACGATATAAATAGACGCACGCTATTATCAATCTCATTGTTCAACGAACAAACACAAAAAATATGTATTTATAGTTAGTAGATAATAATGTATGTAGAGACGAGATAACATCTAAATACATATTGAATTATTTGCTACAGTCTTTGTTCTATTCATCCAGGTGTGACACAAATGCGCGCCAAATGTGAAACATCGACGCTCTGGAAATAGGTTTGACCTCTGCGGAACAAAGTTGCCTCAATGCGGTAGAAAGAATCGACACTAATGTAAAGCTAGCTCGATTGAACTGATGTGAGGTGGTAGTTTCGTTTGAGTCGAATCGATATCCAACCTCAATCGTAGCACTATGAACAGGACCTAGTATAGGTGACTACCTACTTACAATTAAACTGAATGATTGTGGCGGCGGCGCCGGCGACTAGCGCTCAATGAATACGTCGAATGTACGAGCACTAGTCGCGCACTGATATCTCCTTGAGTTTTCTTTACGAGCAGACAAAGCTACAGGCGAGGAGGTCGAGTGAGGCAACCACTGTACTCAGTGCACCGAACACGTCGGCGGCGCTCAACAATACTACGATACCTAAACTATTACAATTGAAGTTCAATCAAATACAGTTTCAAATTTTCTAGACTATGATTTTAGTAGATAAGCTATCTGTAGATAATAGAATACACTTGTTAATTGTTGTTACTATTAAGTGCAGCGTATTACAAATCACTCCACTCCATAGCACTCTAAGGTAATAGTAGAGTCGAGATATTCAAGCGCTACTTTATTCAACAATCTGCACCGAAACAAACTTGAACTAATTTTTATTGTTCAAACATATTAACAAAATCAATTATTCAGAGAATAGAGAAGCATATAATTGCTTAGGAATTGCAGATAATATAAAACAATAGGTGGTACACCTGGTAGAGATAAAGATGCACCTACTAAGTTGCGTTAGAGTTTGTAAGAACTAAGGAAATAATATACTGTCGTGAAAGTAGTGCACAATTCGAGAGATTGGTGTGCCCTTGTTTAATGAAGGCGATGTTTGCGAGCCAATAAGACTGACGTGAGCGCGAGAACGTGTCAGTTCGCACTACTACAATGTCACATGTGTTGATGTGTCGGTGTTAACTGCAGGCGACGACGCGACGGCGGTCAATGTTGTGATAAAATCGCAATTATTATAATCAGCCGTAATAAGTAAACAATGCCAGATGTCGATGGTAATCGGCTACCGCATTCCTGCTCACATGATACATGACACTATCTGTACTGCACAATGTAGAGCCCGTTGCCCAACGTTGATGCACTCTGTGGACACGTTTACAATCACTTGGGAGGCTACTTGTGCACTACTGTCAAACTAACTCAATGCTTGAAATCTTAGAGATAATGAAATGGCAACGGATTTGTAGATAGCGCCTACTGATCAATCATTTTGTTTTATTTTTGGATACTGATAATTAACGTGATGATAATATTGTCTGTAATAACTGTAATGTCTAAATAACGTTTTATATGAATATGTTTATAAAATTACTTTCCTATTAGTAATATCCAATGTCTACCTTTGAACAGGAAACCCACAGTTGACGTAAACAAATATGACGAATAAAAGCGTTAAGTGTTCATCGTTAATTGTTACAATACCTACATTTTATAACTCACTAGAGAATTACCGCAATGACGCCCACACATTTTATTTGTATTTTAACCGTTTCTGACATTTCTGCCCGATTCCTTGGGAATTTCGGGAAATGCCTTCTTATCTTAGTGCACATGTACCTATGGTCCACTTCTTGCGCCCAATAGTTTTGTGTGTGCGTTGTCTGTCAGTCAGTCGGTAACGCAAGGATTTGACACATTTGGTACTTTACCTGACTAGCTACTACTTGTTATTTAACAATGTCTATTAGCTACAAAAGATATAATTTAACTAGAAATGACGCTAATTTCATAAGCCTGTACCTATATAAACTGTACTGCTTCTGGGCACAGGCATACCTCAACTCTATATGAGAAGAGCAAGGCCAAAGAAATGACTCTGTTTTAATTCCACTCTGATAGTACTGTGCTGGTGGTCGTCCTTGTGGTGACGGATTAAAAATACGGATTGTCACCACCCCATATCATCCCATCCACCATGGGTGTCGTAAGAGCCGTCAAAGGGAGCATATTATGCAGAGAACAGCACTGTAAGAGAAGGAAAACTTGATACAAACCCTATACCAACCCGTTTGACCAGCGTGGAATAGTAGGCCAATTCCTCCTTTCAAAGGAGAGGCCTAGTCCAGCAGTGGACTGTTAAAGGCTGATGATGAAGTACTGTGCTGCCGAAATTGTTAAAAGTGGTTTCCAGCAACCAATTCAACTAAGCACAATGCTTATATTAGGAGTGGATTTAGATCGATGGCATTATGTGGAGGGTTCTCAATTCACTACTCAATGTTAAGTACATCGCACTCAGTCGTCAATACCACTCGACTCTCGAGTACTGTCTGATATGACGATAATAAATGACTCTATCTCAGATCAGTGAAGTAAGTTTAAGAAGTTACTTCTCTGATCTGAGGACTCAATTGCCTTCGTATCCCGCCGTATTTTCCAGTGCGCATCACAAGTGAATCATTACTTGATAGGTTGTATAATAAACAGTTGGATATGCCATAGAACACACTGGATCGTGTGGTGCGGCCTCTATCGCCACTCTCTCGACGCCTAGATAGATGATCTGCGCGGGCGGTCGCAATATTTGGCTGCCATAGCAAAGCACAAGACACTATTTACTTTTAGAATATGTTTGTAACATGGTTTGTAATGGGTAATTTTTAAGGTAGCTGCTGATTTCAGCACGAATGGGCCGGCTCGACCGGGGAAGTACTACCCTCTAACAGAAAATCGACGTAAAGTAACAGTACCTAAACTGTTGCGTTTCGTTCGGTGAGTGAGAGTGCCGGAGGCCCTATCCCCTATCCCTTCTCCCTGATCCCACTCCTCATCCTATCCCTTTTTCGAACCCCAAGGGGCGGCAACACACTTGTGACTCCTGTGGTGCTGCTTGTGTCCATGGGCGGCGGTAATTGCTTACCATCAGGCAATCCGTCTGCTCGTTTGCCGCCTATTACAATAAAAAAAAAATGACATGCATCTTGGCATCGTGCATTGAAGATAGTAAGTACGTTGTCATGAATCCCTAATATCACTAATTAATATTTACAAAATACATAGATATAATCAAGGCACGGCAACAAGTAGATTTTTAGTCCTTTAATATTTCTGCCTAGAAAAATTATACTGTATTTGCCTATTGTTCTGGAAATTAAATGCTTGCTCAGGTTCGGCCTTTTGAATGCCAAGTATTAAAGGCATGTCCTAATTGGACTATTTGTTTGATTAAAGACCTAATTTCATACTAAAAGCGTTGCTAACGTTTTGAATTATGCCGTAATTTGACCAAAATGATCTATTGAAAAGTGTGACCACATAGAATTATACAGTTTATATGAATATTTATAGCATGTAGGTTTAATTTATTACCTAGCGATTATGATTCAGAACATTCTAGCAGTAGCTAATTAAGCCAATATTCGAAATTATTTATTTAAGTGATGTTAATTGTAATGTCGAATTACAAAAAAAACAAACGCCTTCAGAAGTTATTTTATATTGGCTATCAATTCCAATGGAATAGGCGATATAGGTAGGTACTTAGGTAGATACTTAAGAAACGTATCTCTAATGATTCAATTAACTTCCACGCAGTTCAAGTAGGTAGATACTTATTTGAGACTACCATTAATGACTTGTTTACGAAATTGAAACGATTTTTAATTGAGAATTTAGTCACGACAAGTAATGTGTTTTATTGGTACCTACCCTAATAATGACTCATCACTTCACTCGTTATTAGTAATAGATTTATAGGTTATGCGCTACCTACTTAATTAAGTGGCTAATAAGTAGTATCTAATAGGTACACATTGAAGGTCGATCAAATTATTAATTGGAGCTATTTTTATGTATTGATTGAATGTTATGTCTATTAGTATTATTTTTATCAACTTATAGGTTATTGAAATGCCTAGTTGTGCTAGTTCACTGGTTGGGTAACTAGGTACATACACGTAGGTACATTAATAATGTGAGTGTGTCTACGTACGTAGGAATGTTAATTTCAAGAACAAAGCAATACCAGTTAGTTCCATTTGAATATTCAACGTAAATCTAAGTGATTATTAAACAATAGGTACTTATCTATTAAATTAAAAAAATATATAAAAAAGATGTTAATTATCGCTTGCTAAACGGTGAAGGAAAACATCGTGAGGAAACCTGCATGTCTGAGAGTTCTCCTTAAAGTTCTCGTAAGACATGTGAAGTCTGCCAACCCGCACTTGGGCAGCGTGGTGGACTATGGCCTTACCCTTCTTATAGTGGGAAGAGGCCCGTGCCCAGCAGTGGGACAGTTTATATGTATACAGGGCTGATGATGATGATGACCTATTAAATTATTTATTTGTATACTTAATAACGTTTCAACACTAAGAATTTCTTCGGTGTCCTGTGTATAAACAAATATACCTACTTAACACCAAGTTATGTAATAAAGGTACCAATCACCAGTTTCATTAACCTACCTCCATTCCAATATTTATATGAACGTATTAATAAATAGGCACATAGGTAAATTAGATTCTTACCTAACAACCACTTTAAAGATCAAATATTGCAAAATACTCAAATTAAATTGTAAATGCAAATATTATTGTAGGAATAAAACGTAGTAACTTTGATGTTGCGCACGAATCTACCAATATAGCGTGTAGGAGTAAATAAACTGCTTAGGTACAACTACGCTTAATTTATATACACATTTATGGTATTTATTCGTTTTGAGAACAAACAATGGCTACCAGTTATATGCCTAATGTGCGAAAATAATTATCCTCCCGTAGCCACTGTAAATTTTTCGCACATTAGGTACCTACCTATAGCATTTTATTTAAGTAGGTAGGCACTACTTATTGATTGGATAAATTTTCTTAGAAAATTTGTTTTGGAGTTTATTTTATAGTTTAGATTATTTAGATAGGTAGGTAGATACAAAAATAATCGTAAATCCTGATGTTGGTTTTGTACTGTAATGTCAAAGTCAGATGAGAAGAGGTCGATGGACGGTGCGGTGATGTGTTTATTTTAAAGATGTTGCTTGTTGTTTGCCACGCCAATGCCAAGCCTTGTTGCCACCAACATTACTACTGGTTATCTAATATAGAATGCAGAAGATCATGTACTTAATAAACTGTAAGTACCTAATTAGGTACCTACTGGCCATAAATAAAAATCTTTTGTTCCTTTTTTGTTTAAAAAGGACCTAAACAGTTTCAATGAAGAACAGTAAATCTCAAATTGTAGCGAGCCTAGGTTGCCCTGCCCTTACTAAACTTTCACCAGCTGTCTCTAAGCACAGAATGTGCTCCAAGTCCACTACACACCTTGTAGAGAGTGAGTTTAAATTCGTCGGGCGGGACTCCAATCCGAGCCAATCTCCACTAGGTAGGTCTACTACCTAGGTACCTACTTCACGTATTCTGGCAGACCTTTGATCTATGTGGCAGACCTCAGATCACAGAAGTAAGTCTTTGATCTATGTGGCAGACAAACCCAAAATACAGAAGATTTATCAAATTTTAGATCGAAATATGTGTGGCACACGCAACCTAATTAATAGTAAGTATATCTCCAAATGTTGGCACAACCCCAGCGCCCAGCGTAAACAAGTCTTTACAAAATATCTCACTTACATGTGTGTGGCACACACTTTGTCTCTCTCATTTAAAAATAAAGCCCTTGTGTCAGACGGCAGACCAGATAAAGTCAGCTAGACCTACGTCGTATTCACCCGCCAATTCATCAATGTATTATAATAATAGTGAAAGTGTTTCAGATAAGCGCATTTCCTATACTTACTGAATACATAGTTATTAAATTTAATAGTTATCTATAATAATTAGGTAAGTAGATACTTCCTAATAAAGCTTCCGTCAAGAAAATAAACATCAGTATACAGTTACCTTACCTACGATATTCATACACTGTAAAACCTGCCGGCTAAAGGCTCTTCTTGCTTGCCTAAGCGAAATTAGAGAATTATGTGATTATGTGTCAAACAAAGTGCCTGCCTATAAGTGCAGCATACATTTTAATACGTGGATTAGGTGGTCGCTTGATTAAACGTGAAAATAGGAGATGATTGAGTTCTTCAATCTGTGGATTTGACACTCGACACGCCGACAATGGTGATAAGTTGAATAGTTGCGTCACGTAGTACCTACCTAAGTCACCTAGCAATACACGTGAACTAACAAAATTCCAGTAGGTATGTAAATTGTCAACATGAAGCGGTTTCAATGTTCTTTATATAACAGATTAAATTCAAACAGTGACGTGAATCTTGTGCCGAAGTTCACTCGATTGTATAAAATACAAATAAATATAAATGATCATAGAACGAAACCAAAGCTCTCAGTGGCGTGACGCGCGAAATGGCAAACGAGTTGAACGCGCCGCACCGCGCACTATTACCTATCTTGTTTGTTAAATCTGTGCCTATTGAGTATTGAGTCCAAATAGAACGCGGGTGTATAAAACCCATTTATCTTCATACACAACGAATTTATTCAATGGGCACGAATCACTTGGCAAGGTGAAAGATTTGCGCCAATCATTGAATACCTACCTACTTGTAATATAGGCTAACGAACACCATTCTTGAAACTACACAGGCCATTACCACTCTAAATCTAGATAACTGAAAATGATTTTATACAATAGACCTGAATGTTACGTAATATCATTATTTTTGTTCACTGTTTACTCAAATGCAAAAACTGTTTAAAACAAAAACGAGCCTGGCATTTCAAATGTAAATAAGCAAGACGTGTTTTAATATTTTTGTAGTTCTGACCTTACTGAGATCTAGTCAGACGTTGGTACTTATACCTACACCTGACTAGATCTTAGTAAGGTCTTATACGTAGTATAGATACTGACTGAATTAATTAACAACCGGTAATTTTATCTGATTCATATTCAACCTTTTCAATATTTTTAGGTAATCACAGTATTAGCAATTGAATTTATTCTCAATGAATATTGAATATCATAAGCTCATAGTGAGCTAATCTTAATATAAAAAAATCCTTGCGTTACTGACTGACTGACAGACACGCTACAGCCGAAACTATTGGGCGCAGGAAGCCTAAATTTGGCATGTATGTTCCTTGGGGACCGTAGGGGTGCACTAAGGAGGGATTTCCCGAAATTCCCACGAGATCGGCCAAAACGGGTAAATTAAAAAAATGCAGGCGTAGCTGCTGGCGTCCTCTAGTGCTATATAAGCTGTAAGTAATTTCGTGGCCTCCGCGTAGCCATCAAGCATCAAGGTGCCAATGAACTTCACGCTACTAACACACGAGCTGACTTTACATTGTACTACGATATATACATAACGCGCTTAGAAAGAGTACAAAGGAAGTTCCTGAGGTACTTACAATTCCGGTCTAGAACATACTTGTCGGACTATTTCAGCCGATGTAGAAAATTCCACTTGCTGCCTCTACAAGAGCGAAGGAAAATAGCTGATATCTCACTTTTATTCAACATTATGAATGGGTCAACGGATGTAACCGAGCTGACGAATAAAATTGGTCTTCGTGTGCCATCAGCCCTACTGCGTAGGCATAACCTGTTACACGTCCCCGCTAGCCCAAGTACCTACAGGCAAAATTCATTCCTGATTAGGGCTTGTCGGACATTCAATTTAGCGTGCCGGAGAGTTGACATTGATATTTTTAACACTAGTGTCTCTAAGTTAAAAAAGACTATGTGCAACAACTTTTTCTCACATCCTTCCTAGAGGTCTATTAGAAATGAGTGTGTGTATATATTTACCTTTTTTCTCTCTTTTTCTCTTTTTTAAATTACTATGTTCATTTGTATTCTCCTACTTATCATTATTTATTTTTAAGCTATATTGTTTTTGGTAGCCGTTTCACCATCGACAAAGTTTTGTACATATATGCTAAAAGCGAAAACTTGTAATTGGCCATAGCTTAATAAAAGATATACATGTTTGTTAACTAGCTGTAAGTTTTCAAAATTCGAAAATAAATAAATAAATAAATAAATAAACCAATATAATCTTGTTTGTAAATCAGATCTATAGTGGAACATACCCTTATTACGATTGGCATACTATCATCATAAATACTTATTACAAGTAGGTCCTTAGGTACATTCTAAATTACACTTCAAGCTTAGGTATCTCCAAATAATTAAGTCCTCTTCAATTAAACGTTGACGATCAATTTCTGTGAAGTTGACAATATTCATAACGCTTTAAAGTATTCGCGAGTATGTTTTTCACTAGCCATTAAATAAAACATATATGTATCATATCCTACGTATTAGGAGTAATCTGTATGTTGATCGGTGTTTGTATCACTTTGCATTAAAGGCCAGGACGTATGGCGTATCAGATTTAATCTGCCATATAAAATAACGTGTTTCTAAACGATTTTTATTGCCACAAGCTCTTGTTTACCTACATTTTGATTATAGGAAAAATATCTGGGTGTTTGACTGCATACCTATCCGGACACTATTCACTAAAATGTTTTAAAATTCAGATGGGCGTAGACTATTTCTATTTTAACAGTTATGTTAACTGTTCATGGTGATTATATAGTATGATTCGAATTCGGCGAGCTTAAGCACAAGTGACTCACACTAGCGGCCGCCTTATCCACCGTAAAGAACAAAGCAAAGCTGTGATTCAGTCTTTCTATCGTTTACTAAACAATAAAGCAAAACATCTTGAGGAAACCTCCAAGTTCGAGAATTCTCATAAGACATGTTATGTCTACCAACCCAACCTGCACTTGGCAAGTGTAGTGGACTTATTTAATCATCTTTCTGATAGTGAGCGGAGGTTCATGCATAGCAGTAGGATAGTTTATACATACTTAGTGCTAATAATATTATTCAAAAGTTGAAAATAAGTTAGTGGTCAAAATTCTCAGAAGGAACTTAAACGAGATTATGGTCAATATGAGTCATGTTTGCGCTCACGCTGCCGTGTTGCATCAACTGTGGTAACTAAATAAGTATTAATCACTTAGTTATTATTTATACAATAGGTACGATGTTATACATGAAGTCATCCAGAGACGCAGTAGCGCCGATCACTGAGCAGGTGCATGCCGTGCAAGTGACTAATCATCAATCATAACCATATGGTGGAGATTTCCTCACTTCAGATCTGACTCACGTAAAACATGATGGGACCAATAGAACAAGTGGCGGTCGCGCGGTCGGTCAGTTCATGTTCATTTTTATAATTACCAGGAATCTGAGGTTTCTGAAACTTAAGTTTTAATGAATATTGTTTTCATTGGATTGCAGAATATTGCACACTTTACCGGTCATGGGTTTTCTATAAGTTCTCTTTAAGTAAAACATCGTAACCGACACATAATAGGTATACCTTCAGCTACAGTTTAAAATCCAGGTCATAAACCGAAACATAAAATAAATGAAATATCATAGTGTGTTTGTTACATACATACAACATGTATTTGCCTATTAATGTCACACACCTAGGCGACAGTAAGTAGGTTCACATCACACAGTTTGGGTTTCTTGCCGAGCAGAGAGCACAAATCAACAACAAGTTACTCAACTTAAACTTCCTCGTGATTTGATAACCACATTACTCAACGTATTAACTGGAAACCGATTATTTAACATGACATTTTAATTTATTTTTAGCAAATGTATTGCTTTTTGGCTAAGTATTACAAGAACTGAGTAAATCGCAACTCATGAGCTCCAAATAAGAGTGTCATTAATTAAAGAATTCAACGAGTTCGCTACAATTGCGGTAGGTACATCAGGGTCAATTAGATATTTAGAAAAGTGACATCGTTACTTGCACCAAAAACACAGAATTATAATGCATTTTTATCGTTATGGTTTTATAATTTGCTTATGAATGACTAAAGAAGTAAGGTTGACACAGGCTACAGTGCATAGATGTTTTGTGTCGTTTTAATATATCTTTAAGTATTTCTTTCTTGCCTTTGCTACGTAGCCAAGGTGCATTGAATCAGATTGGGATTCTGTCTCATCGTTGATTACACATAAAGTTACCTAGTTGAGCATTAAATCTAAGCTTACGTTTGTTCACCATATTTCTGGAAAACGATCGAATGATCGCACGCCCTTTGTGACTGTACTACTAACACAAATGTTGTACAAAATGGACTGAAGGTTGAACATGCTGCGGCAGTGGCAGACAACTCTAAATATTATGTAAACAATATCTCTTAACCTTAAATATTTATATATGGGTAATTGGGTACACATAAGACTGCCATTGATATTTGTATGAACTAAATTAGATATAGTAGCGATAATAATAAGACATGGTTGATCGGGGTCGCGTCGTGCACTTTGCTCGCACGTGTTTTTGGCAGACATGCCACACTTCTGACTGTGATGGACGTGATTGCGTTACATTATGTTCTTTAACATCGTAGTTAGGCAACTGTACACATTTATGGCGAGTAAACGTTCACTTGTGCATCCCAATATAGATATTTAATTCACAAAAATCTTCCATAGACAGAGATTTTCCATTATATTTTACATCTCGGCCGAAACGTATCTATGTGTGACGTGTGTCCATTTATACACATTGCTCTTGAATATTTTCTTTTAGCTTCAGCTTGTAGGTTTGCCATTTGGCCCGTCAGCGTCAGGTTTGAAGACATGCGCTTTTTGATCTAGTAGTTTGATCAAGTGTAAAAATTGTGCCTATATATTGATATTAGTCGGTATACTTATGCATGTTTCTGGTATAACTCTATAATGTGCATAAATAATAATATTTTAACTGAAAATACTGTTTACACGCTGGCTCGCTAGCATGCGTAGGTGTGCATTGGTAATTGATCACGAACGGCGCGGCGATAAATAAGGCACCACACTGCACTAGTATGTACTAGACATGGGTATTCATCACGCCAAGGATCACCGGCTTCTATACAACGTATTGTTTCAATACTGTCTACTACAACATCATCATCTCAGCGCTATCCCGGTTGCGGTCCGAGGCCTTCGCTTCGGTGCCCGGGATCTGCTTTTCTGCTTTATGTTATCTACTCCAACAGCGGTTATTTTGTTGCGAAGGACCCTAGATTCAAGATGTAAATTGTAAGGTACCTAACAACAAGATTTTATTAGGTGTGACGTATTCAGATGCGTAAATTGAAACATATTTAAATACAAATGTATACTTACTACATCTTTTCATACCAACATCTGCTAATTTATATGCATGCAGTGTATCTAAAGAGAGATTGCAGTATGTCAGAGCTGGTACAGTGTAGGTACAATGTACGATATAATACTTATATGCAGAAGTAACGATGACATCGTAATGTGATGCTGAGCACGTTTTCTTGCCACATCCATATTAGCCAAAGGTCAATTTATGCTTATATAATTGGCAAGCTTTTTTAGTCCGTGGGGATTATAGAGTTACATATTAAGATCTCATCTGATTTTCCGGTTTACCTAATTAGGCAGGTTTAATTGTAAGAAATAAACGTGAATAAAATAATTTATTTTATTTCAGTCCATATGACGTTTATTATACTTACCTAAGTATGTGTTTTTTTAATGTAGTAACGGTTTTTTTTAGCATAGGAAGACAAACGAACAAGCGGGTCACCTGATGGTACCTATGTAATAATGGTTAAATTCTATATCCAGCTGGATTAGTGACAAAATTATAGGTACGTAACCTATAATTTTGTCACTAATTCAGCAAAATACGACTTTAAAACATATAGCAGCTTATTTACTGACCAAAGAAACGAAGGTGAAGTGTATTTTCAGTTTCAATAAGATCATAACCATTCAATCAGTTTATACTGGCGCTTAATATTTGTAAATATTGGAGGCAGGATGTAAATAAAGCAGGTTACTAGCCGGGCTTTGTCAATAACAGCCGTTTATATTAAGACGTGCTCCTAAAACGTATCAAGTGCATTTATAAAAAGCTCGGCTAGTGTGACGCCACAGTTTATAAATAAACTTTATGGTCGTGAGTAGCGCTCCTTGACTTTCAAACATGTTACATGCCTCGTCTCGCCCATCCGCGCATTGACAATACATTCTTATCTACACTTGTTCGTTTTAATTTATGGTATTAACTCTGTTGCATTAAATGTATGACATTGGTTTCTTAAAATAAATATTTATATTATGATTTATTTACTATACTTACATATTTATACTTTAAGACTTTATAAAAAACTAGCCGTTTCCCGCGGTTTCACCAGCGTCCTGAGGGAACTACTTCGCGTACCCGAAAAACCCATATATCTTACGAACCCCTATTTTTTCTAAAATAAAATATAGCCTATGTTACTCGCAGATATTGTAGCTTTCTAATGGTGAAAGATTTTTTATAATCGGTCCAGTAGTTTTTGAGTTTATCCATTACAAACAAAAATACAAATTTTTCCTCTTTACATTAGTATAGATGAGCATGAAAGAAAAATGCTTTTTTTTTTAAGTGGTGTGGTGTTTTTATTGACGCCTTATGGGTTGTAGAAGCAGACTCTTGGTAAAATAGTACCTATAAATGAGCCATATAATATATGTTACCATACCATATGTGTAAATATAGGCATTTTTAATTTCTCTACATAGGTACCTACCAACGTGATAACGTGACAGATGCCTGTTGTTAATGCATTGATTTTTCCGCTTAAGGCTATCTTGAATTATGGATCGATTATGATCACTCCGTACATCGAGACGTTTGCACTCAGCCAGAATATTCGACAAGAACACTTGGTAGTCATATTTGCAACCCAAATGTAACATTCTAATTTAGTATTTAGAATGGTTCACCACGACTGACATTTAAACTCCAAATCTGCCGCCACTCCGAGTCGATTAGGTACGTTTTGCAACCAAGTGAACGGCCACTTAAATATCAATCTAATTAAAAAATTACACTCAATTCATTCATTTCTAACCACAACGCAGAATTTAACTACGGCTGTCAGCGTGATTTTACTGGAACACCTCTTTCGCTTCTCACTCACGTACAAACAAACCTTAAAATTTTAAACGAAGTATTTTTACAAATGTTAGCAATCTGTTTTACATTCTAGTACACATTCTCACATATGTATTTATCGTATATTTCGGTCATGGTCTTCATTAAGACAAATATTATAAGTAGGTAGGTAAACGTAATCTTACAATGTGTTACTGATTGATAAGCGAGAACGAATCCGACACAAGTGTTATCAAATTACAATAGTTTCAACGATTCTTGGAAACTTGTTTGTCGTATGAAAATGAATAACAAATAAAAAGTATCAATAACGGTGTGAGTACAATTATTCAGTGAATAAATAAGCCACCGGCGATTGTTGACATACCCTCGATGACTTTGTTTACAGCCGACGAATGCCGATGCATGAATGGTACCTATATGAAACTTTATTTTTATTTGGTCTCACATTCAATAATGTCCCTGCGTGTTAAGTGATTCGGGTCATTGTGGTACTGGTAGTGGACTAATCAGCACATGTGGAGCGTGATGGTAACCATGGTAACGAATGTCAATTCGGCGCGTCCCGCGGTGATGTGCGTGCGTCACACGACGAGTGCAGAGTGACGACAATCAGGCATTTATGTCCTCCTATCAACAAACTATTGTTTGATGACAAACAAGTGCTTTACTATATTACTGTTAAAATGCCACGACATCGACACTGCGAGTTCATTTTGGACACGTAATTAGATAACATTCATTCAGCTCATCACACGAAACAACAGCTGTTCATTTATAAGTCGGGCAGTTAGCCACAAAACTATTATGTTAATTCATTAATTACTTAATGTTCTACAAATAAGTTGTTAAACTAATTATGACGACCGATGTCGGACCAAAGGCAATTAATTAATTGGATACCGAAGTGCGGAAGTACCTACTAGTTCTCAGTTTTTCAATTGTTTACATAATTTTATCTTGTTTTAAGACGTATTTAGAACTTCCATTAGTACAAGTAGTAAATGCATTTAACACTCTTTGGTGATTTAAAAGCACTAATAATGTATTTAGTTAATATGTGGTGCGTCTGTTGCCAACAAATCTATCACTTTTCTCACTGTTCACACCATTGAACATCATCCAAGCTTTGAAAATATCCGGGCAATCCTCGCCGCTGCGAGTTCCTACATTATGGCACCTAAAGTTTGAGTTGGCATGGACTGTAACCAACACTATGTAACTACCATATCTGTAGTAATATCACTGGTTGGTATGTTTATGATATTAATACTTCATAAGTTTGTCACTTCATTAGGTATGTCTAGTGATGTAAAAACTAGTCCACATAAGCTTTTACTTTAACCACCTCTCATACTCTTAGCGTTATCCCAGTATCAACCTGGGGTCCGCTTCCTAGTCTAACTGAATTTGGCTGAATATTAGCTTTTCCACAGAGCGACTGCTTGTTTGACCTCTGCAACCCGAAGGGATAGCGATATTCCATGGATTAGACTAGTGTCAGTTTATTTAGAAGGTTACGCCCTGTTACGACTGTCACAGATGTTCATGACAACCGGGACCGACGGCTTAACGTGCTCTCCGAGGCACGGGACAAGCGATAATTAACAATTCAATACGCACATAGCTTCGGAAAGTCATTGCGCGCCGTGGATTCAAACCCGATACCCTCTGCATGGCAGTCTGTAGATGTCTCCACTAGGCTATCGCTGCCTTACTTTAACTACCTCTACCAATGATAATATCATTGACCTCTACCTACAGACTACTCTCTTTAATTGATCAGTTAGAACTTTTAAATGATAAGTTAGACCATTGTATATTACTTGAACACCATGAAGAAAACCATTTTTTATGTTAGTTCAATTCATGCTGTTGAATAATAAATCAGATGCCGCCAGTGTGCATAATTTGTACCTGTAATGTATTCGTGCCAGTGGTATTACTGAAGCTAATAGAACAACTTTAAGCAAGTCCAGAACTTTCTATAGCTGCTAAATTATAGCTAACAACAGAAACCGTGAACTTGATACGATCGACGAAGCCATTACCTAGAGTCGCAGAGGGACACACCTACACACAGTAGGGAATGTACCTAATAGTACTAATAGTAGATGGAGCTAGATATGACTCTCTAGGGCTACAGAAGCTAGGTTGTAGAGTGGGTAACGTATGTATGTCTACAATGATACCTAAAAAGTCATAATTAAACAAACGTATTTCAGCGGTCCACTCACGATTTCAGTTAGTGGATCAAAATATATTATTAAGTTCTCATAAAACCATGACCAGTCTGTTCATCTTAAGCCTACTTTCCTTCGGCCTAGCGGCTAGCGAGCGGGTGATAGCGGTGATTTCCAATTACGTTGCCTACGGACAACCTAAACTGGCTAATGCGGTAAATCTAGTTTGAGAACGATGGCATGTCAACGGCAATGCTCCATCAAGGTTCTCTCTTTCATCGGCCGATACCTGTATAAATATATTATTGCGTTACTGACTGACTGACAGACGACGCCCAGCTAAAACAATAGGGCGCAGGTAGATGAAATTTGGCATGTGAAGGTATGTTCTACGGGAACCGTAGGGGTACCTTTACTAAGAAGGGATTTCCCAAAATGCAAAAGGGATCGGGCAGAAACGCTGCCGCCATTTTTATATATCATACTTACTAATATCTGATTACAGGAGATCAAAAGAAAATTTTGAGAAAATATATCGTTTTTCACCACTTGTTTTCATACAATATTAGTACGATATCAATAAATTATTGACGACAAAAGTAAAGTTAGTGGATTATAAATAATAAGTAGGTTTATCAATCAGTACAGAGAATTGTCGATAATATAATAAGTAATAAAGTACAGTTCGTGGCATTGATGGTGGTTTGGTCGCCGGCACAGACAATATAATACCCTAGTACAGACACACGGTGACGAACATTAAACTGCGACCTGCCTAACTTTTGCTATGCTTGGAGCTATTTTGGTTTCGTCAAATCTACACTAGATGGGGTCAGTGGACGCCTGGACGCAGAGCGAACGCCGACAATTCGATAGGTGCTACGCAAAGTACCTGGAGATGGCGCTTAAAACAAAAACAAAGCTGCGCTAGAGGTTGTAGTATAGTATTATCTGTGCTAGAGGTGAATGGGGCATGTTACATTGTCAATAATATCACGATACCGTGGTATTATTGATGGTGTAATAGGCTGTATCGCGGTATCGTGATAATATCACAAATTATTCAAACATCTTGAAATCCGCGATACTCAGGGGGCGGGGCTTCAATATTATTGAAATGTAAGCGCATCGAGATATTTTTCTGTCAGTATGCGTTCGCAGCAATGGCGGAACGACGTCAAAGTTGTGACGATTCTTATGTCCTTTGTCAAAGTGACGATGACGAATTACGCTCCATCGTTGATGCAGGAGGTAAAAATTATCTGGAGGAATTAGGTACCTAATTCTTCTTTATGAAACATGCCAGTCCTTGTGGAACCCAAAAGATAAAAAATAATTAAATAAAATTAATAAAAATGAAGACTTCGGCAAGTTGTTGTTGTTGTTGTTTCTGAGTGTTAGTATACACATATTACACAGTCTCACGCCTATAACCTCGAAGAGGTAGGCAGAGGTGTATTTTTACACCCACTTTTCGCCAGATATTCTTTAGTCCCACGTAATAAGTGGCGAGCCTATTGCCGTACCGGGCACATATCCAGACTACGTGCTGCTACTGAGAATTTCATTACAGAAAAACCCAATAACACTGCCCGACCCAGGAATCGAACCCGGGACCTCCCGATCCCACGCGCACATTTATGCCGCGAGACCAACGAGGCAGTCGTATAGGGTTTGATGTCGAGTTTTCCGTCTCTACGCAAAGATGGTATTTGCGTCGTGTTATCCCTTAGTCGCCTCTTACGACACCCACGGAAAGATAGGGGGTGGTGAGTTGGTGACACTTGTATTCTATGCCGCTAACCACACGGCTAACTGTAGTCTGTTAGTAAATGTGTATATTGATTTCGTTTTGAAATCCAGTCTTTTACCCAACACTTCCTCTTTTTGCGCTTAGTTTTCAATGCGCATGCGCGTATTATTGCTATAGCGACTTTCCTTTTAGAATCCATATTCTTTTTAAAATTTGTTCAAATTTAATCTTGCACTAAACACTACTTTCTCTAGTAGTTTCAAACGCGTACTGATGATGATATTTTATTGGTCTGAGAGTGTAACATGCCCCATAGACTTGATCACTTGACCTTGCATCTGTGACCTTGCAGAGAGGCCTTGGACAGGGTGAAATTCGTGCGACTACTCAGTACTGGTGCGATGCGATTCATGCGATTCAAAGATGCGTAACTTTAAATGCATTTTCCTATTTCGTTCGTTTCGATGTACCTAATTATTTTAATATCAAGCGTACTTAGGCTTGATATTAAAATAATTTGTATAAAGGACATGAAAAACTAAAATGTTATGATTACCTATTCATTATTAAATTTAATGTGATAGACTCGCGAGTAGGTATTTGAACAATTTTTTATAGATAATAAAAATTGGCTAACTCGCAAATGTTACAACTCTGTAAGTTATTAATGTTATTATACCTACTGTTAACCTCTCTCGTGTCGCAAAATTACGCTTAACTTCAACTATTAGAAAGAGCACCTACCTACTTATGTAGGTAAGGTCAATGTGGCCAAATCCGTCTGGCGGGAAAAACCGTACATATACGATTATAGCCTTTCTACCCATAGGAAGCTGTTGCAAACTCGGTCGATAAAACAGCACACATTTTTAGTTGTAACTCTGTTACAAAAGATGGAGTTAGTTGTATACGAGAGAAAATAACTGCGTTTGAAATTTAGTTTTACTTTGAACTCAAAAGTGAAGTGTAGTGTGTCGCCGTAATTTTCAAGGTAAATATAAAACTATTTAATTCTCACCTTTGTTAGTTTGTATATACGAAGTTTAAGATGTGGGTTACTGTTATGTTTAGTTTTCATTAAATAAAACAGATACAATATAAAATTATTGAACTTTTAAAATGTATGATGATAGAATTGTCAATTGGGATATTCCGTCTATTTTTTATGGGTCAAAATCGTCATATGACGGTATAGCCCCATTGCATAAGTAGTCAACCTTTTTCTTCTTACATTTTTATAGAAAAATACTTAGATATTTACTAAGATGTTTTTATAGCATAGATATGTTGCTCGCGCTCTATTTTGGTGAGATAAATGGTGCATAATTGTCCAAGTTACTTAGTGCCGCTCTAACCAATGTCACAGCTAGCCGCCGTCCATCATGTAAATTTTATTAAACTTGCCGAAAATCATGCCTTCCTGTGTTTTAGATGATGTAAAGATTAAACTATCAAGAAATTGTTACATTTCATGTATTTGGCTATAATAAACTTGCCACCATTTAGCAGTGTAATAATGTTTGTGTATGATGCGTCTATTTGTAATATGTCACTGAATATTTACATTTTCTTGCCCAATATCTTTCTTAGTTGTTGTTTAAGTGTTCTAATACATTACGTTACATATTGTTAAATACCAATGCGTCATTACGTGACGAAAGAAATTAAATATCATAATTTAATTTAATTTTCATAAATTTCTACTCAACAATGTATAGAACGAAACCTTGTTATATAAATACAGTTATTCTTCATTGCAGGTTCCTCGTGGTTATTTTCAAATCCATACCATGGTGAGAAACTATAAAAGAAAAACTACAAAAGGATCGTATAACAATGAAAACTTACATTATATTACATTACATTTTATTTTCATGTTTGGTTAGAATAAGTGAATCATAAAAACATTAAACTATTGATTTTCTAAAACGCTTTTTTATTGCACTTTAGATACAAGTTTTATATTTTGCTATAGTATTCCGTTAACATGAAATAAAATCAATAGATTTGTTTAAACCCCGTCAAAAGGTTCAAAACTTCTGCCTGTACAAATATGCCGGAATAGCCCCTCTAAAACATTTTTGGCAATAAAATAGAATTTAGACCTCATATTGGAATATTTACCGAACATATTTGATTGGCAACTACGTCCTTTTATTTCCGGATGGCGTACATTCTATATAACCGTCTGAATGAAGGAAATCTCTTTGTCAGACGGATTAACCCGAATTTGTAGGGAAAATCCGTCTACGGACAATGTTTAAAAAAACATTTTTTATTAAATACCCACTGCACTTTCACTATTTTATATAAAAGAGTTGAAAAGACGACAAAATGCTTAATTTTATGCAATGATCAAATATGTATAAAAGTACTTAGCAAGTTCATTATACTCGACTGAAGTCATTTAACTAAAAAATATGACGGATTAGCCCTCATTGACCTTACTTAATAATTTTTATTATGATTCATCGTATTGAATTGTAAAATAATTTTAATATATTATTTGCACGCTCGCATGCAAATGCTGAATACAAATGTAGGTACCAAACTTGTTGACATCTTAATTTACTGTATTCTGGGAAATAAACTGATTTGATTGATTGATCAAGTGCGAGTCGGGCCACGCACGGCATCGTTACCTAGGTACCTTCAATCTAGTCTTTACATACCTATCGTTACTGCACTGCCGTGATTTTTATAAGCTTTTTGTACTTATGTTAATATTACCTACTCTGTTCGTTGATTAGGTAGATAGGTAGGTACATCTACCTAGTTGGTTTCTAGGTCAGCCATTCCTAAAGCGTGCGGAGCACACGGCATGCCGCGGCATACTTCGGGACGCCGCGGCATGCCACGGCGCGATCAAGTCATTTTTATTCTTATTTCAATGAGTTTAGGATTCATATTACTTTGTTTCGATACAATCGTACCGCAGCCCGCCGCGACGCGCCACGGCATACTTCGGGACGCCGCGGCATGCCACGTTGTCCCGCAGTGTGCCACGACGTAATCAGTAGGTAAATAAGTTCCTGAATTCACTATTAATAAATCTTGTTCTCATAAATAATGTAGGTATCCAGAATTGTTTTACCTCTTCGACATATCAGTTTGTATTTGTCGTTCTTCATCTTCAGCAAGAAGTGCTATTGATACTACATTCCAGTCAGTTGGACGCCTCGGTATGACGCGGCATGCCGCGGCACGTTGCGGCGTCCCGAAGTATGCCACGGCGTCCCGCGGCATGCCGTGCCGTCAGTCGGCGCCGGCCATTATGGTACCATTAGCTTAGTGGAGACTCCATCAGACTGCCACGTAGGGGATTCTTACTTCTTAGGAACATTTGAAGTAATGTGCGTATTACATGGTGGATTTTCGCTTGCCTCGTCCTTTTTAGAGCAGATGTTTAAGGCAAGGCAACGTAACGATCCCCTATACCACTGTATAGGGGGTCAAACTTGATCTCAGGTTGTTGTGCAAAGTTATAAAAATTATACAACTGTACATTTTCTTATTATTTAGGAAAAAAGGACTTGTAAGGTAATCTTCAATTCAATTTTTATCATGTTCAAGAGATCACATGTTCAATAGGTAGGTAATTAAAAGAAGTAGTCTCTTCTTATTTGCTACGACTCTACTTTAGGTATCCTTATTTATATAAAAAGTAAAAATTACTCGACAAAACATTTTGTTTTCGTTTTTGCTGTTAACTAATATTATAAAATAACAAAAAGGGGCAAGCCAACGGGGTAGTTGGGTCTCACTCGTACTCTCATCTGTAGCTGCGTCCTGTTTGTTGAGGGCTGGATTATATGCGTGTGGCACAGCAGTTAGCGAAGAAAGCTTATAAATGCAAGCTTTATTTGCTAACGATGATTTTCAATGTACTTACAATTATGTCCATATCTAATGTTTGATAGGTAGGGACTTTTTATGTAGGCTAGGCACAGTATATATACCTACTAGATCTAGATAACTCCATCAGATATGATAATATGTAGGTATCTGGACCGATTCCATTTATTATTAAGTACTTACGCTTGAAATAAAAATTTATCACTTATCACATGTTGTTTTCACTTTTCAAATATGCTTATTATTTAGTTTTATTTGTTCATTTAAAAATAGTGAGGGTAAATCGCCAACACTTCGCCACTTAGAAAAATGTCATCCATAAACTGGTCGTTATGTTTGTGTCCTTACTGGAGCATTCTACTATCGTAATGATCCCGATTGACTGCAGCTTTAGATGTAAGTACCTAGGTTTCATATTTTGCAGAAGCATCAGTAGGTATATTTGTTACAGTAGGTATAGTTGTTGCGTTACACATAACTTCTGCATAGTGGCCATTTATAGGAGGATGACCAGTTATAGGTAATTTACTCTACTTACTTTACTTACTGTAATTGTTGAGAGGTAAAGGGGAACACATTAAAATAAATGCAGTAAATTTATATCGTTTAATCAAAAACTCGGCACAAAATAATATAAGTTCTGCGTAGTAAGTATATCAATATATTTCTACCTATGCTGCAAGATTCTAAGTTTAGATGTGTTTTCATAGGACTTTTTCCTCGTTTTACAATAATCGTGGATTTTTACCTCAAGCAACTTATTGATTAAATAGTCAATATGACTGAGGTCATGGTAATCATTTGGCAGGTTTAATACGTCTTTCACATGTTTGCTCAAATTTGATATCAATTGATTGCAGTGGATCATATTAAGACTATTGTTAAAAACATCTAGCATTCTATTAACCATTCCATACAAGAAATCACTTGGCGATTTAAGAGTTGTTTTCAGACTACCGTAAGTTTTAATGAATTTTGTTTTAGTTCATTCTGACGATTTGCCCATGAATTGCTCCATGCCCAGAAAATTTTATGCAATGTCTAGTACATTGCCAGTTATCTGTAATATTATTGATTGTTGGCCAATAATTTAATATTTTAGGATAGGTAAGTATGCTACTTTGAGCAAATGATTTATTGTCTATGATTTTAAAAAATCGTCTCAATAATAGAGTAACATGTATGTACTTTATCATTAACCTACATAGTACTGTATTTTTCCTTAATTTACAGAATAAATTACGTGTACGTAAACGACAAAAAAATCGGCAAATTTATGAACATGCGATCATTCAAACCCAAAATCAAATATTTTTATTTCAGTAAAATTCAACAATATACATTTAAAAACATAGTGGCATAATTAGGCATTGAAAAAGAAATACTGATCAAAAAGTATAAAATCCAAAATTCAACTGTTTGAAAAAAGGTTGTGAAGCCCTGAATGTTTGTTTACAAAAAGTCTATCTTCTCGTGGCACCAACTATAAATAAATTAAGTTTCAGTTGAATTTAATTGTCAATAGTGCCATCTAGTGTTCAATAATTTGTTTAATGGAAAGCTAAATGGCGAATCATTGTAGTCGTAGTTGGCGCTGCTGAGCATGTAAAATCTGGACCACTTCAAAATATCTATTAATGCAATGAAACAGTGTTAAATGTTATTAACGTGCCCAAAATTAGTTATGTTTCATTTTGTTTGCTTAAATTTTAGTCAAATCTTATGTTCATTGACCATCGATTTTAATTCATTACCCGTAGCGCCATCTGTGATCACTTTTGAAAACTAAAAGTAAAATGTTCGTATTGGGACCCCATGTCGCCGGTGAGGCAGTCAGGTAGTGAGGCGGTGACGTACGCGATCAACCGGTTTACTTTATCGTTACGATATCTTCCTTCTATTAAGTAACTTTACATTTAAGTTCGTATTTAACTTTATTAGGTACTGGCTTTAGTTTGGTGTATCTCTTTTGTGTTGAAATTGGCGCCATTCTCGCCAAAATAAAAGCCAATAATGTGGGCATTTCAATTTGAGGCTCTTGAGCAACATGACTGTATGAATATGATGGTATCCTTATTTATCTGAAACATTCATTGGTTTTGATTTTATTTAAGTAATATTTTTAGTTATTGCAACATTTTAAAAAAATTGTTTTCATAATTTAATAATATCGAGGGTTCACGGGCAAAATGTATTAAGCGACATTTTTTAAACTTTACAGGAGAGCGTCTTAAAGTTTCAATTTTACGAAAAAAAAACGTTATAAAAAAAGTATAAGGTTATTAACGAAAAAGCAACCGAAGTTGATTTCCATGACAAAAGCTGCATAATTGAGTATAGTTTTCATTTCTTTTAGCTACTATTAATAGAAATAAAAGTCGCTTGATACAATATTACCCCAGTTTCTTTTTATTTAGAAACAGGCTAAATGATATAAGTGCCATAAACTTCACGTTACAGGTATAGGAAAAACGATTTAAGCGACACTCTGGTATTATTTTGTGTAAGGCTAAATATATGAACAACCATTGGAATACTAAAATAAAATCAGGCAAATCGGTTTAAGCAATTGAAATATCATAAAGTAGTTGCAGATTAAAATGATTTATGTAGCACTTTTCTCTAAAAGTAAATTGTTTGAAATAACAATTAATTTGTATGTGTAATTAGGATTGGTGGTTAGATCAACATTAATTTTGACTATTGTTTATTTCCTGCAAATGAAAAATCTAAAGAAATTTTAAAATAAAACAAATATGTGTTTAAAATCAGACAAGTGATCGTTTTTATTATAAAAGTGGCACAAGGATTCACATTTTTCGCTATTTGAAAAATATTCAGATAACAAGCTGGTGATAACAACAAAAAAGGCTTTTCTAAAAATAATAATAAAAATTAGGTAACAAAAACATCAATTCTAATTGAGAAAAACTAAATAATATCACTATCACTATCACACACATACATATTTTGATTTTCCTCTCTTCATAAAAAATAATCAGGTACTAATATTAAAACCGAAAACTACTTCTATTTTCATTCTTCTGTCTCATCTTCTATGTCAGTATCTATCTATCAATACGTCTTTAAAGAACATAACACACACATACTCGTACAACTTTTGATTTTCCTCTCTTCATTAAAGATAATCAGGTACTAATACGGAAAATTTCGGGAATCAAGGAAGTGACACAACATTACTATTTAAAAATGTATTTATTGCTTTTCGAAGTATTTTCCGCGAAATTTGACACATTTTTCCGTACGATGGAACCAATCATTGAAGCAACCATTCCATTCGGAAGTAGGGGTCTCTAAATTAATTTAATTGCCGTTTTGTAGGCGTCCACAGCTTCTTCAGGTGATGAAAATCTCTGTCCACGCAATTTATTCTTTATTTTAGAGAAAGTATAGAAATCGTTACGGCTTAGGTCGGGGCTGTACGGCAGATGGTCTAATAATTCTATGTTTTGTTGCTCTAAAAACTGTTTTGTTTTGTGCGCGGTGTGAGAATTTGCATTGTCGTGATGGAGGATGATGCGACAGTTCTCTTTACTGTGGCAAACAAATGCTAGCATACCATTCTCCATTAACCGTTCTTTGTCCCTCAAGAGAAATAGTCGTAACATGGCCGGTTTTGGAGACAAACGTGGCCACCATTTTTTTTGCAACACTCCGTGAACGAATAATTTTTGTTCGCTTTAACTCATTTTTGAACACCCAAACTCGTGACTGGTTTTTTGTTTAGGGTTCGTACGCGTATATCCAGGATTCGTCACCTGATACTATGTTGTAAGCATTTGAGAATCCTGCGTGGAATCATTCGAGAGTTCTGACGCACCGAGTAAGCCGCTTTTTGCTCTTCACAGAGCGAATGCGGTATCCATCGGGAAAACAACTTTTTTCACACCTAATTGTTCATGCAAGATTATTTGTATTTGACTCATGCCAATGTCTAAAGTTGCCTGAATTTCGCGGTATGTCACATGTCGATCTTCCTCAATCAGCTTACCCACAGCATCAACGTTTTCTTGGGTGACTGCAGTTTTAGGACGACCTTGACGGTGATCATCACTGAGCTGAACACGTCAACGTTGAAATTCAGCAAACCAGCGATGAATTGTGGTTTTGGATAGGGCTTCATCACCAAATGCAGAAATCATCCGGTCAACACACTGTTTTTGTGTTAAACCACTTCGAAAGTCATAATCGCTCTTGAATTTTCTCGAGTCAATGCCATTTTCTCAACGACTCAACAAGTTTGACAAAACCTTGTGACAAGACCGAGAAGCTTTTTTTTTTAATAAATGGTATTCGCTTTTTAAAACCAAGGAGTATTCAATTAAAACGATTTTAATATGACAGGAACAGTGGAAATATTCCATTCCCGATACTTTTAGTGCAGCCTATGTATTAAAAAAGGATTTTTTCCCGTCATGACCTTATTTTCCTTACTTACCGCTTAAAACCTCCTAAATCTCCTCCTAAAGTCCGGTACATTCGTTGTTTCGGTCGCATGGATGTTAACAAACTCGTTCAGGATGCTTCATGATAAATTGGGACAACATGTTTTCTGACTCCACTGTTGACGAAAAAGTATTTCTTTTTAATAGCTCGATTTGTCGTTTACACGATGTTCATGCCCCGGTGAGGCAGGTCAAACTGAGGCATCCTCCAGCACCCTGGCTTACGGTGGGTGTCCGTATGGCAATGCGCCGTAGGGATCGGGCGTTTAGGAAATATAAAAGGGACCGGTGCGAGGAAAACTGGGCGCTATTCAAATCTGCAAAGAATCGGTGTAATCAAATGGTGCAAAATGCCAAACGCCGACACATTCTCAGCAAAATCACTTCTTAATCGCCTGCCAATATCTGGAAGTTCCTTGGAACTCTTGGTATTGGCAAGCATCATCGGTGTGACTTCCGTCTGACACTTGGTTTGGATGGTATTAACCAATATTTCACCACTCTCACTCCATTGGATCACCAGACCAAGTGTCTGGCAGTCAACTATTTAATTAACTTACCCGACCTAGACATCTTCCAATCAACTTACAAAAAACAATCTTTCCAATTTTCTCCAAAGCCTTCGGATGATATCCAAAAGATAACCCTTTCCATTAAATCTAATGCCGTGGGACATGATTACATCAGCCGCCGTATGGTTAAGACCATCTTGGACCAACTACTTCCGGTGATCTCTCACGTCATTAACTTTTCCCTTGAGTCTGGTTCCTTTCCGTCCTTGTGGGGCAAGGCCCACCTTATCCCTCTAGCCAAGACCACCAATCCTTCTCTTCCCAACCAGTTTCGACCCATATCCATACTCGTTCATATCCATACTTGTTCACGGTTCACGGTGACTGAAGCACCGCGGGGGCACGCGCGTTATTCACAATGACGTAAATCAATGACTCTGGCGCCGAAACGATATGTCTTACCCGACAACGGATAAACGATTTATACAAAATTTTGACTATCTTAACGAATATAGATTTCCTAATTCCAGTAGAGTAAAAATGTTTTAACTTCCACCACTTAGAATATAATATGTCTGATGAGACGAGTCTTTATTAATTTAGTTCAAGAAGAAGGATTTAACCGCCGAGTATAAAGAATTTTTATTACATATGAAAATGATTTAAGCGCCTGTGTTTATTAATATCAGATGCATGGTAAATGATTTAAGCGACACGAGGTATGGATTTCAGCAGCAGGCTAAATATTTTAAGCGACATCAAGTATGAATTTCAGGTGCAAGCAAAATGCTTTAAGCGACGGTATGTATATATTTTAGGCGCAGGCAAGACGATTCAAACACCTTATCTTACCAAACTTATGCCGGGGAAAATAGCTCAAGTCAAAAACACTAAATATTTCGCCTGTATGAAGTCCATTTTTTCTTAAATTGTAAAAAAATGTTGTCGCTTCAATCAAAGCTACTCCGAACTGAGCCTAAATTTACTATTGTTTTAAGCGCCAAAAAAGTGCTCAGATCAGCACGAAACCGAGTGCAAACGACGCAGAAAAATCCGGCAATTCCGAATATGTATATAACTCAATATCGGCCAGGATGTCGCTTAATACATTTTGCCCGTGAACCCTCGATATGTAGTTGGGTGTCTACTTGATTACATCACATAAAATGATAATATTTATGTAGGTAGGTACTTATTTACTGATCAGATCAGATGTTCAGATCTGGTTACGTGTGATTTTTTTATCTTTATGATATTACATCTGTTTTTACGTCGACATACCTACCTAGGTACTTACTTACTTACGAGTTGTAAAGCAAATGGCAACACTAAGTAAATAAAAAATGTCATTATTATGACGATAAAATAAGTACCTACTGTACTCGGAGCATGAATGGCTACAAATGAAATTACTAAACCTATGAAAATAACTCGTAAATACAATGTTATCTAACACGAAGATAAAATGTAATAGTTGTTAGATAGGTCCCACTGTTCGACCGTTCGCGTTGGTGGTTCACATAACGTAAACAATGTTATGTCAGCGACATACCTACCTACTTGCGAACAGCATCTTTTAAATCACCGTTATGTCTAAATATAACGTTGCCACTACTGTATATTGAAGATAGTCAAGGAACTCAAGGGTATAATATGGTATGAGAGATAAAAGGGTTGTACTCACTTTCCAGTTAAGTAGTCGGAGATCTGGCTGACTTTCCAGAAGATCTGGAAGAGCAGCATGAGGACGGTGTGGTTGATCCAGGAGTAGAGCTTGTGGCAGCTGTCCATGGCGGCGGCGGTGGCGGGGGCGGAGGCGTCGCGCGCCCACAACACGCGCGGCAGCGACACTTCACTCATCCGGGTCACGGTGCTGGCTGTCCCGGCAAACCACGGAAACTCCACTACTATTGAAACGACGTGAAACAGTAAGGAGCTCCCGAGCGCGCGGGATCGAACGTGCGGCGCGAGCGAACCACTACGGTAGTTTGGCGTTTGGCGCTTATCAACAGCGGCTCTCGACCGAAAATAGCGGCGATATGGAGCGACGATAAGTTTGTCCGCACTCGAGCGGCGGTGCACGCGGACTGGTGGCGACTGGCGACTGGCGGCGGGAGCGGCGGCGGCCCTGAGCACACCACCACTCGCGCGCTAATGACGAAACATGACTCAGTGCGATCACGTTGTACGAGCGAGTATTTGCCTCTCCTCCGCCGTGGAATGCAAGACAACACCCGAGCACAGAACACGGAGCGACCAGACGGGCCCTAACCCACACCGACACATGTGACACAACAATAAAGACACACCGTGGTTTTGTGCCTCCTGCGACGCGACAAAAAATGTCACCGCACCTACCTGAGGTGCTGTTGTCTCTGTCTCAAGAAAAGGGATCGGGAAATACAATGTTACATCTTCACAAACGCAGTCAACGTAAACAATGAACATAGAATGTCCAGACAGTTTTCCATACCTAGGTAAATTAATCAATTAGCAAAGATAGGTAACAAAATTTACAAAGAAATGAAACAAAGAGGATAATACAAAACAAAACAAAAAGTCCATTGTGGCTTATGAACTATTCCACTACGTAGAACATACGTACGTGTACTACTACTAGGTTGTACGTGCGTACTCGTATAAATAATCGCGTTTGTAAGTATAGTTCCCCAACCAAACATAATACACCCACCTATTATAAGTTTATAACATAAACATAGATGTAGGTGTAGGTATCGCTGCAACCGAATACCTGTAATGTAGGTACTTACATAAATATTTCAGTTTCAGATAAGTACATGGTCTGTGGGTACATGGTTATGTAAGATGAAACTATTTACCTTGAAATCCAATGTTTTACGGCGATTTGATTTACCGCAATTTTCCATTTATGAACAAACGATAAAATAAACGATTTACATTACTTCCCTTTTATATAACACTGCTAGGCTGACGAAATTCTTGAATTACAAAAATGCACCACTGGCCAAAAATATGTTTTTTTATAATAATGCATGTAGATACATAATTTACTAAATATGAAGATAACGTAGCATTACTTCGTTTAGCTATTGTAATACCTACATCTAGTTGGCTTCATAACTTAATCAATCATAATTATTACGCATTCATTTAGTTGAAAGAGGTTGTTTTTAGTTTTAGCTACACATCACCAACTCAATATGTAGCTGCCAAGCTGCAAACGAGACACAGAAATTGTTTTCTAGTCCGTTGACAAAAATATTTATTAAAATCCTGAAACTATTGTACTTACATTATCAAAAACATTTCGTTTGGCAGTAATAAATAATCTTGATAAACAAGGCTTAACAAAGCTATTGTGAAATTCTGCATAATTATCATTTCATTATAGTATTGCCCTTACCGATCTTGCCTTTCTCAAGCATACTTAAAAAAGTAAACAGGATTATGGGATGACAGTTTCTACAATAAAACCACAATGCTTAGATCAATATTAACCTGAACTAAAACTCTCGAAACATAAAGAGGCATTACGCAGTTACGCATCACTTTTGAGGACTAACTTAAGTCTTTTACGACGAAGTTTCACGACAATAAACAATTCATCGTACAAGAGGAAGAATTAGAATTATCTTATAAAACTGTAAATGCTGATTAAGCGTGAGTTTTGTGTACATTTATGTCGAAGACTTGATAGTTGTTATCTCGGGTAATCCATATAAGGTCATAATTAGGTATACGCAAGGTGGGCGCCATGGAAGTGCGTCGTGTTGTTGTAAGGCCGCGCCGCGAGTGCCGGTCAACGCTCCTTCCGCTTCCGATCCACAGCTCTACACCTGCACACATTATTTATATCATTCACTGATTTATAGATACCAACACTAAAGGGTACAACTTGATTAGTGGCAAGAATTGGATCGAATTCCAGAAATTATGAACGCGCGCACGAATTCATTCATAAGTAATTTCATAAGATCTATATCGGGCTCAGGCAGCGACTAACTAACAATATATTTTACGAATGTAATGTTGAACACGAGCTGAAGGAAGCTTACAGAGACAGGCTCAAAGGTAATAGGTAGAAAGCGGGTGGATCTGATTGCATATATTTGCAATCAGATAAACCTGCTTTCTTTAAAGTGGTTGTGATGACCATGTGCACTAAAACGGATAGAGTAGTTCATATGGGCTCAGTATTTATACAAAACGGTAAGTATTTCCTCCAGTCGTGTCCAACTCTCACATGTCAGCTATCAATATGTTATTATCGCATAAATACCGATACCGAGCCATATCAGAGTGACGTAACGTTCACATTCTGCACTCACCATCATATTTTTTATCTGCGAGCATTAACAGTTTGTAGTATTGTTGATAGCGTTCTTATCGTGATCGTCGAAATACTATGATTCTATTTCGTTGAATATGCCCAAAATCTTTCCACTAACTGACAGTTTCCTTGTTTAAAAACGTGTTTTAATAGATACGCAAGTAAATTTGATATCGTTACATTTGTTGACGAACCCAGAGGATGTGCGAACTACTGTGACGCCTTGCGGCATTCCCCTAACATCGTTAGTCTGTATGTCAAACAGTGTTACAACATAAGTAAGGAATTTATCTGTTTTATCATTAAAATTTGGCAAATGTATTGTGAACTAATTGTTATTTTTGTAGTCACATATTTTCTGGTTAAAATTATACAATATTTGTAATACTACTTTATTCGCTTTGCCTATTTATATTTCTTTAGCATTCATATTTTTAGTTATTTATGCTTGAAACTGTATTTTCTGGACATAAAAACATGCTAAGCAAGAGATTGTTTATGCTACTAATTATCTTTTTCCGAATCGCTTAGCATTTGAATTCATAATGATAACATGTGGCTTGATTAAAACAAAGACTATAAGATAATAATCGAATAAAAACAAACAAGAAAAGACTAATAACATTAAATGTAGGTTATGAGATGTCTGGCCAGCGGCGGGTGTGATTCGTACAATAGAAGGCAACAGGCAGGTCTGGTACAGATCTGTATCTATGGATGCTGCTGTGTCTAAGTCGATCTATCGTTCACGGTTAGCATTTAAAACAAAATATGTTACAGTACCATATAAGATACGCATCCAATCAGCGAGGATCAATAAGAAGAACATTACGTAACGTGATTCGAAAGTGAAGTAACAGAGAGACCTTGTGACCCGCATCACGAGGAAGTGGGTAATCGATCAGAATCAAACGCTATTAACTCCTACCGTCCGTGGAGGCGCGCCTTCATCATTAAGTCTTTCTATATAGCGCCAACTCACGATGAACAAGCACCTACGTTACTGCCTACGTGGTTCCCTCTGTTTGATTTCGATTATGTATAGTCCACGATACAAAAAATCAGTATTGGTATACGTACATGTTATGAAGACTTCGTTAGAGTAGCTTCCTCCAGAAAATTCTCAATATCATGACAAAAACGAGAGAATGTTAAAGGGGGTCGTTGTCATAAAGAAGCCATAGCGACGCATAGCCGTAACAAATTAACAACGAACATGAATTATGATCATGAGGTATCTATTTC
The DNA here is from genome assembly GCA_944739405.2 of Euclidia mi. NCBI lineage: Eukaryota > Metazoa > Arthropoda > Insecta > Lepidoptera > Erebidae > Euclidia > Euclidia mi. The sequence continues at coordinate 180,730 of OX123200.2, read as the reverse complement.
GTTGGGCTTTGTGTTTTAGGACGAAACTGGCTTTCAAGTAAAAGGGCATTGACTTTCTTACGTCGTCGTGAGTGAGTAGCAAACAGTTAGCAGACACAATACATCTGTGTTGTGTCTGGAACGACGGTGACGCCGCGCGCCGGCCAGCCGTGACGAGGCGATCAGTACTTAGCCGCCTGCACTTCATCAATAGGTACATACTTACATCTTGTCAGTAAAAAACGTCTTTCAGTCAAACTTTTAGGACGAGATTAATAAAATTCGAATGTTTTTATATTTATCGCCAAACTCAATCTTAGAACCTACGGTTTCAGCATGATTAGTATTTTCCGTGTAATAACCAGCTAAACGGAATGGAACAGCCATTAATCACATATTATTCACGTAGGATAAGATTTATGCTATGTTAATGCACTAAGGTAAATACTGTTATCAAAATAATTTATACAACTGGGGTTTTCCGATAACGTTACAAAGAATTTTATTTATCCGCAAATTCTTCATTGGTGTTTTTCTCTTCTCTCGAACAAAACGTGAGCAATGATTATAGCTAAAACTAGGAATGCCTTGTGACAGTCACATATAAAATCTATCTCTACCCCATACCTCAGGTAAATCTATAAACTTCGAGCTAGCCGGGATAATTTAATGCTGTGCTACTGGCCATCTAGGACACCGTCATAGTACCTAATTAATATACTTAATTTTACAAAACTATACAGATGATTACTCAACGCAAAATACTGCAGTTGTTCATCATCATTCTCTTAGCGTTATCCCAGTTTCAACCTAGGGTTCGCTTACTAGTCCAACCGGATTTGGCTGAATTTTTTTTGAATTTGCTTTTCCACAGAGTGACTGCCAGTCTGACCTCCGCAACCCGAAGGGATAGCCATATTCCATGGTTTAGACGAGTGTCAGTTTATTTAGAAGGTACTGACGCCCTATAACGACTGTCAAAGATCTTCATGACAACCGGTACCGACGGCTTAACGTGCTCTCCGAGACACGGGCAAGCGATAATTTATAATTCAATACGCACATAACTCCGAAAAGTCATTGGTGCGCGCCTCGATACCCTCTGCATGGCAGTCTGTTGGTATCTCCACTAAGCTATCGCTGCCTTCGTATGAAGAAAATACTAAAGTTGTTATAAATTAGAAAAAGACTTGCAACCACAAGTACAGTTCAAGATCTCAGCGCGCCGGCTAAGGCTCTTTTATCTAAATTACGCCAGAAGCTGAATTTATCTAAAATAAGGAGTTGATGTATGATGAAAATATGTAAACACGGTACACAACATAACGGCGATGATGATGATGATGGTGATGACAAATAACAGCGCGCAGTTCAATGTAACAATAAAATAGAAGCTTCGGGCAGGACAAACGTGGTTCGTTAACCACGTGTTTAGTTGATGAGACGATCACTTAATTGAAACTCAAACGAAGCTAATTGAACCCCTCCAACCACAAGCACATTACACAAATCGTCCAAGTTCTATAGTCTTCGTAAAGTACAATGTAAGTCGTATGTCAAACTGTCTCTCCTGTATAAGCTTGCCAAGTACGAAGCACCAGTACCTACCTATTGCACTTGCAAGCAGTTCTTAGAAACAAAGTAGGTATTTAGGTAGCAGGCAAAGACTCCTGACTATCGAGATGAAAAATAAAAGCATAAAATATTCAGAGCCTAACATTGTAAAGTCATGTAAGGCACAGAATTTCTCAGTAAGTTTTGACACTCTTGTCAATATTTGAATTTAAACCTACATATTATATTTTAATACTTGATCAAATGTTCAGCCATTTTGTAACAATGTCATCATTCTATCACACTCATAATAGATTTTGTACACAACACCCATTCTACAAGTATGGTCCTACAATTAAATACTAATATACCGTTCAAGGAAAAGTCAGTAAGTAGTGTTTCATAAAATCAATGTTCAAAAGATGACCTTGAACTCTGTGACCTTGGCTCGCGTTGATGTCTAAAGTCACCTTAGCTGCCCCACTCGCCCCTCGCCACTCACGAACACACTAAATCATTGTTATGGCAAGCCGGCCAGTTCGGCTTTAATTCCCAATTGTCTCTTTATAAATCATCGTCCGCAGTGACAGTGAATCAGCGCGCTAGCTGTTAAGTCACAATGATTACGTAACACGAAGAAAGCGTATCGATAGTTGTACACAGTGTTACCAGTTATTAAGCGAATGATATTAGGTTGTAATTGTTGCACAATGCTTTGATCGACATCTACTACTTACTAGTTTAGACGTGATTAGTCGTAAGTACGACTAATCACGTCTAAAAAAAATTAAATCGATCGCACTTCAAGCCAAATTATAGCTAGTAGTTGACAATGCGCATGTGATAGTTCGTTTTAGTTGTATCAGTTAACCAAGATAAAATTATACATTTGAATATAGTATTAGGCCTCTTGAAAAACAAAACGTCTTGAATTAGCACAGAAGAGAGATACAAAACTTAAAAGATAGCAATAAGTAGCTACTACAGTAATGTTGACATGCGGTAATCCTATCTCAGAATGATACACGATACTACGCATTAACCTTACAACAGATGTGTGTAATGTATGCAACGCAATAAAAGTGTTATTGCTGTCTTTTACATTGATCTCTTAATGTTAGTTAATACTGCTATTTATAAATATGATTGTAAGCAACATTTGGTACCGAATGAACAAGTTTATTACATTTGTGTAGATTCCCGATGCGATAGGCATTACGAGCAGCCGCACAAGGTTCACGGCTGTGACGGCTGGGAGCGCCCGAGCACTCACTCACTAATCGCTGATGGATTACACACACATTCTAATATGTAGCTATACTCAAATTATATTCTACGTAATCAAATTTCTAACCATTCAAAACGGTCTATTTACTAACTCTAATGCATATTAGAGCTACTAGATTATATTTCGATACTCAATAGCATTATTGAGTATCGAAAAATTATCGCATTTACATTGAGTCAAGACTCTACATTTGAGACACTGAACATTGACTTCTCCACCAGACCTACCGGTACCTGCTAGACCAAAACTTGTAACTATATTAACATCTTATTTATTCAGCAATGTCAAATTACCTAATACCAATATCATTGCAAGCCCGCATAGGGTGCGACTAAAAATGTCAACATTTGTCTATGCTAAAAAGTGTGTAAAGGGTTTTGAAAACCAGGAAAAGTAGAGGAAAGGCAAGATTTACACGCGAAATATGAAGATAATCGTGCTTAGGGGAGAGACTACATCGGTTTTGAAGAAAATGTAATACATATAATACAAGCGTTGCTAATCAAAGATGAGGTGCCAAAAATGTTTCTTTTAAATCGCTACTTTTCTTTCTAGAATTATTTGTTTTTTACGGTTTCTCCCAGTCCGCTCCTGGACTCAATCCTCCTCTCCTCTCCTAATTTCTGCTTAATTTAAATCAAAATTTCCGAGTTAATACTTATTGATTCCCAAGCAATTTGTCAATTAAGTACGTATTTTCTATAGACCAAGCGATCTACATTATAGATGATATAATTCGCGTCCCTGCCGTCTGCAAATCACAGTATACAAGGTATATCTACTGGTATACAATGTTAGTGTGCATGTCGTGACTCGGCACAATTACGTAAGCCAACTTCATCTATACTCCGACCGAACACTGTCTAGCTACGCTTTTAACTCAATTACTACTTGCCAATATCAACTATCTTTCTTCGGTTACAAAATGAAGATGTCTATAATGTTACGATAGTTTTAAAACCCCTATATACTAGATGATCGAAACACAATCAAATTAAGCTCTGTATACATTAGCGGTTTATTTATAATTAACAAATTAAGCTTATAAACATAAAAGCTGTCGATAATTAAGTGTGGACTCTAATATTAAGAATACTGAATCCACTGTTATAGGTAATAAGTAGGGTTTGTATAGAAAATCCTGCTATTTTCAGTGATCTCTCCTACAGAGTGTAGCGAACTAAGTATTTATAGTTTATAGTATGTAGTATAGTGCAGTGGTGGCCGCTAGCCTCACATCTGTTCTCGTTTTATTTACTTCGAAGCATTCAAGTCGTAACGGAAAATATCAGATTTTTATAGTTAGTCCCGAGTTATTAAGAGCGTGCAGTATGTTTGACTCTACAAGAAGAAGCTTCACGTTGACAAACTAAAACCACTAGCTACCTGTGTCATGTACTAGAATATTAAATAAATAAGGTAATGCCACCATGTTGTTTAAATGAATACTCACAGAAAGTCTGATTTCTGAGTCTATAGAGGCTGCCCGCAGACCCCCGACATGCCCTAACGGTTCTTATATAGACTATAGAACCAAGAACTAAGGCACCATAATATGAACTTTTTGGAACTGAACTGTGTCTCCGGAGTTTGGTGGCATGCTGATATAAATGCCACAGCAAGACGTCACTCGTCCAAGTGCTGGGTGACCTCGGTAAAAGATACTTAACTTTACCAATCTATTAAGAACGCCAAGTTGTCATGCGATGGGTACTGCAGCTAAATTTCAGCAATTTCCATGTCTGCATAAATGTTTTACTAGCTCTTTACCGAAGTTTTCCGCGTGCTTTAAAGGCTTTTCAATATTTGAGCCATTATTAGATAATCGCTTTAGTGGCCATTAGTCAAGGCAATACGTATAATATGGCGCTCGCCGCTCGCAAGCACATTGATATTGAAATCAATAGCCGTAATAGCCATTGTAAATAACTACGGTATTAGTTTGATGTTGGTCATGAATATTGATGACTTGTATTGTGTCTGTGTGTACTGTACCACTATTAGTATTGAAGTACCACCCATTATCCGTATGGTTTGTCAACATCATTCTACACCGCAATAGTTTGTGGCTATTAGTTTGTTTGTTTCCTTATAGGTAATTGTTTGAAATAGAATTAGTTTTTATTATAAGTCAAATCGATTAGATCGATTGAGTAACATTTTGTTTAGTCTATTGAAAATTTCTGACAATGGTCACACTGAACTGTCACTTCTTCTTCCCGCGTTGAAAAATTACCACGTTGTCGACTCGTACGTAAAAGAATTGGTCGCCTTTTGAAAAGCACATCCTTGTAGCTACGCGAATAGTTGTGAAATCTATTAAATTGCCGCTTTTTTGACTCCCGGCACGGTTTGTGACATATTGAACATTTGTGAAAAATCTTGTGAACTTGCATCGTGCATTGAAGACGCCGCGTTGGAGTCTGGTAAAGTAAAGATAATTCACTTGCTAATATTGGCCAATTTTAGTCTTGTGTGTATCTAGCTTGCCTCCAGGACTCCACTCAAGAACATCACCAGGATATATAAGGTAAAATTTTCATGTACCTACTCAATACTTTACTCACTGTGCAACGCAGTGCATTGTGTCTGGATATATTGTCTATCGTGGTCAGGTAGATGTATTACACCTTCCACTGCGCACTCCTGATACACCTTCCTGCCTGGCTACGGTAATTCTAGACATAATTTTGATAGCAAGAGCGTGGTTAACTGTGCCTATATTGTAAACTTGTATCTTAGCCGCTGTTGCATTACTGAGTATAAACTCAGATTGGTATGAGCTTGTATCTTATCACCTTGTAGACAGTATTGTAGTGTTTGTCAGGTCAGTTATTGTCTAAAATACATAATATTTAATTGTATAAGTTGACCTAGATAATTTGAAACACATTGTCACATAACCTCAATCAGTAATTGTTGATTTGTATTGTTGAAAAATCTAACTTAAATTTGTTGTTGCATTAATAAGTCAGTTTGTTTGGATACATAACAGCTATATGTATCAATAAATGTAGTAAATTTAGTTTATTGCATATATTCATAAACATAACAACCAACTTGACCTTGCCACTTGGGCGGGTCACATTAATAAACTTTGTTTTGTTATAATATAAAGATAATATTGTTAGGTAACACATATTCTGTGCTTACTTCCTATTGTATATCATAAATAACACAGTTAGTCTGTCTGTTGCAAATAATTAATTAACTAAGTTGAAGTTTCAACTTTATTAATTTGTTATAAGTTATAACTTTGATAACTTTTGTGTTTGTTTCAATATACTGAAACCTTTAATTTTGTTGGACAGTAGATACCTGTCACTTGCCTGCACTTGCAGTAAACAGGCTAATATTTTGTTGGTTTCAAAGAATTAAGAAAAATTAAGTTTTGATGGTTAATTTTATTTAGCGCTTGTCCGGGCTCTTTTGAATTTTGATTATGTCAGCTATCAAGGACTTGCGTGCGGCTGCTGGTGCTATTGCATCAGATTTGCGCTGGTTTGCCTCGGCCAATGCTTTAGTGAACCGGCCTGATCGCCAGCAGGCCTTACTTCAGAGGTACGAGCGGATTGACGATCGCCTGGCAAGTGTGGAACAGCAATGCCGCACTTTCAGCACTTGCTGTCTTGAAGTGTCAATCAATGATTTCACCGCTGACCAGCGAAATAAGGTCAGCGAAGACTATGCCCAGGTCTTAGACCTGTATGATGCTGTCTCCAATACTGCGAGACAACTAGTTGCAGATAGGGAAGGGCAACCCGGCCTGAAGCAGGAGCTTCATAGGTCAACACCGGGGCTGGTGAGTAGGCTCCCTACCTTGGACCTCCCCCATTTTGATGGCTGCCTAGGAAGCTACCTGGGCTTCGTTAATTTGTTCGACAGCCTAGTCAATGATAGGGCTGACCTTCGGCCGGCACAAAAGTTGGCCTATCTAATGTCGGTTCTGGATGGGGAGGCTAAGGGCCTCATCCAGCATCTGCCCGTGTCTGACGAGGCGTACCAGACGGCTCGGGACCTAATCACCCGTAGGTACCATAATAAGCGTGGCCTCGCCGACACGCACATTGAGCAGATTTTGGGCTTGCCGACGCTCACCCGGGTCTCTGGGTTGCGCACCCAACTGTTGAACCCGCTTTTGGTGGCCATCAACGCACTTAAGTGCCTTGACCTGCCCGTGGACCAATGGTCCTATCTATTGGTGCACATTGTGCTGAAGAAGCTGCCTGCCGACCTGAGGTCGCGTTTTGAACAGCGCTTTGGTGGGGATAGCGCGACCCATCTGCCCCCCTTTGCTGACCTGGAGAAGTTCCTGGAGGATGAGTGCCGGGTCTTGGACAACTCCGGTGGTGACACGCCGGCTAAGTCGCAGCCGCCCAAGGTCAAGGAGCAGGCTTGCGTTCACACCCGAGCCAGTGTTGACCGGCGCCCTCCTCGCTTTGCAGTCACGCAGAGCCCAGTGGAGTGCTCCTACTGCAAGGTCACGGGGCACAGAACGGCCAGTTGTAGGGCATTCTTGGACCTGCATGTCGCCTCTCGTAGGCGCATCGCGAATGCCCGCCGCCTTTGCTTCTCTTGTTTGGGGTCCCACTACCAGCGAGACTGCCCAAATTCTCGCCCCTGTCTTCACTGTGGAGGACAGCATTTGGACATTCTCTGCATGAATGCCAGAGAGGTAGGCCGCTTGTCCAACCAGCCGACGCCGCGCACGGGCGGGTGTTTTGAAGGTGGCAGCCGAGGCTCACCGGCGCGTAGCCGAGAGTCGCCTCGCTTAATTGATCGCCGCTCACCCCGCTTGGAGAACCGTAGCGTGCGCACGCCTCCTCTCTCTCGCGCACCTGAATGTGCTGTTCAGCGTCACCAGCACCATGACTGCTGCCCCAGGTATTCCCCTCCTTTGGCGGAGCGTCCCCGCCTTGACTCGCGCCCACCTCGTTTTGGGCGGGTGCGTCACTATGACCCCCACAGATGGCGCGCGGATCGAGTCATCGCGCCCTTGAGGACTTCAAGCCGCACCCCCATTTTGATTTGCCTGGTCCTGGCCAACGGTCGCCGCCCAGGCAACAATAGGTCATTGACCCCTGCCCTATAACGCCAACCTCCCCCATTGAGACCGTTATCCTACCAACGGTTGCTGTTAGGGTCTGGGGACCCACGGGGACCTCTGTTGTTGTCCGTGCAATATTGGACACAATAGGGCAGGTTAAATTAAATATGGGCTCTTTTCCGAATTGTATTCGGGGCATAGGTGACGTAGCCTCTAATGTTGAAGGGCAAGTTAAAGTTTTGTTTGGCCCTGTTGAATCTTCACACCCGAGGATTAAAACCTCGGCTATTGTGTTGAAGAATATTTTGGGTATGCACCCACAGAAACAGCTACCCGCTGCTGTGGTGAATTTGACATCGGGATTGGATCTGGCGGACCCCAAATGTGACACACCGGGACAAATCGATTTGTTGATTGGCTCTGATGTCCTCGGTGGAATTTTGATTGGTGGAAAACGGGTCTTGGTGCCAAATGGTTTGACTGCCATCCCGACCATATTTGGATTTCCTTTGATGGGACCTGTACCTAGGGACCCCCCTCCACCCGAACTTGATAATTTGTTGGCTGTAGGCTCCGCTCTCTCTGATGCGGTTCAGAGGTTTTGGGAGGTAGAGGAGCCGCCTCAAGCTGCCCGTTTGAATCCAGAACATGAGGAGTGCGAGCTGTTCTTCCAGAACAACACTGGTCGACTCCGTTCTGGTCGGATTATTACGAGGTTACCCTTCCTGTCTGTTCGGCCGCCGCTTGGTGAGTCACGACCTTTAGCCGAAAAGAGATTGTTGGCTATGGAGCGTCGCATGGGTCGTGATCCGGAGCTCAGACAGAAGTATATTGAGTTCATGAGAGAATATGAACAATTGGGACACATGTCAGTGTCAAATTTGGATTGGCGTTCGGTGGAGCATTACTTTCTCCCGCATCATGCGGTATTGAAGCCATCGACTGGCAAGCTGCGCACAGTGTTTGATGGTTCTGCGCAGACTTCAACAGGCGTATCCTTGAACCAGTGCTTGCATTCTGGTCCCAAGTTGGTCAAGGACCTTTGTGACGTCATCACCAGCTTCCGACGACATCAGGTTGTCTTTGTGGCCGACATAAAAATGATGTTCAGGCAGACTATTATCCACCCTGATGACCGTCGCTTCCAGCTGATCCTTTGGAGAGAGTCTCCTCGCGATCCCATGGTCGTCTACGAGCTCAATACTAATACGTACGGGTTAAGGTCAAGCCCCTACTTGGCAATACGTTCTCTTTGGGAGCTCGCAGACCGCGAAGGCTTACGCTTCCCACGAGCCTCCGCCATCTTGAAAGACGATATTTACGTCGATGACATTTGCTCGGGCGCCTCCACAGTGGACGAGGCGATCCTCCTGCAGGACGAATTGATAGGTATTTTGGCCTCCGCTGGTTTTGAGTTGCGCAAATGGATTTCCAACTCACCAGCGCTTTTGGAAGGCTTGCCAGAGGATCATCAGCAAGATCCACATCTATTTGAGATTGTTGACAACCCCGCCATGATGGCTGTTCTCGGCGTTCAGTACAGACCAGTCCAAGACATCTTTACATATAACGTAGACTTGAAATTGCCGTGTTCTTGGACTAAACGTCTCGTATTGTCTACTGTCGCCAGAACCTTTGATCCGAATGGTTGGATCTGTCCAATTATATTTTGGGCAAAATGCTTCTTGCAGAAGCTTTGGACAGCAGGATTGACCTGGGACGAACCCCTGCACGGCACTCTTGTTGAGGAATGGACCTCCTTTGTATCCTCACTTTCTGCCGTCAACGAGATCTCCTTGCCTCGTCCCATCCTTCCTCCCGGGAAGTACAAGGCCACCCTTCACGGGTTTTGTGACGCCTCGGAACGTGGTCACGCGGCCGTGGTGTACTTGCGCACAGTCAGTGCCTCAGGTCAGGTGAAAGTTTCCCTGATCATGGCGAAGAGCACGGTTGCACCCCTTCGGACATCTCTGACCATTCCAAAATTGGAGCTCTCGGGAGCAGCTCTACTTGTACGCTTATTGAACCACGTGTCCAGTACTTTGGGTAAAAGCATTTGCATTAATGGGACCTACGCCTGGACAGACAGCCAAATTGTTCTTTGTTGGTTGAAGGCTTCTGTCCACACTTTGGAGGTATTTGTCGCTAATCGCGTTTCCCAAATCCAGAAATCCGAAGTCAAACTTGTTTGGAGACACGTGTCAGGTGAGCTCAACCCCGCTGATTGTGCCTCGCGCGGATGCTTGACGCCTAGTTTGATAGGTCATTCGCTGTGGTGGGGTCCGGAATGGTTGAGTCGACCAGAAATTGATTGGCCTCGAACGCCAGTTTTGAATACTTCTGATTTGCCGGGTCTACGAACACTCGCTCTTGAGAAGGTAGAATGCGCCTTCGACCCCGATTTTTTGTTAAATCGTTACAGCTCCCTCGACAAGTTGTTAGGTGTCACTGCTTGGATAAAGCGTTTTGTTTTTAACTTTAGGCACCCACAACAGAAACGACTGACACCGTTTATCTCACCACAGGAACGACAGGAATCCCTCACCTTTTGGGTTCGTTCTGTGCAATTAGCGCATTTTGAGAAGGAGATTGCTATCCTCAAGTCGGGGAAATCGAAATTGTCGGGAGCTGTATCTAAATTGAACCCCTTTTTGGACGAAACGGGTCTCTTGCGCGTTGGAGGGCGTCTCAAGAACGCCAACCTCCCTTACGGGGCTCGTCACCCCCTTTTGTTATCTAAGGACGGTCATTTGGTACGCTTGTTGGTAACTGACCGTCACCTTAAAAATTCGCATGCTGGTTGTAATGCCTTGTTGGCCATTTTGCAACGCGAGTTTTGGATTTTGTCTGCCCGAAGAATTATTCGGAGTGTAGTCTTTCGCTGCATCCCTTGCTATAAGCTCAAGGCTTCTACCATGCAGCCCTTGATGGGGGACTTACCGGCAGATCGCGTAACTGAAAGCAGGACGTTTGACGGTGTTGGCACGGACTTCGCTGGTCCTTTTTTGGTGAAAACGTCGACACTTCGAAACAGCAAGACTGTCAAGGCCTACTTGTGTGTTTTTGTTTGTCTTTCCACAAAGGCCGTACACTTGGAACTGGTCTCCTCGCTTACGACCGAGGCGTTTGTAGCCACATTTGACAGATTTGTATCCCGCAGAGGGCTGCCTTCCTTGATCCGTTCTGACTGCGGCACTAACTTCAAGGGCACTTATAATTATCTGAATGATGTTGTTAATTTTCTTGAAACCAACAAAGCTGATATAGGTGATAGGCTTGCCCGACGTGGGATAAATTGGTTGTTTTCCCCACCAAATTGTCCACACTGGGATGGTATATTTGAGGCCGCCGTAAAATCGGCCAAAACACACTTGCGCAGGACAATCGGTGAATCTGTCCTTACATTTGAGGAACTCGCAACTGTGTTTTGTAAGATCGAGGCCGTTTTGAACTCTCGGCCGTTGTGCCCGATCTCCTCAGATCCGAATGATTTGGAGGCCCTTACGCCGGGCCATTTTTTGATTGGTCGCCCACTTGTCGCCTTGCCTGAGTACCCCTATATTGATACGAGACCTGGTCGTCTCTCGCGTTTTGAATTAGTACGCCAGATTACTCAGAGCTTTTGGAAACGTTGGAACTTGGAATATTTGCACATACTCCAGCAACGCGTTAAGTGGACCGACAAGACCGATCCACCCAAGATTGGTGACCTCGTTTTGATAAAGGAGGCTAACCTTCCGCCACTCAGATGGCGCAGGGGGCGCATCGTTCGTTTGGTAACTGGGGCTGATGGAGTTCCCCGATTTGCTGAGGTCTTGGTGGACGGTTCGATTCTGAGGAGAGCGGTTGCGACATTGTCACGTCTACCAACCGATTAGCGGACCGGTAGGCCGGTCCGGGGCGGGTGGATGTTTGAAATAGAATTAGTTTTTATTATAAGTCAAATCGATTAGATCGATTGAGTAACATTTTGTTTAGTCTATTGAAAATTTCTGACAATGGTCACACTGAACTGTCACTTCTTCTTCCCGCGTTGAAAAATTACCACGTTGTCGACTCGTACGTAAAAGAATTGGTCGCCTTTTGAAAAGCACATCCTTATAGCTACGCGAATAGTTGTGAAATCTATTAAATTGCCGCTTTTTTGACTCCCGGCACGGTTTGTGACATATTGAACATTTGTGAAAAATCTTGTGAACTTGCATCGTGCATTGAAGACGCCGCGTTGGAGTCTGGTAAAGTAAAGATTATTCACTTGCTAATATTGGCCAATTTTAGTCTTATGTGTATCTAGCTTGCCTCCAGGACTCCACTCAAGAACATCACCAGGATATATAAGGTAAAATTTTCATGTACCTACTCAATACTTTACTCACTGTGCAACGCAGTGCATTGTGTCTGGATATATTGTCTATCGTGGTCAGGTAGATGTATTACACCTTCCACTGCGCACTCCTGATACACCTTCCTGCCTGGCTACGGTAATTCTAGACAGTAATATATTTATACATATTTAAGTTCAATTAGGAGTACCTTATGATAACTCATTTGTATGCTATAATTAACTAAACGTATGTTTCTATTTAATAACGATGTATCAACGATATTATAAACAAAAAGACTTATACCTATAATATCGTTGCGATGTATTTAATGATTATGAATTTAAAATCAGCTTCATTTACTCAGTAATAAGTACTTAGTTCCATGATTTAATTTAGTAAAACACCTAGATAAGTCGTAATCGTAAGCTTCTCAATTCGGTGAATTTATTGCAGTATGACTTTCGCACCTGTAAATACGTACGTATTTCGTACTGGATTTCCTTTTAATGCCTACACTTAATTAAGATAATTTTGAATTATGCCTCTTCCGCCACTATTTTCCAGCACCTATGGTTTGAGCATCTAAGCTTACAGCTTACGCTTACAGCATCAAAAGATATATTAGCTGTATTCTTATTCCCTTAATAATAATGGTTTGAGACACTACAAGTACAAAACTCACACCGTACCATTAGTGATCGTACTTTCTTGATGATATTTTTTAATAACCGTTTTTGTTTTGACATCAATTAACGTCTTGTAGCCTTGAAAGCAATTAACTGTGGAAAGGTAGACGGATAAGGCCTGAAACACTTAGATCAGTGTCTTTTCGCATGAATTTTGATGTTGAATATGTCTGTTTTGTGTGAAGATGCGTACGTATTATTACCTACTTAATTCTTATTTCTGGATGTGATGCGTAATGCTCATCATAATATGTGAAGCTTTCGAGCACATCTTACATAATATTTAATGGTGGTTACAACTGCGTTCGTTTATTATATAAGAATGCTTAATAAAGATGACGCATGACTTCTCTTTTTTATAAATAGGGGAAACAAGGAAAATTATATATTTTAATCTGCAAGAAACATCAAATATAAATAATATGTACAATCAAGTAAAAAGCGGTAGGCGGACATCATACTTCACAATATTTTGCTAAGTTCACAAGACGATGAAAAGAGTGGCCCTGAGTTTCTTGCCTGATTATTCTCATGAGGCTCTTCTTTCTGAGCACGCATTTTTTTCAATGCTCAATTATGTAAATATGCATTTAAAATTACTTTTTTACTATCTATGAGTTTCGATGTGTCCAAAAAATTTTAACATATTTATGAAAGTAAACATATTTGAGTTTGAGTATACGTGCGTCAACTAGGTACCTACATACAGAAAAAGCCACAAGCTTCAAACTCAGCATTCTAACGGTCGGTTTCGGTATTCGAACTATCCATGAATTTGAAAATTCGAGGTATATATTTGACATATTTTTTATATAGCTTATGTCCTATATGTGTCGTCATAACTCTTACTACATTACGAAAAAAGATAGAGATCCTGAAACACAAAAAAATCTTAGCAGGCACTTCATATTACGTAAAAGAAGATTTTCCAAAAAAGGTAATAGAAATAAGAAAAACTTTGCAGTTGAAAGTAGAAGAACTTAGAAAAGAAGGTAAGGCTGCAATAATAAAATACGACAAGATATTAATTCTAGAAGATAAACAATCGGAACAAAAGCAACTGTCAAATAAGAGAAACTTCACACAGTCACCGTCGCCAGTCACACAAACAAACATAAATAATAAAAATCTACAACAAAGAAAGAAAATACGAGGAGATATAGCTGGTTTCTTTACCCCACAAAAGGTGGATGATAAACCCTCACAACCGAACGATTCAGGGAATCAATAGCAACGAACCTCAGCCTCTCCGACTCTCCCAATCCGGCCGGTCCCCGTGGGAGCAGTAGACCACAACCTTCCAGAGAGTTACTCGAACAAAACAAATAAAACAACCAACAATGATGTATATTATATAGCTACATACAACGTGAGAACCCTGTCCACTCATCATCATTTGGTAGAGTTAATGGACTCCTTGCAGAACACAAAATATGACATAATCGGCTTATCAGAAGTAAGACGTCTTGGCACATATATCCAAGAGCATGACAACTTTATTTTATGCTATACAGGGCAAACACCAGGACTTTATGGCGTGGGCTTTATAGTGAAGAAGTATCTCAAACAAAATATTGTAAGTTACACTGGTCTATCAGAACGAGTGGCACTGTTAAAGTTAAACATAAACGGTTTTAAAATTGATATTATTCAAGTCTATTGTTGCACTGAAACAGCGGGTGACGAAGAGGTTGAACTCTTCTATAACACAGTTGACGAGGCTTTAAAAATGTCAGGAAAACACGTCATCGTTATGGGAGACTGGAACGCTAAAGTTGGCCAGCCGAAACCTGATGAGTACTTGATCACGAAAAATCATGGCTATGGAATAAGAAACAAAAGAGGGCAACGGCTAGTAGATTTCGCAAACGAACACAAGTTAAGTATAATTAACACCTTCTTCAAAAAGTCGAGTAAACAGAGATGGACTTGGAAGTCACCCGACGGTAAGACTAAAAACGAGCTTGATTATATCCTAACTAACTTACATACAAATGTTCAAAACATACAAGTCATCAATGCACGTTTTCCCACTGACCACCGACTCTTAAGAATTTCGATAAAACTGAAACAAGTGAAAAAAACCCGGTCTCAGTATACCAACAGTTTCAAAAGCTCTCTTAAAACAGAAGACGAAATAACTAAATACAACGAGTCGATGGCAGCCTTCGAAAAAGATCTTATGAACAGTCAAAAGAACTACACGGTCCAGGACTACTATGACAAGATTATTACCTGTATAACAGACAGTCTTAATGTCGCTCATATACCAAATCGATTAAATTCAAAAAACTCTGTTATATCAGACCACACAAAAAAATTGATACAGCGTAGACAAGAATTGCATAAAAAAAAACCGAAGACACGAACAATACGCAATGAGCTAAAAGCTCTATATAAATTAATAAGCAAATATATAAAAAGGGACTACATAAATTATCGAGCACGTACAATAGAAAGTCATATGAATAACACTGGTAGCTTGAAAAGGGCTTACAAAGAATTGAAGTCACATAAGACATGGATTGAAGGTCTTAAGGATACAGGAAAAGAATATCACAATCGTGCAGATATTATTGATATCGCTACTCGCTTCTATATGAATTTATACAGTACTCAGAAAGCCCCCGATGACAACACATTCGACTCAAAACAGACGCAGTATGACAAAGAGTTAGATATGTTTGATGAAGTGGAAATTATTAGGGGCATCGATAAATTGAAATTAGAAAAATGCTCAGGCCCAGATAAAATAGCAAACGAGGCAATAAAATCAGCTAAACATCATCTAGCAAGCCCATTGGTGAAGTTATTCAACATGATATTAGTTACTCGCTCATCCCCTAAGCAATGGTCAGAGTCCGAAATGATACTACTCTATAAAAAAGGCGACCCAAAAGATATTTGCAACTATCGGCCTATAAGTTTACTCCCTGCCGTGTATAAACTGTTTTCTTCGCTTATAGAAAAACGGATCAGTGGCACTCTTGAGAAACACCAACCGATTGAACAAGCGGGCTTCAGAAAAGGATACTCCACCGTAGATCACATCCATGCTCTAGAACAAATAATTGAGAAATATCAGGAGTATAGAAGACCTCTATATATAATTTTTATAGACTACCAGAAAGCTTTTGACACCATACTACATTCTTCAATTTGGAAAGCTCTTAAAGCACAGGATGTCGACGCCAGATATATAGAAGTCCTAAAGAATCTATACAGCCAATGCAAAAGTAGCGTCAAACTAGAAACAACAGGTCCACTGATACCCATAAATAGAGGTGTGAGACAAGGTGACCCGCTCTCTCCCAAAATATTCATAGCTGTATTGGAATCGGTCTTCAGAAGTCTCGACTGGGCTAAACTTGGTCTGAACATAAATGGCAAACACATCAGCCACTTGCGATTTGCCGACGACATAGTCTTACTGTCAGAAGAGGCAAAGCATATGGAATCAATGATAAATTCGCTACAGTTAGCAAGTAGAAACGTGGGATTAGAAATTAATTTAAGGAAAACAAAAATTATGTCTAACTCTATAAAATATCCCATCATTCTTGAAGGAGTACCTTTAGAATATGTAGATTCATATATATATTTGGGTAAACAAGTTGCATTTGTAAGACAGAGTAATGAATTAGAAGTGGACAGAAGAATCACGGGAGCCTGGAGAAAATATTGGAGTTTAAAAGAAATATTTAAAAGCTCAATGCCAACAAAAATTAAGAAAAGGGTTATGGACTCCTGCCTGTTACCTTCCATCACTTATGCGTGTCAGACATGGAAGTTTACTAATCAAGTAAAAAACAAAATTAGGTCCTGCCAGCGAGCAATGGAGAGAAGTATTACAAATATAAGGAGAATTCAAAAAATACCCCACTCTACCATAAGAAACCAAACAAAGGTAATCGACGCACTTAGCTACTCACAAAAATTAAAGTGGCGATGGGCAGGTCACATTGCTCGAATAAGTGATGGTCGTTGGACGAATCGACTAACTGCTTGGTCTGGTCCAGTAGGCACCAGAAAGAAAGGAAGACCAGCTTATAGATGGGACGACGATATTACCAAACTAGCAGGAAAGAATTGGATGTTAAAAGCCAAAGACAGGGACGGCTGGAAAAGTCTGGAAGAGGCCTTTACCCTCGAAAGAGGGGTTCTTGCATGATTATGTCTATTAAAAACACAGGAAAAGTAAAAATGAAATAAAAAATTATTATGTTAATAAGGATGTTAATGATAATAATGATGTTTTAGGATTAGTATAATTTAATTGATGACACTTTCATAATTTTTTAAAAAATTATAAAAATGAAGTAAATATATTATTGATATTACTAAATAATTAATATTATAGATAAAATATTAAAATACAATAAATTTAATTGAACTATTTATTAAATTATACGAATTGATTATTAATTTCATAAGGTTATATTATAAATTATATCTGAGATTATAAAATAAAATATTGTAGATTATGTTAATAGATTTGACTGTTCTAAGTAAGAAATTTTGCAATTCTAAATCAAAGAAATGAATTTATAATAATATCAGAAAATGTAATTTTAATGTTTCAAATTGTGACAGTTATTATTAATTTATTAATTTAGTACTAGAATTATTATGAATTTATTAATTTTAAAAGACACCTAGTTATATAATAACAATATTATTACTTACATTGCATGTTTTCCACAATGAATTATAGTCTGATTGTTGCATGTTTATACACTTGTAATCCTAGGCTTGCAAGAAATAAAAGGCTTTTTTATTTTTATTTTTATTTTATTTTATTTATGTCCTATATGTAGGTACCTCAAATCTCCAAATCGATGGATAGTTCGAATATAGAAACCGACCGTAAAGCGGTAGAAAAGCCATCGATATATTATTTTCTCAAGATGCGTATGTGAGTCCCAAACTCTCCTGCTAAATTCGTCGATACTGTCAAATGCGATTCAGGCCTAACTCAGATGACTAAGTAACGGCACACCCCTCGCCATGGAAGCTCCGTTTTAAGTTCCATTATTATTTAATTGAGATTAGTTGGAACACATTCCTATCGTCTATGAGGACATACAAGCTCGCTCCCTTGCGATACTCAACTATGACCCGCAACGACTTCTGTAACACGTGCATAAGTATTGCAGAAAAGTCGCACACGCTATTTTTTGCATCTATGCAGTGCAATCGCACTGTACTTTCGGTGGCTAAGAACCCGCACTATAGTCCAGTATTCTGCACTGCTACTTTTTTAAATACAAACTGAATACTGTATACCTATGAAAGCTAAAGTCACTAGATTGATGGTTGCTGAACCTACGCCAGCAGCTCCAACGTACAATGCCAATAATGTAACAATGGTCAAAGAACTGACAAAATACCTCGATACAGAAACTATGCTGTCTCGAGATTGTTTCCCGAAAAATAAAACCAAGTTCGGACTGCCAACATACAATTGAGCTGAGTCTTTTGGAGCGGTTCTATAATTAGAAATATATTTTATTATGATGATATTCTTTATCTATATGATATTCTTATATGTATTATTAGGTAATTCCTACATTATATGATAGACTAAAATACTAGTAGGAGCTCGGCAAAAGCATCAAGGCAATTGAAAAGAATCAAAATTATAGGTAATGATGCCGACAGCGAGTGAGGAGTGCTAAAGTGCTTGAAAGACAAATTGATTATTCAATGTTCGATGTATATAAGCGTCTCACACATGCTTCACAACGTGACCACACTCGCGATACTCATTTAAAAATACGTCTTTTTGGAAATGGATTTTGTTCAGAAATAAATCACCGCTTGGTGATTTTCATAAAAATGGCTAAGGACGTATCACTAACATTCTGTAAAAGAAATTCATAATGTTAGTAGGAGCAAGTCAAATACTACGAGGTGGTACAGTCGATATTCCATGGAAGGACACTGGACAGCTTTAGGTATGTAGGTGCTTACTTAAATTTGCTTACGCGCTCTAGCAACGCGATAAGCTGTGCGATAAGTTTCTTTGGAAACATTCGTGCTGAGCCCAGCATGGCTTCATTACTTACAGTTTAGTGTAGACGAAGACCACATTTAATCAACATATAAATAGCAGCAACAGAAATTTAATGAATGGCCGTTCTAGAAGACGGTATCATTCAATACAATATGTCATAAAAACAATGTACTAAAGAGCCCAGGTAAGCACGGAAGTACGGAACATACAATCAGCGATCGATAACCAAAGCTCAGACAAATGTAAACACAACATAGAGTTGTATGTGAAGTGAACAAGGTTGGTGTATAATATGTAGCTGCGTCGATAAACTCGCTAATAGAATAATATCGGTCGCGCTAAGAAGGTCGCGGGCGCCGCCACTGCGCCACTGTACACTGTACACCGAGCGGCTCATGAGGAAGCAATTGACGCACTTGTCGCCGACACCACACCGTGACCTCTGCTCCGCTGGTCGACGCTCTGAGAGACTGACGCAGCCGACTTTATACCGGTTCTATTTTATATAATCAATTATTTATCATCAGCTATAAACCAGGTTTCAGTCCATTGGCCAGGTTTGAGTACATAAGCGAGATCGTCGTCAATCACTGATTAATAATCAATTATGTACCTACAGGCAGCCTTGTGTTTTGTCAACAATGACTTGCAAGTCAACTTGTCCTAAAAATAGTAAAAATATAAATAAAGGATTTTAAAATATGCATCACGTGTTTGTGAACGTTGGATAAAAATTAAATTTTATAAATGTTATCTAGATCCAAATATATTATCATGATATTATCTCAAACCTTAGATTGATATTATCTACTATGTTCTTCAACGGTATCCATAAAATAAGATTGCTCTCAAGTCCATAAAAACTTTGTGTAAAAACCAAGAGTCGATAAAAAATCGACATTATTTCATGAAAACTAATTTATTTTGGTCGGGAGAGTTCATCAGGCACTAGGCAGTAGGTACCAACAGCAAGACTGAAATTACGAGGGGCTGGCTACAGACAAATCCAAATCTTCTTTCTCTTAGCGTTATCCCAGTTTCAATCTGGGGTCCGCTTACTAGTCTAACCGGATTTGGCTGAATATTAGCTTTTCCACGGAGCGACTGCCTGTCTGACCTCCGCAACCCGAAGGGATAGCGATATTCCATGGTTTAGACTAGTGTCAGTTTATTTAGAAGGTACTGACGCCCTATAACGACTGTCAAAGATCTTCATGACAACCGGGACCGACGGCTTAACGTGCTCTCCAAGGCACGGGACAAGCGATAATTAACAATTCAATACGCACATAACTCCGAAAAGTCATTGGTGCGCGCCGTGGATTCGAACCCGATACCCTCTGCATGGCAGTCCGTTGGTATCTCCACTGGGCTACAGACTAATCCAAATAGTAATTAAAATTGAATATCTAGTTTTCAAGGTCCATGCACAGCAGTGAGACAATTTATACAGGGCTAATGAAAATGATACAGGGCTCGACATCAAACCCTATGCCAATCCGTGTGGCCAGCGTGGTATGGTGTTCGTCTGGCCCATCCTCCTATCGACTGACTATGTTATTGTGACTTAAATCTGGAGAAGCCTACTTCTATCAATGGACTGTGAAAGACTGTAGGGAGATGATGATTTAGGTTTTCTCGTTAGTCAGGATCCGACTTACACTATGCAGCGCACTTCGAGTCACATCTACAGGTTCATAACGACTCATATCATCTAAATAACTACCCAGGACATGCACCATTCTATATTTCGTCTACATTTTTTGTCACATTATAAAACTATGTTTATTGCTGAAACCATTTCATGTATTTGGAATGTAAAAAGAACAACACTTAACATTTTACAACACTCCAGTGACATTGTACAATGAGTATTTTTGCGTGAAGTATACTAAGTGAAAGGTATTATTCCTAAGCGCACAGTTAAGTATTATTTAATTTAGTATTAGCTAGTTAGTTTAAACTTCAGTAATTACTTATTACTTATTGTTCAATAATATAGACAATATAAGATGGTTTGGATGCAAGTACAAGTAAATAAGTGATACTAATATCGGTGATACTAATTTCGGTGCGGCGAAGGCTTGCGTCAACGCCATATCAGCATGTTGACGTCATAGTCTCGAGGCTCTGTGACAACGACACTCGGCGATACCGACCGACCTGACCCTGTGACAATACTGCTTCAACAAATTATACAAATAACACCTTTGTAGTCTAAACGCACCGTGGAAAAATATCTACCAGTGGTGGTGTTTGTGCGTATAATAGCTATATCTGTACGTTTAGCATTGTAGTTCATAAGGAGTTGGTACATATACGAGTAGGTACACATGATCCTAAAGCCTGTATGCGCCTTCAGGACAACCCAATAATTTTAATCAGCAAAAAATGTATCATCATATTATATCGTACATCATTACATCAAGTAGACGAGGCGACGCACAGTGCATTGAATGTTTAGGAAAGTTGGTCAAAAATCATATCTCTATTTATATGAGGTAAAAATAAATATTTATTATTGAAAAATAATCTATTATCTATAATCTAATAAAAAAACATAGAAAACAATTTGGAGTTAGTCTGAATCTGAACATTCTTGAGCAAAAGGTAAATCAATATCCATGTTGTAGTAAGTGGATAGCGCATCTGTTAAGATGACATATTTTAGAAACTCTGTAACATTTATGCTTTGTCTTTTTGTGATAATTTGCTTTTTGCTTGATATAAGACGTTCAGAAGTCATCAGCAATATCCTCAGAAGCTCTTTATTTAGGCCTACTTTCGAGCATTTTCGAGTTTTACTTATGTTTATACTTATGTTCCGATAAATCTTAATACAATGCCAGCGCTTGATGTAGATTGAATGTAGAAGTCTGATCTGGAATAATCGTAATATCAACCATCTCCGCAGCAAAACGTAGCTCATCGGATGTTCTACTAAATGCGAGTTCAGCTAAACGTCTTTTTTTTTGCTTTAAAAGATGCTTCTGCAAAAGGCTTGAGTGGCCGACCACGTGGATGACTAGGGCCAGGCTGTTCATGATCAGCTGTGTCAGCTATTAGACAATGTGGTAACCATATCTTCTGCTGCAACCAAGTCTTGTATCGTTGTAAAAGTCTATGGCGATTTCGACAAACTTCTTTCCAATTTTCGGCTCTATTGCACACAAAAAGTCTGCTTGCGGTTATTATTTCGTCTCGGATTTGTTCTGAATACTGTTGCGTTTGTAATAAGGAACAAATTTTATTAAAAACAGCAACTTGTTTTTCACTTTTTTCGTTTTCTCTCCATACATCAAGAGTTTTTTATAGAACTGTGACTGCCTATAAAAAATTATATAAAAAAATTAGTCGCAAATAGACGCAGACAAATGAATGTAAATATGAAACTACATTAAAGGTACAACTAATTAGAAGCAAAATAATTAACACGTTTTTTGACGTTTTCTTTTAAAACCTTCATCAAAGTTTGATAATACGTAAGTGATAAAGGAATTTTACACAACCAGATAAAGGATATGTAGAAACATATTTATAATCCATTAAAGCCCCTATTTATATTAATATTTGAAAGTACATACTTTGGCCTGTGATCTCCATAATTGGTTATCTAATAATGTAGAACTTTCTTTATGATGTGCGATTCGTACAAATAACAATAATTGAATGATAATGAAGTGATATTTTTTTTACAATTCAAATACCTTAATGAGGATAGTTAAAACTAAGTAAACACATAAAAGCACAGATTATTAACTACCTGGAGTATTTTAATAACTAATGACCTTTATAAAAATAAACACAATTTCGTGAAAATAGATACTCATGTTTTTTATTTTTGTCTTCTGCTCAATGCACTGTGCGACGCTACGTTTTAATTAATTCGGTTTCGACTTTTTGATCTTCTGGCGTTCCAACTTCCAACACATTACTGGGTAGGTAATCAAAAGAAAGCAAGAAAACTAAAAGAAGGACGAATTGGATTGGTTTGCATCTTAAGTCCTAACTATACGTATTTTAGAGTTTAATAAACCATCCCCAATATTACAGATCTCAATGTTTTGTTTGGATGATCTGGGTATTGTACTGGCTGGAGGTGGTGCTACAATGTATGCATGTAAGTATGGAGGTACCTCACTGCCAACACGCAGCCACGTGTATGCTTGCGTGGACTCATAGGTGATAAAAACAAACACGACATGATGATTTCATATAGATTAATAGTATAAATACAACTTTGTTCTGTCGTTTTTATAAAATGTAGGTACTTATAAAAAACAACCTTCATCTAGAAAACAATAGGGACTTCAGTGCTAATGAAATTACAGCGAAACATTTATAAACATTAAGGTGAAATGAATTAAAGGCACGATTATTACAAATAATAAGATAGGTACGAGGTGATTCTAGTGCCATTGGGTCAGATGGACTTCTCGGTACTACAATCTGTAATGGGGGTGCCAAGTACTCCAAGTAGTAGGTATACCTTTCTTACAATAAATCTTTCAACAGGGCAACATCGCCCGGAGGATCAATTGATCCATCCCATATACACTTTCGTAAATGGGATGGATCAATTGATCATTGATCACCCCCTTTAGGAGAAGGAAAAATGGATGGAGGCCAAGCGGGTGTAAGAGACAGAAGCTCGGATGCCTCCTTTTCTCATTTTTTGATTTGGTAACGCCTCGCGCGTTGAATTCACGCCTCTGCTCACAGGCTGTAAGTACTTATGTAGTTCGCTGCTGTTCTTGCCCTATACTTTTTCAGTGTTTTCTTCAAAAATTAATTGTAAAAGATACATAGAATCTTTTTTATTTAGCGCTATGCAGCGCATCTCGATGATATAGTGATAAGAACTCAATATTCGATCTATTCATTTTTTGAGATTTTAGATTAGTTTTTGACTAAAGCTCCACACAAAATATGTGAAACACGAATCTCAATATCCATAGATAGATCGAATATTGAATTCGTATCGAATATTGATAAAGTTTTATATCGCAGTAAGCCAAGTAGTGAAAACCTGTCATCATTCACATAATACAAGTGATAACGAGGTAAATGTTGACAGCTTGCTCCGTTTAGTATGAACTGCGCCATGGCGTCGCACGGCGGCGGGTGCGAGTTCGGTGCGCGTGCACTGTGGCCACTCACTGATTTATACACTTATACCCGCCCCGCCGTACCGCGCTCTGATCGTATAATCAGTGATAAAACGAGCGACCAACACCCACTCACACAATAAACTTGTTCATCATTTAGCACTGCACACCGCACACCGACACAATTGGTTTTGATTTATAAATTAATATGTACTTTGTAAGAAAACCTCGCAATGCTCTATGTGTAGTTTATTTTGAAAGATTTCTTTGTTTATCAAATAAAACATTTATAGGTAAGTATGTTTTTCGTTTCATGTTATAGATACTAAGTATATTTTCCCTCCTTGATTCATTTTAAGTAGTTTATTTTAAATTGAATTTGTATGAATATTATTTGTAATGCGCATCTATTGCATAGATAGGTAGAGCTTAAAAGATTGTAAGTAACCTTTACTACATTAGGTACCGATGTAAATATTTTGATAAACTTACGTTACCTATTACTTTCTGTCAAGGCTATTTAAATTTAAATCGGTATCATTTGCTATCGTTTTTCGATTAGGTATTATAGATTGGGAACGACTGATAGAGTTCATACAATGTAAACCCATATCAGCTATCTATCTGTGTTGTTCGATATTGTCCACTCTTGTAGGTTGTCAAACCCTCGCTGAGTCTGAGCTCTGTTAGAGCATAGAGTTTATAGATGACCCTTCAGACTGTAGGTATGTTTGTCTAGCATTGTAGTGGATTTATCGACAGCGTTGTCATGCATTTCATAATAGGTAGATTTTTTTATAGAATTAAATAAATAAACAATTGCAGTAAAATCACTAATACGTGATCATACTGCAATAATTATTACTGACAGAAGTTTTGTTAGAATAGGTACTAACAGACGATACAGACAATAATGTCGAAAACACTAAGCATGTGCGATCGGTCAGCACATATCGTTGTCACGTAGCGAACCAAACATACAGCACTCAGATGTGTCTCCCATCAGATAAGCGTTAGATAACAACACGATAATCCTCTCACACAACAATACATCAACTACAGATATATTTATCAATCACATCAATAGACGCCACAATACGGAGGACCGTGTCAAAACGATTAGCACATGCATTTGGATGCAAACATAATATGAAGCAATACCTATTTGCCTTATTATACAACCAATAATATTGTGTTGCACCATGCCGCGCCGGTGACCCATATCACTTAATGGTAATCATTTTCATCTAACAATAATCAGTATGTGCAGCAGTTTATTATTGAAAATAATTGTTTCTAGTTATTAGTTGTAATTATGTAGGTACGAAGTGCAGATGGCTGCTACAAAGTATTCGGAATTGACCAGATACACGTGACTCTCTTCACCAATGACTTTGACTTTGCCGTACTCTGACTTATTGTATTAATATACCTGGCAAACAAATTCGAATGCAGTGAAAACATACATAATACATATTTTAACTAAAGGACTGCATTCCAAAACCTAAGATTATGGAACATGTAAGATAAGATCAATCTAAATCAGTTGACCACCTGCCTAGATTGCTCTCTATATTGTAGAATCCATGGGAGCAACTCTTTGAGGAATATTCGAACAGGATAATGTTTATTTAATAAAAATAAAATATTGTTATCGCAAAACTATTACCAAAGACTGGACGAGGTTAGCAATTAACTTTACATTGTACATATATAGTGTACGTGTGTGCCAGATTTCACACGTTCAAGGATTAGTTGCGCTGTTTAGTGGCGCGGGCTAGCTATGCGCTCAGTAGTCAGTACACTACCTATTATAGGAGACAATACAAACAACACAGTAAGGCTGCGTATCCATAAGAGATGTGCGAAATCTTAGTAAGGTGTGTGAGGAAAACTATTAAAATATGATCGCTTCACTTAGTTTTCCTAGAGTTGCACAATGCAAGTGGATATACTGATGGAAGATTTCGCTTCTCTTGATCACCAAACTGCCTCGGACCTATTTGATGGATACGGATCCTAATAGTAAGTGCCGTGACACAGTGAACGTGTTATGCTAATCAGTTGGCAGCAGGACTATTGCGCCATGTTCAGACACGTTGTCGAGGCTAATATAGTCCTTGCAGTTGTTTGATTGTCGTTGGCTAAACTACTAACTGTTCGTTTATTTGCATTGTGTGCGCAAGGCTACGACCGCAGGGCACCAAATTTTTTTACAATTTATCAAATGTATAGAGAGACGCATGTCATGCAGAATTTATTACTATGCAGGTGTTACAAAATGTTTTAGATAGTTCTTTAGAATATAGGTATCTGATAGTTTCCAATATTTTATCTACGTTTATTTTGCATTTTCCTACGCACAGATTTAACAAGTCTTAGTTCCTACGAGAATAGATCCTAATCTCTGCTAATCCTTGCCTCTTTAAGATTATGCTCGAAGCTTCTTAATATCAAGTTAACAAATTTCTGTGTAACAACGTCACCAACTACCTGAGAATGATGTCATCCGCCTGGGGTTTATCTTTTACTTTGAAAGGATCAGTTATCATTCCAATCCCAAAAGCATTTAAAGGAAGCACATAATAACATGTGGCTGCATTTATTGTACTGTACAAAGTTATTGTGTATAGACTATAGGATAATATGTGTTCAGGACTTGACGGTACAAATGACGTGGCCGGACCGCCGCCGGAATGCATGCTGCGTGGCCACGCAGTTAACAGCACCTGCCTCTGCCTTTTGTGATCGTTTGAATGTTTGATACATATTTTGTTCATTGTTATCTAAAACGATATTCGATACAAAGAAATGCCTATCGGCTTTTATTGTTGTCGACAGATTACGTGTTATTCAATTCAATCAAGATGCCAACGTTGTTGTTCCCTCGATGCAAATATATCATTTATGTTAGTATGCTAATCGATCTGTTCATTTATACATTACTAGCTTTTGCCCGCGGCTTCGCGCGCCGTAAATTCGGGGTAACGTAGTTGTGTATAGACATTCCTGATTATTCTAAAGACTTCAGAAACTCTATAGGGTACAAAGAAACTCGGTCAGTATCCATGACATCTACCGTTATCTACCGAAACGTACCTACATAATAACATCACCTTGCATACAGTCAAATGCAAAACCATGTTCTAATACATGTTCAATATAGGTATCTCTATAAATATTTTCACATTTTTAATATATTAGTAGGGAAAATCGTTTCAGCCGTTTAAGCGTATTATATAATTATTAGTTTATTTATGCGAACAATATAATCAACGTGCACAATATGACATTATGTATGACGTGACAGTACCTCCAAGAGATTTTGTGCCGTTAGGTACAAACTTCGACCCTGCCTACAATCTCTCCCAGTTTATTTTTTGCAACTTATGGCAGCCTATGTCCGTCTCCATGGTCCAATATATCTCTATATTAAATTTCAACAAAAATAGGTTCAGCCGTTTTAGCGTGAAAATGGAACAACAACACACTTTCGAATTGATAATATTAGTAGGGATTTATACTTAATTGTTTTTGGAGCGTTGGCTTAGAGAACCCTGCAGAAATAAACCGTTTTTTGACCAACTAATTATGAAAACACTTTTGTTCATTTACGTAATAAATAATAATTGATCCTATCATTTTATTTTTTACTAGCTGGTACACGTGGCTTCGCACGCGGATAAGAGAAACATTTTATTATTTTCTCTGCCAAATCTAATCTTTATGCGGCTGGCGATTTACCAGATTTATTGATTGTTTCTTTTTATCAGATGACAGATGACTATTTGCTTTTATATATTATTACACACTTAAATTTTATTTACTTGATATCGTGACAACAGCGCCACCTACCAGGTCAAATTGTAGGCTATATGTAGCGCTATGAAGTCCTCTACCTTCCAGTGAAAGTCTCATTTGAATCGGTTCAGCTCTTCCAGAGATTACCCTGGTTAAACAGAAAGACAGACAGACATAAATGTTAAAAAGGGTTGTTTAGGACATAAAATCGTGTAAATAACTATATGCACTTGAAAAAACAAAGTTATTTTGAAATCACAGACAGACACTTCAATTTTATTTTTATGTAAGTATAGATAATTAGAAATCCTGATTTGTTTTTAATAAATGTGAAATAAGTAAATATTATTAGGTATTACTTAAATCAAAAGATTTTCTAGCGTTTACGGCACGCTGTTTGTTCTGCCGGGTTTTGTTTAGGCGTCGGGCTGGTAGTTTGAGTTGAGGGTGATAAGTGATAACATAAATGCTATGATATTACTTATCTTAAAGTTATTTGAAATATTTTAAACCATTACAACGACTCATACCATTTCTGTTATCGACGAAACTATTCTAGGAAGTATTGAAACACCAGTTTGATTGTAAGTGTACGGAACACGGGAAGGTTCTCGATGTACTAAATACGCGAGTAAACACGGAGTCATTGGACACATTGGTGATGACGTCAGCCGCACTGCCTTCGATAGGTCAGGTGCGCGCGGTGCAACTTCGGTGCGACAGCACGCGCTCACTGAGCTAGCTCCGCCGCCGCCGCTACATCGCGTCGCGCGTCGTGCCAGCGCACGTGACACTACATTGTATTGATACCGGTCACTGTTAGGTTAGTGTACGTAAACAAGTTATTAATTTGAACGTAGAGCGACGAAAAGGGAGTGGAAGCCCAAGAAAAATATTGATAGGTTATACAAGAACGGCTATGTTAGAGAAAGGGGTATATAATCGGATGACGGGTCAAAGAGTGACAGAGAAGTATGGACGGGATGAGAAGGGTATACTGCGCCGACCCCAAATAAGTTGAAACCAGAGTAAAAGGATGACGATGAACGGTAACGTATGCTGTGGTATCCTCTGTCATGGGTTTATTGTTATTCCTCAGGTAGGTATACATACATACATACATACATAGACTCACGCCTGTTTATATAACATAATAAGATTCAAAGTCCAACAATAAAACCACAAAACTGTATGTTTCAAAGTAGGTAGGTAGGTACCTAATATCCACGTTGTTGTTGCCATCGATTTGTTTTGTCAACGAATAATACGCAGCTTAGTTTGGTTTGTTTGTCAGGTCACTTTAAATAAGTTTCTGATTTGAGCGAGTTGTTATCGTAGGAGGATGAGCTCAGTGACTCGCCGTTTGACTCATAAGGAAGTCTCAAGTACAAACGAAGCAAAAAACAACAAGGCTAATGGCGGCGAACGGCGATGCAAACAACTTGCTCTTTTATTTCTATTGCTGTTATACTTATTGGTGCAATACTACCTGCATAAGGTGTAGGTAGTATTGCTTCGATAGTGGTGGTTCATAAATTGTATTTGGTTTTGGCTATAAATAGATGGTTGAAAATTACAAATGTATTTATTTCAATTTTAAAAGGACCGTCCCTGCTCTGGGTATCGCCGCTTTATCACCTAAAAGTCATCATAAACACAACAATGGACTCGTTCTTAAGGCATTTTTAGAATTCCATACCTAAAAATTTTAAAAATGTAACCCTTACAGGATCAGTTTGTTGTCTGTCTGCCTGTCAAGACTCAAGACCCTATTTCTGGAAAATGTGGAGATATCGAGTTGAAATAACACCATATTACTCCGATCAATTCACAGGATCCCTTGAAGCTCGGAATACATACCTAAAACTTTTAGATACACGTAGAAAAGATGCTGATTATGCCGCAAAAAACGCATTTGCCGACAATCTCAAGTGAATCAATCAATATTAAGCCTGCACTGTTCGTCTGATCTATTAAATACTATTAATATAGAATAATCGACACACAAATTGTAGCTTCTGCACAAGCACAATCTACCTACTCAGTAATTTGTTTCATAATATCTTTAGGAGGTATTTTTCGTTCCATTGACCACGTTCCGAAGTAATATTTTTAACCTTGAATTACAATAAAAAAAATAACATGTTTTCAATTAAACCGGCATGACGTCAGAACAGAAGTGGGTAAGCAGGATTGTAAAAATAATTTGTGTGTCGATGTAATCTTATGTATGCAGATTAAAACAAGAAAAACATGTGTGTGTAATCCACGCAGGTAGATGGGAAACAGCATAAAAGTGGATATAGCACTCAACAACACGTGCCGGGTGCCATAACAGGATGTCTGAAACCTACTCCGGTAAAGATGTTATATGTATACCCACTGGCAGAGGTATTGCCCCACCAGCTATCCGAAGAGAAGTAGCTACTGGGCTTGAAAAGTGGAAATAGGAAACTGATGCAAGACATCCATTATATGGCCAAAACCTAGCAGCCAAAAGACTAAAAAGTCGAAACAGTTTTCTCCACACCATATCAACAAGAGCGCAACAAATTTTCCATTCCTACCTTCATTCCACCGACAGAAAAGTTACCTCCAGGATATAAACTTCCTTGCCCAACTCGGAAGGCACTCAACAGACTGCGCACCCAGGTCGGCAGATCCAAAGATAATCTGTCAAGGTCAAGGTGGGGTTATATCCACCCAAACGAAAATAAGTGTGACTGCGGCGTATCACCACAGACAATGAGCCATATGCTGACGCGCACCACAAGCCCAGACTCGTGCACACTTGACGACACGTATCAAGCAAGGCCAAATGCGATACGCGTTGCCGAGTACTGGGCTAAAACGGTATGAAAAGTGTTGCCATCGACACGAAAAGAAGAAGCATAAAAGTAACACATGAGATAATGAAATACCAGGAGTAAGATCGACGACCACTGCACGAGAGATTGAACTTTTTATCTTTATTGCTTCAAATCACAACGAACCTAAAGAAGTTTCACTTCAATAATATAATTCATGCTTGAAAGTTGTGTACTGATTCTACTTATAGCCGCCAATAAAACGGAAGGCAACTCATCTCTAAAAATAACTTTTATTACTTCACTCTTAATAGCTATTACATATTATTAACCAGAAGGGTTCCCCTGAAATACAGCTCTCGATGTGGCGAGTGCCGTGTACTATCGGTACCCATACCCATAACATAATACGTGCCATATTACGTGAGTAGGCTATATGAAACAATGGAACATCTGGGCAGAACATCGAATCAGTTTAAGTAAAAGCGATGCGGTCACCCCGTAGGGTTCGCCCTTGATTGACTTTGCTTTCAGCTCTGTTATTGTTATGTGGATGTGAACGCTTTCACAAAGTTTCAGTGCGTCTAAGTAAAATTATAATTAAATTCATGGAGTCGTCTAATGTATCTACTGATTACCCTACAGCTACGTATAGCTGCGACTCTACCAAAGAAAAACTGCCAACGTTTTTGTTGACAACACCAAAGTCGGCAATTTCGTTTGGTGAGTAGCCTGAGAATATTTGTATGATCATATTGATCATGTAGATTCAATATTACAAATACTTCAGTATGGAAATTAAACATTTTTTGGTCATCTTGAATCAAAATTGAATTATGTGTAGTTATCGTTACGAAACTAAATTCCGTATACATTAAGCAAAGTGAATTTTCATTGAGTGGTACCAACTACCAACTTGTAATATAGTACAAAATTAGCTACATACTTTCGGAACAGCTTTTATCGACAGTTATGCTATTTAGAGTAACAGTTAGGTACACCCCAACAGTACCCTAGTTAATAGGGAATGCAAATCTCGCGAGACCCTTTGATTGGTACATTTTGTTGATTTATAGGATCTGTAATTTCGAATAGTCTGCCTAATTGGTATATTTTGTTAATTAATCTGTAATATCTAAAAGGTCTACTGAGTGGATATAGTTTTATTTACCTAATTGATAATAATACCTCAGTTTAGTAACATACCTAGATGATAAATAAGTTTATTATTTTTTGACCTCTCGTTGTTTTTGTTTATTATAAAAGAAATGTTTTATTACTAAAAGATTTTTTATTGATATTAGAAGCGAAGACTGGTTGTTTCTTTCATTTCTTATTTGACAGATCCGTCCGTAAAAGTTTACTTCATAAAAGTTTATTAACAAATATTATAGACAGATAGGTTAGTAAGTAAGTAAATTATTTATTGACACATCAAATACAACGCACAATACAATATATATATATATATATATATATATATATATATATATATATATATATATATATATATATATATATATATATATATATATATATATATATATATATATAATACAAACAGCTAGGTACCTATACATTTCACAATACAACAAATACAATACATACATATTAGTCTACTAATACACATACAAAGCACTGCTACTACATACATATAATTCGTTGAAAGAGTTCGTATACATTCATAATGTTACTGTACGTCGCGATCGATGTGCCAGTACGGTTCACAATCTGTTAATAATCAGGTACGTCAAACAATGTTTGAAGCATAAAAGTCTATTGAAAAATTCGTGAAAAATATTTTTTATCTTATAATACTTAAAATGGTTATTATTTTTGTCCTAGTTTATTCAAATATTGCGATTATTTACAAAAAAACATACAAAACTGCCAATCTCGGATTGGCTTCATAAACTCGCGATCTCGCATGAGCCCAAATCTCGCGAGATTTGCATTCCCTACTAGTTAAGTCCCTCATAGCACCCATAATACAGTATATCGTCATTATTACGAACATGGACTTCGCCTAGATTACGTAAGCTGTCAAACTCAACTAATAACTAACTAATCCCCTAAGTAAGTGGATGACTGAAAACTAGACACATAATCGCGTTTGTTATGTCATAGCCGCTCTACGTACGTACGTAGGTACGCACTATTAATATTAAATGTTACGAAATAATAAGCCAATTACAAATAGGTAGGTATTACATAGTAAGACAATGAAAATGTTGTGTTCTACGGGTACGTACGGGTACAACTAATATCCTAGGACGAGTCATACACGGTAATTTGATCTCTAACTAAACAGAGCTTGTAGTAGGGCAACCAGATAGCTGACAAACAAAACAACAACTTGTATAAACATTCTCAAATACATATCATTGATCAATCAGACAATTAATTGGGCTTATCACGCAAGGATTGGTCCTTGGTGATAAGCCCAATTTTAATTGGTGTAGGTAGTAGAGCCTTGCTGATTTCAGCATGTATGGGCCGGCTCGACCGGGGAAGTACTACCCTCTCATAGAAAATCCACGTAAAGTAACAGTACCTATACTGTTGCGTTTCGTTCGGTGATTGAGAGTGCCGGAGGCCCTATCCCCTATTCCTTGTCCCTCATCCCACCCCTCATCCTATCCCTTTTCCCAACCCCAAGGGGCGGCAACGCACTTGTGACTCCTGTGGTGTTTCTTGTGTCCATGGGCGGCACTAATTGCTTACCATCAGGCAATCCGTCTGCTCGTTTGCCGCCTATTGCTATAAAAAAAAAATGGTGGGAATCGAACACTCGACCAGGCCAGCAGGATACTAACCACTACTGAGGCTCCCGTTATGTAAAGATATGACTGTTATGTTATGAGTGTTCAACTCGCTACTTTCTGTCACCCCATGTACAACGAGTATGTGTGTATGATGTAAAGTATGAATACGCACGTTAACAGACCATCTGCATCTTCAATGTCAATGAGATGTCGTCGCTTAATACGCGACGCTAGATATTTTTATAAATAACAACTCCGGTAGAAGCATTATTAAGATCGATCATAGTATTTGTGGCGTAGCGCTCACAGCGTAAAATTACTTACCGTTCGTAACAGATCGGCAAAGCTAGGCAACAGAGGTCACCATTTGCCCGGGTGACCGTTTGTGCGGCATTTTCATCAGAGTGCTATCGTGCTTCGGAGGGCCATTCAACTCTCAACCTCTGCAACCCGAAGAAATAACATTGTACCGATACCGTGACTTAAAGTACCTACTGTCATTACATTCATAGGGTAGGGTACTGTACTGACTCACCATTGACAACCGTCAACTATCTTCATGACAATCAAGAGTTAACGTGCTCTCTGAGGTACGCGGCAAACGATAAGTAATTAACTATTTAATATGTAAATAACTCCGAAAAGTCAGAAGTGTGCGCCGAGGATTTGAGCCCACTACGACTACTCGTGTATTTGAAAGTATTTTTCGAAAAGAGCAACCACGCGACATCGGAATGTGTGATTTTCCTTTTGTTTAAAACCAATCCAGTAAGATTTACAATTTGTAAAAGAATGTGTTTTATCTTTACCAACACTTAGTAAAGAAAACATGGGAGTGGCGAATACTATTTCGGTAGGTGGACTATGAACTCACTACGAACCACCCTAGCACTGTATTCGTATGTTCAGTGGTAGCAGGTATATACGGCACCCGCGTGTACCTTTGTGCTGTGCTCTGTCTGCGGGCTACGGATGATCAAACGCCGCTGTGCTCAATACCGCGTTACTAATATGATTTCGTAGCGAGCCTAATGGATGTTATTGAGTTTACCACAATAAGCTGTTACGTGGAGCCCGTGGCACAGTTACAAAAGCGCGTGGAGGAAGTTTAGCACAAAATTTTGTGTGCGGATGCGATATGAATATGTGAATCATAAGTTTTATGATAGGTATATTAAACTTATATTTTTACCTAATGACATTATAAACCCTGCAGTTGGTGACCTCGTGGCACGGCAGGCGACCGGCGCATGGGTTGTTTGTACGACGACCGTGGTCTCACAGCACGCGATATAATCATGGTCGACTGCGGCTTCACAGGAAATCGATAACATTTCGTAGGTACTCAATTTGTTGAAACTAGTTAATCTTCCGAATCAGTTCTCGTAAACGTTCGCTAGTATTCGCGGAAATTATTTCTGACTAAATGAAATAAAATCTACTTCGGCCTCTCGTAGGCAACACACGTACGTGTACTTGTTTAATAATTGAGTGTTGATATTTAGAGTAAGCAAATGATTGAAAAAAAAATTATTTTTTGTTGATAGAGCTCACAAGATCTACTACATACATGATTAGCATGCATATTATGGGATATTCTGAATGTTATTCCTACTTTCTCCTGGATAAAAGTGGTGTGGTCTCTTGCTTAAGACTTATTAGACTATATTATCACTATGGGTGCAATTAATCACAAATAATTGTAGATATTAAAATGGAATACTATAAATAGATAATCAAAATGTGGAAAATTTACAATGCGTTATGAGATAGCGATGACAGGATCACCTGACGCTTTCATCACCTGCGACTACAAACAGACGTCGTCCGACTCTTCGAAGTTATACAATAAATATATTATATTCTATTCCACACACAACCCTACTGCTCTATGTTCTTGAAAAATGTAGGAAGGTGTCTGTTATATTGAACAAGATAATTGGCAGTTGCAATCATTTATGTCAATGCTTCAAATTATAGTGAAATGATAGCGCACGCTACTACTATTAATAATTGAGGACTCGACTTGGATTAGGAAACAATGAGGTGACACTTTAATGAAGCCGTTACCCTCAAATACATAATGAGTGTGACCCGCTTAGATCAACACGCTAATGTGTTTGTGAATGTAACTTTAGGTTATTGTTCGCTCATTCATTAAAATGTCGGAAGCAGCGCGTCAGCTGCGACATAATTCGTTTGCCCTGCTCTACCTTCGCACAGACACGACCCCACGAGTAAGTACCTGCCGAGTAAATACTAAGTGTACAAAGCTGAACCAGATACCACAGTAATGATATCTGCAACACAGGAACATACACGTACTTAATATGATTTGTATCGCTACCGGGAGCAATAATGTGCTAATGAAGTGGTGGTGGTTTCGCCAGGTATTCATTAGTGCGAGATCTGACTTAAGTAAAACCTATGCTTATTGTTTGGCATCCAATGTGTGGAAAAGATTTTGCAATTTCTAATACGCCTTCGCCTTGCTTTCATAGATACTTTTTTTGAATCGCATCATCGCATCGCATTGATTATATGTTTGAATCGCAATTAAATGTAGCGAAAACAGTTTTGCAAAAATTGCCTAGCTACTACCGTCTGATTTCTGCTAAAGTCTGCAAATCCCAATATTCGGTAATATCTTTAAAAATTCTGCTAGGTATTCTAAGATAGATCTATCGTCATAGTATCGCTTAAGGTAGCTGAAGCTCCTCTCAAATACCAGCAGCCATTGCATCGTACAGAGCGAGAGGTGGAGAGAGTTACATTGATTTTGTGTGCATTTCACAAACCTGTACGGGTGGCGAGGAATTAGCTCTAGATAGAACCAAATTTGGAAGCGTACTTAGGCTCCCATATCGTTACAGATAATGCGATAATTCACTATTAGATATGCCATGCCATGCCGGCATTGTTAGCATACATGTTGTAAGTATGCTGTCAATTTTGGCATATCTTCTCGAGAACTTTCATTGAACTTTGCATTGGATTGGATTTGCGCGTTTCGGCTAAATAAGAGCCACGCCCTGATTCATCAGTACATGTTGGACCTACTTGACACGATATATTATTGTTGTTGACATGATAGATTATTGTTCTAGTTATTTTCTAAATAGTCATTGTTTAGACTGGCACATTAATAAGTAGTAATCTCTAGAACAGTAGATAACAATTTTACTCATAATAAGCTTAATCAGTTGTTGTGATCCATCAGTAGGATCGGTTTGTGTCACAGTACGTAATGTAATTTCAGTTGTATCACCAGGTCAATCGTCCATGTAAAATGTAATGTAGCAGAGTGTGGAGTTGTGTCGGTCTCGCCTCGCCCTCTCACGGGCGCGCTAGGTGCGGCGTCGCGTCGTCAAGACATCGGCTGCGGTGGCGAGTGACGTATGCGGCGAAACTCCAGCACTGACGGGCTCCGCCCTCCAGCCATTATGTCGTTACATCAACTGGCCCTTCCGGTGCAGCCTGGGTACGGCCGTCCGCAAACATACGCCCGCGCCCGCGCCTGCCACACACTGCAGCACATGCTACACTTAGAAATGCATCTATAGCTAATAGCAAAAGCACTTGGGTATTGTTATGCCTAGTCGGCGTAAAACGCGCATTGTTTATAAGCCTATTTTGGCCATAGCACGTCATGCATTCTTTTGTCAGGTCCACGAAAGAAGCAAAGTCACCGACTTAGTTCTCCGAGTAGCCAAGCTGAAGTGGCATTGGGTAGGGTACACAGCTCGATGAAACGATTTCTATTGAAGCAGCCAGGTTCAAGAGTGGCGGCCACGCACTGGACGACGCGACGCAGCAGGGGTAGACCGCCCGCCCGCAAGTGATGAGTCTATTTTGTATTTTTGACAGAGGCTAATCCTTACTTCATTAATTCTATGAAATGTTATTAAGAGTATTACGTATTTTTACAGCAGTTCAAAAGCTGGTTAAGAAAATTTATAATTTGCATTGAATTTCAGCCAATAACTTTATCCATCTATCATCAATTCAATAACTAAATGTCACGTAACGATATATTACGATAATTGCTAATAATAACTGTGATCACAATACGACAACGGTTATTTAATATTGTAGAATGTAAAGCGTGTGTATTTACGAGCAAACACTAAATAATGTGATAGTAAACATTTGATGGCGCTGACGTCAAAACACATACACACGCAACACAACGGACGACTCAGTTCGCTTTGTTACAAGTTATTTACATTACGTGTGTCTGTTGTTATTGTGCACTACAAGATATTATCTTAAATACTCGTGCAACTAAATACGTATAGGTATTGCTTCCACACCAATGTGTGTACAAGGTTATTCTTAGCATAGCGCAATACCTCAGGGGCTGATTGTACTCGTTATTATCAATAACTTATGTTCTGAGACATTGCCGAAATCGCAACAAAATTCTGCTGACAAAATGTATCAAATACCTAGGAGATATTTTTCGCGATTTCGGAAAAGACCTCGTACTAATGTTCTTCATAATGATGAGTTTAATCATCCCATACGAGGTTCGCAATACACACAAAATAAGGTTGTTTAAAGATTATCCTAAATTTATTTATTTTAGCTTTCACCTTTCAATTCACGTGTTTGTAATAAACTCGGTGTATTCTATGTTCACTGCTGCTGAACCTGGCCACCTGGCTACGCAGGTGAAGCAGTAGTGACTGTGTACTTTAATAAACCGTAGCCGTCAAATATTATGATTCCTAAATGTCGTATGAATTTTCGCTGGATTCTGCTACTTCCAGAGAAAATTTAATCTTCAGGCGACAAAGTAGGCTCGTGTTGTGAAATCAAAGCTTAAGCTGCCCAGCCATATAGAGTGCGAGTAGTTAGAAACCCTCAGACACGTGCGACCAGTATTCTATATCAATTATTTATTTAACTCTCTTATTTAGAAATCACTTGTAGCCGGTCCATAATTGTCTCAGACCTGATAACTTAGTTTCTTTTAAATCAAATCTCTCTCTTAATATGTATTTACTCCAATTTACGATTAGCTGGCGTTATTTAAGACAAGTATATATAGTAAATATTTGCAAGCGATAGAAACAAACACGAAACTATAAGTTGTCGGTCCCGACGCGCGACGGTCATACAGATCTTAGACAGCCCCTATGGCCGTTATGAGGAATCGGTACCCTCCAATACATATACCTACTGACACTGCTCTAGGAGCCTAGGAAAATTTGTATCCCTTTAGGTAGCGGCGGTTAGACGCTTTACTGGAAGGCTAATGTTCTGTTAAATCTGTTTAAAGCCCAGGAAGTGGACCCTGAGCTATAAGGTGTAACGCTAAGACGAGTTCTACGCTAGTTCTACAAATTCTAAACTGCACCCGAACAAAATTGGGAGGGTGGCTAGTTGCGTAGGTAATAATTGAATGATATGCTATGAAATATAATATATTGTAATTGAATTTCTGTGGATGCAATATTTAGTACATAATAATATAATCAGCGTGTCATGTCCCAGTGCGTTTGTCCTTTGTGCCTGTTGAATCACGTCTGGTAAGTCCCGTGGCGTATGGAGCGGGGAACTCCAACACAATATGAATCTGATATTTTCCAAAAACATCAGTAATACTTTACGTTTACTTTAGAAAATCGTATAATAAAATTTAAAGTGTGTGCATATTCTCGGCTTCATTTTATCAACAATTACTATTTATGATTAGTACCTACACTTAAACCTTAATATACATATCTTCATGTCAATCTATTGCAAACAACAATAAGCGTTGGCTCTGTCCGAAATCGTTTTATCAGACAGGGTTCTCGTCGCTTAGTGA
Source organism: Euclidia mi (assembly GCA_944739405.2). Classification (NCBI taxonomy): domain Eukaryota; kingdom Metazoa; phylum Arthropoda; class Insecta; order Lepidoptera; family Erebidae; genus Euclidia; species Euclidia mi. The sequence continues at coordinate 141,539 of OX123200.2, read as the reverse complement.
GACCTTTTTCTACAGTGTCTTCCATTCGATTGTGATGAATTTATTTTGTAGTGCTGCTACACTTCGTCTTATGTTTTGTGGCTATGGCTACTTAGGTATAATATGTATATTTAATATCTCTTTTTCGAAAGGAATAAGTCAAACAGGTCAGAGATTTGCGTACCTCTTTACTTCTCTTTTCGTGGATATTTTGGTGAGACATCCACTCACTTCGATTTGTAAAAAGATTTTATAAATCGGATGATCAGAATCTTTTACTTTATGGACTTCTGCTCTCATATGGCTCACTGACAGTTGTATTACATATTTGTAACCCGATGTAACCCTTTGATAAAATCAAATAAATATAACATAATTATTATTTACATAGTTTTTCACATAGTTTAAAACAGAATTTCCCAGTCTATAACCTGCGAGATAGAGTCGATCTTCTATGAACTAACACTGATTTACACGTTTTAATTAGGGCCTTATCATACTAGCGGATTGCGAGCGTTCTCAGAGCGGAGCGTGCGCGCGACGAATTCGTACGGGATCACAACGAACAACGTTGCGGACGCGCAAAGAGTAAAAAGCGACGCGCAACAAGTTAAAGTAATAAAGTCAACAGCAGTGTTTCCTCGTCGGAATCCATTTTGTTATAGGATGTATTGTACGTCAATGATTTGCGACAAACATGCGACAAAAACGTAACGTATTTGCCACGAGTCCGCGACGTCCTCGCTGCGCAGCCGCGGCGTGTTCGCGACGCATTCGCTGCGCGTCCGCCGCGCCCCGTAACCGCTCCTAAACCGCTAGTATGATAACGCCCTTAAAATAAATACAACATGTAACATATTAAACGCACTTCCTGAAAGTAGTTTGTTCAGAATCGGCTACTGAATCCATTTCTGTCATTTTTAATATTTTTTTTTTTGTTCTAAAATAATAAAAATAATGTAAATTATAGTCACTCATTTGTTTGAAAAGTTGAAATATACAAAAATAAACCTTAATTCAAAGCAGAACGCCTTCTTTTAAAATGCATTTGTTTAATGGCTCCACGTTGGGTCACACGAACGCACACATTAATACAACACAATAGCGGCAAAAGACAATAACACAATATTTACCACCAAAATATCTATTATCTATCTTTCGCTTACGTAATAGCCAACAGGCAAGAGCGAGACGTAATGTGTCGCCCATAGATAATATGGTGTCGCCCGCGCTGGCCAATGACGAGCGCTGGCGATGCGCTTAGACACATGAGTAGAAAAACGGAACAGAGACACAACTTCATACAACAGCGCGAATCGGTTGCACTACTACTAGCACGCCGCGCATGTGTGCGTGACCACTGGCCGCTTGTCGTGTACGCGGCGAGACTGGAAAAAACCGGTTTACGTAGGCACAGGCAGTTGACAATCTCAGGGTTATTACGACGCACGTTGTTTGTTTTGTACGTTGCAAGTTTTAATATTTTAATGTAAAAACGTGGTCTTTTATGGTAACGTGGTCTATAATGGTTGTTTATTGTACTGTGTGTATGAATAATACAAGATGAAATAATTCAGTAATTATAATGATTTTAACGATGGTAACGTACAATTGGGTTTTTTAACTATATCTCCTGATAATTTTATCGCATTTGTTGATTTGCTCGAGCAAAAGTTTCGCGAATATTTCGATCTTGAAATAAATATTGTCAATGTTGGCAACAAAATACTTAACATGTTTGCATGTTGTCCAACAGGATCTCCTAGACCGATCCCCCAGGGGAACTCATGAACTCATTAGTTGTGAAATTGTGTAAAAGCAATTAACGTTTACAAAACCAATGACTATCAGAAAGTGATCAGCCGTCGATAGGGCTTACGAAAAACAGGTGCATGCGATTTTCGACCTTATTGACGTAACTCAGAATTTATAATTTTATTAACATATCAATGCCAGAAAGCAAGAGAATAGAAAAAAAGTCTGTCATGAATTGTCAATAAGGTCGAAAATCGCATGCACCTGTTTTTTGTAAGCCATATCGATGGTTGATCACTTTATAGTCATTTGTTTTGTAGACGTTCATTTGTTTTACTCAATTTCTTTTGAAACTTATTTTAGGTACCTATCCCCGTGGTAAAACTAGTGGCACATAATAGCTAAAGGAGATTCCTATGTTTATTCACAAAATAGATCATATTACCAGAAAAATATTCTACACTCTTAGTGGTATCGTTGGGAATGTCAAATAAATCACATCATCACGTCGTGTCGTTGGTAACAAATGTATATTTTTATTCCGTGCTTTTAAAAGTTTCAGGTGCATGCCTCTTTTTGGTTCCACTCGCTATTTTTCAACTGTATTTCTGCCGTATAGCGAATCCGTCGAGTCCAAGAATCTGCCCATTCAACGAATCTGTCGAGTTGGGATTCACCCGAATCACGAATCTGTCCAATCCAGAATCTGTCGTATACCGAACAAGCGATTTGTCTCAACCTATGTATTGTGACAACCCTACCAAAATAGGTAACAAATTTACAAGCTCTAAAGAAGCTGTGTCTCTGTTCCGCTTATCTACTCATGTGGCTTAGACAAGTTATGACAAGTATCTAGTCATCCATCGGGAATCTGTCAGCGAGAGTTGCGAAACAATATTTTAAAAAGTTCACTTGTTTATTTACTAAATGTGTAATTATCAACATGACGGCGCCGGTGTGGAAAGTTCTGCATCATCTCGATGTTAACTTGTCGCTCCCGGACTTTTTCACTGTGGGGAAATTTTAAATCACTAGTTTTTTGTGAGAAGACAACAAGTGCCGAGGAGTTAATAAAGATATTAGCTGCTTTTGAAACAGTGAAAAGATGTGATGTGTGAGTAGACAGTGAAGTGTTAAGTGGACTAAAAGAATGTGATTTTATCCTGTAAGTTATTTGATTATTCTATTAATGTAACTATTAATTCACTCTCACTTTAAACACGCCGTTCTTGCTTTTTTCTCTCATTGATATTCTTTTACTTTATCTATCAATAATACTAACTAAGTATGATTAAGTTAAGATAGTTACAATAGTCATTTACGATTTTATGAAACAATAGATCGTGTATGTATTAGCAAACAATAAATAATTTCATACTAGGAGTGAGTCGTATATATCGAAACAGGTATATGTAACAGGTTGCCGAACGAAACAGTGTAAACCTGTTCTCATAAAACTATTTCGCCTGTTCCAGTTCCTACAACAGACTATGTCCAATACGTACTAGTAGTACCTACTAGACTACTATTTTGATATCTGCGTTCCTATTTTAGCTTTTGGTGTTGGACAAAGATAGAGATAGAACGAGTCTTGTGCGTGTGACTGTTCCACCAGGTTCCAACTGTTTTCTATGCTGCAGTGCGTCCGGATGCTTACATCCATCCAGTACGACTATATCGTTGTAAACAAAAGTTGCTTAAATTACGTTAAAATTAATTATTGAGATTTCACATTTATACAATAATAATAAAATATAAAAGCTGAGGTAGAGAAACTGAGATTTTCTATAACGATTTTAATTTTTTTTGTGTATGTATCCGAACGCGGCTCACCACTTGCCTTAATGTTTATTATTTGTGGCACACAGCTGTTTTTATCAGGTTTTTTATTGATGGATGGTTTTCACTTCCGAAACTGCATCTTTACTTTGATGTTACTCCATTGGAACAGTCTGTTATTTTGGATTATTGGACCTGTTATTTGAGTGGAACAGGAACAGGTGGAACAGGTTTCGCCTTTCACCTGTTACAGACCACCCCTATTTCATACCAAGTCGACTGTCCACTCCAAAGCCCAAAAGTGTGATGGAAAGAAATAGTCATATCTTTGGAAATATCAACAGTAGCTGACAAAGTATTCAAACATCATTTTTGAAAACCGCACTCTATCAGAGTGTGGTATGAAGACTGAATTTGAAACATTTTGTTTACATTGTGTCGTATTTTGTTCCTATCAGATCGCTGTCATTTGTTTACCATAGTAACCGTTTCGTGTGTTTGTGTGCGTGCGCAGATTAATAGTGACCACGCTTTTCACTTTTAATCGAGTTTATACTTTCTCCAAAAAACAATATTTGCGCAAATAAAAAAAATATTTCAATGTTTGCATTATGATTGTAACAAGGTATTCTAATTGGGGTGTCTGAGAATGTGCGTTATTTCCGTTACATGTTGTATGTATGTACAAAAATACTACACGTCCTACAGCTAGATAACATCAAAAAGTAAATATGTAGGAACGATCGCTACTAACTGTTAAATTAAAATAAAGTGTTGTATGAATAATGCTAACGAACGTTACAGTAAGATGGTAACTATTTTGCATGATTCAGTCTACTTCGCTCGTTTGCGAGTTGACAAACAGTGATTTCGTAAATCATGGTAATAGTTAGTGACCACATTATAATACTTTGTCACATGTATAATGTTTGTATTAATAAATATTTCATCCACGAAGATATCTGTATCTTGCCCTGGTATGAAATCAGGCGGAATGTGTTCCAAGAACAAACAAGACAATTTAATGCAAATGAAAACAAAAATAAGTAATGTTATGCCACACATCCCTTTATATTCAATGGTTCATTTGTAGAGCACAATCCCATCTGTCATAAATAATGTTCTTTTTGTCATATTTTATATACGGCAGCAGCACAGCATAGCAGCAGCTTCGTGAGAAAACTGTCAAATCTAGGTAGGTACACTACATAGAGGAGCCCGAGCTCTAATGCTTGTGGATCGCAACACAGACAACTGAAGGATAATCCTGAAAGAGCCATATTACATGTATACCCACATACAGTTATCATCACCCTAGCTAGCGTTATTCTGGTTGCATCCAAGACTTTACACGCCTTGAACCCCGGGGTCCGTTGACTGTTCTAACCAGATATGACAGAATATCAACTTTTTCACAGAGCGACTGCTGTCTGACCTTCGCAACCCAAAGGGATAGCGATAATCCATGGTTTAGACCAGTATCAGTTTATTTGAGAGTACTGATTCCCCGTTACGACTGTCAAAGATCTTCATGACAACCGGGACTGACGGTTTAACGTGCTCTCCGAGGCACGGGGCAAGCAGATAATTAACAATTCAATACGCACTAAACTTCGAAAAGTCATTGGTGCGCACCGTGGATTCGAACCCGATACCCTCTGCATGGCAGTCCGTTGGTATCTCCCCTAGGCTATCGCTGCCATACCCACATACAGTAATTATAAAAAAATAATTATGCTGAATTAATTAACTTTCTGTTTTTATCTGTACTTATTTTAAAAATGTGAAAAATATTCCACATTTCTACACAAAATATGATGCATATTTATTTTTGTATACCCCCCTAGCACCTACTAAAAACTAATAAGATCAGTTAGGAGAACAGCTATCTTAATCCGTTACTCAATACATGTATATGTATAACAATGAAGGTATAAGGCTTAATATTGTAGTGGTATAAATATTAATACACAATAAGTAGCATTATACGCAGTAGAACATCTACGCATTTATTGTGTTTTTGTACCACTTGTGCCTCTGTTATGTATTCATTGTGAAGTAGGTATACTTATGTATATTAGGATGCGGGGAGCACACTATGCTTGCGCGGGCGGGTATTATCATAATGTAATGCGACTAACTGACAGGTTTGCGCAAATACGTTACCAAACTGTGAACAACACTGTCACTGATGTATCTCACATATCACACATGGAGATCACAGCCAAACAGCATTTTGCTCTTTAGTGCAAAGGGTTTTCAGGATTGATAGTACTTACATACAGCTGGCTGCAAGCCTAACACAGCAAACGATAAAACTACTGACGGGCGCAACTCTATTTACCTCGTCAGTAGTATGAGACTACACAATTGGTATTCGCAACACACAAACTAAGATATACTTACTTACATATTATGCAGTTTGGTACCTCTTACCTCATTGCTTACAAATTGATGACAAACCAATGTCAACACTTGTTGTCTCTTGTACTACGTACTATTTTTGTAATAACATACCTACATTTTCTTTTCCCACTCCTGTCCTTGCTTAGCCAGTCACGCAGTGGAAAAAGGAAAAGCATAATTATCCCTAGATCAGGTTATGTTAGGAGCAACCGATACATATACATATAATCAATGTAAAAATGCGGAGCTATAATAGTAAGATTAATGTCATAACCGGCAGTCGCTAGAAGGTTAATACGTAAATAACAAAAGTTTAGGTGATGGCGAGGTGACCGACGCACGTGCCAATACACGTTGTACCTCACACACACTTACACACTCACACACACTTACACACTCACACAACGAACATACAATACAATACCTAGACCAGGTAATAAGCATGCTAATTTTTATAAAAGTACTGAATAGCTATTAGAGAACATTAGTAGTATTGTTTACGAAACGCTAGTTTGATTAATCAGCGAGCAGTGATTACATTGTAGTGATTAGCATCAGAACGAGGCGCGCGCGACGGCGACGTTGTGCATCGTCGCGCGTATAACATACTTATTGTTCTAATATCGATAACAACTACGTATGTTCTTTTCCAGACTTAATTATGAAATACATTTAAAGAGCTGTTTACCACAACGTAAAAAAAGCGGCGATAACCCAGTGGTGTACGTAACAGACTGCCGAGACGATGGTCTCGGGTGCGATCCCCAGTTACGCCGTGCACACACCTCTGACCACAGAAATAAATTTATTTCTGTGCCTTTGACTTTTCGAAGTTATGTGTGTATAAATGTTAATTATCGCTCGCTCAACAATGTGCCCGGTAGATGGCAATAGGCCCGCCCCCTATTACATTGGGACCGAAACATAACTGGCGAAGTGTGGGTGTGTAAGGCACCTCTGCCTACCCCTTCGAGGATAAAAGGCGTGAAGCTATATTATGTTATGTTACCACACCAGCTACTAAACCTCGCTAAGTGCATGCTCAGAGTGTTTTAGGTACGTTTCATGCTGCATCCCGCACATATTGATAGCATCTGAAGGGATTCTATGTTAAAACTTAGATATTTATACTCGAATACTTGTATTTTCATTATAGCAATGTTATGTACATTGATTGTGTTGTGAGGAAAATTCTAAGGCGCTTGATAAAATCGGGCAAATTGTTTATAATGACATATCGTCATTAAATTGGTAGAGTCAGAATTTTAGGCAAATCAGTACAAAATTTGTAAAATCTGACATGTTACCTACTCATATGAGGAATAAATCTACCGTCGACAAGGATTATAAGCACTCAAACAATGGTCACGTGCCTAGTACTTCTCAAAAAACCTACAACATGTAGCGCATTACTAAAATGTAGAGGCGACGCCTTTACATTTACACGCTTCATGAACTTGTATTTACAATGTCGCTTAAGAAGCACACAGCCTGTCTGTAGGCAGGGGCGGTCAGTAACAGTCATCTAGCGACGCGAATGACGCGACGTTACACGCTCGGTATCATTCGGACCGGAGCGCAGCCAGCAGGCTACACGTCAAAGGAGGCTGAGAGATAAATTGGGTGAACTATTGTACTATATTACATATAAACTGTACCTAGACACAGATCATTATCGTGCTCATTACACACAAGATTTGTCCTGAGCGGGAATCAAACCCCGACGACAACCGATTTAGCTACCGCCGGCATCACTAATCAAGGCATTCAAGGCTAACAAGCCAGTCACCGCGTGTCACATCAATATGTCACAAACTCACACAGAAGAATAAGTGTTGCAAGTATACTGACCTCTTTAAACACAATTTTTGTTTTTCTGACGTTGTTACCTACACAGAATCGATAGCAGCAGGTCGTACCAGAACGTATTTTGTTCGGCACCAACCCCTGAACGTTTGAATGTTCTATTAACCTCATAACGTGAAGGGTGCCGCACTTCCTAAATGATTACACTTTGTAAAGGTGACTGACTCCGCTCTACACGACCCAGCCCTCTGTGTGGGTGTACTTAGCTGATAGCTAACTATTAGAAACCACATTCGAATAAGCATTGTTTAGCTGGCTCTTAACTCAATTAGTCCTAGAGTTAGTATTCACATACGAACGTTGATTAGAGCCGATGATGCAGACGCGAAATACTTCGGAAAACTACACCAACATGTTTACTACGCCTTTTGGAATTATATCCTGAAAATAAATTTATATTCTAATCCTGATAAACAAAATTGAAAAGAAATTCGTTTTTGAAACAAGTGAAAATGGTCCACAATTGTTAATAAAAATAGATTAGGATTAACCCCTAAGAAACATGTTTGAGTGAGCTTAGGTGGAGTAGTGTAATAGATGAGATTTTTAATTTATGAACGATCGATTATAGATTCAGAGTTTTGATAGTCTGGATTGTTTCGTCCTAATGCACAGGATTTTTGTCAATTTGTCAGAGTTCCTTCAACCATGACGCAATAGTGGACGCGAAAATCGATGGGCAAGGTTAAGCAACTGCCACGGTCATGTCGGTCACTCATGTGCCACGAGCACGACTACCTAATTATACTTGTCTAACTGCTACACTTCCTCATCGTATTGCCGCTTACTCTACGTTTACTTTGAATCGGAGTTTAAGTGAGTGCTTTATAATGTGGATGACAATATTACGTACATTGTAACTGTTTCGTGCTGTTTCTATGGGAAGTAAATTCCGATGCAAACTTAAAAATGACAATGATGTAACATGGATGTAACACTCTGCTAGCAATCGGCTCAATAACATCAACTCTGATGTATCCCGTTACAATGACATTCTCGTTGTGCTCGGACGATTATTCGTGTGTGTATTGAATGTTTGCGCAGATATCGACAGACAGGAGTGTAACATGTTTAATACATTACGTTGTCAACGTGAACAAAGCACTTTGTGTCGGTAATGAGGTTTTTGTCGCTGTTGTTTCCGACGAGAGGCTCATCTTTAGGCCACTGACGCCACATTTGATTAACAAATGGAACATAATGGGATGCATAAATACACCAGTCTATTGCTTTATAATGTATGAGCGGCGAGTAGCCGACACGGCCGGCGCGCCTCTATGTACCAAACTATACCTACACCTATTTGTATGACATATGTTAGTATGTACATACATATACATACGCTGGCAATTTTTATCAGTCGTGAGCTCGAATATCTCCAGATTATAAACGTGATAAGCCACGCTTTGCATATATTGCACGTGTCTCGTACATTCCGAACAACATTTGACAGCAGATAATAATATACATAATACATACATATAATTCGCTGTTTACAGTATAAAGTACTTTGTATAAACTGTGATTGACAATATTGACATACTAAACTTATCAATCAGTTGACTACTTGTAATCTACATAAAAGAAATGTACTAAAATTAAATGACCAGCTACAAGTACAATATAATTTATGAAAAAACCGGCTAAGTGCGTGTCGGGCCACGCGCAATGTAGGGTTCCGTAGTTGCCCATAATGACTTGCTGCAAAGGGTATTAATGTACAACAAATCCGACTGTTTATTTTTCTGAAAAAATAATTTTAATAACACTATTATAAGAACCTAAGTTTTGTTAATTTTGTTTAGAACAATACTAGGTATGTATGCAATTATGTATTGTAAACATAAAATGTGGATTCCAAGATATACTATTACTATACATACGTAGTACCGTAGTACATTACATACCAAAGTACGTATATCTTTAAGATTAAGCCAGCGCGCCCAATGTAAACTCACAGAAATAGGTATTTATAAGTTAACCGACGATTACTCGTAAACTAGTGATATCTACTTAGCCGTGATAGTTTTCCTTTTAAATTCGTTATATGTACTACATTTGTGATTTTTTTCACCTCTTCCAAATTAATAGTTTAGCTGGCAGAGGGTGGGGGGACACTTGAGTCTAGCAATTTTTTTCACTTCACAGCTTGATATTTGACAAACCAATCACTTGATCGAAAAATGATTTGAGCAAACTAATAATATTTTTTTAAAACCTATCCAATGATAATGATGGGGTACTCAACCAAAAAAAATTCAACCCTACTAAATATGTAGGGGAGATACCCTTAAAAAAAATATTTTCCTAAATTTTATTCTACAGTTTTGTTGCAATATCTTATGTCTATATTCATGTCAAATATCAGCTTTCTAGCACCAGGCGTCTTTGAGCTAGGCTGCGGACTCACAGACGGACGGACATGACGAAACTATAAGGGTTCCTTGTGGACTACGGAACACTAAAAAACTTAGGTAGCTATTTTCTATGTTGAGTTGACTATTAAACTGAGATATTATTATCAATTAAATAAAACTATCTGCTCAGTAGACCTATTAGATATTACAGATAAAGTCATATTAATTAATTAATTTAAAAAATATATCAATCAAATGAAGGATTTGTTCAGTTTAAATCACAAGCCTTTATTACGAATTATTTTGAAAGCAGCTCCTTCATAAGCTCAAAATGTCCAAAGAATCGTCTGCTAAACGGCTGCCTTTTTTGTTGGCTAGATAATCAGCCGCTGAGAAGGCGCTTTCGGATTCAACGCTAGTTGGAACCGCAAATCTCCTCATCACTCACTCACTCAGGCAGACATCCACGAACTGTAAATGTTTGCCTTTTGACCCCCCGGGCTCGTATAAATTGATTAATGAAAATAATCAATTCATTTTTGATTAGTGCCGATACCGACAGATTCCAACTCCGCGCTCCGAATAAGTTTTCATAATGTTTTTATGCTCGAGTTCAATCTCGTTAATCTCGCGAGATCTCGCCTTTTTCGACCAAGATCAATCTCGCTAAAAAGGCCGAGATCTTGAGATTGCATTCCCTAGTCCGTGCCATGAGAACATAGACTTTTTGTAAACAAAGAATTTCTACTATGTGACTTAGCGACAGTTCTATCAAAAACAAATAATATCAAACTCAAATCCAATGAGCGCAACGATTCACAGATCTGTGGCAACGATACATAGTTAAGTGTCATTGGAAAGTAATAACTCACGGCATAAGTCGAGTCCTCCACATTCATGGAATGCTCGCAATCTTTTGTGAAAGTCGCCGCGAAATGGACGTAGAAGCTTCCGAACTAATAACTATGTTTGATGTTCTTTCTTTCACCTGTTTCGTGTGAGTGTGTGGCCAACTCTGGTGTCGGAGATTTCAGTCCGCCCAAAGGCCTCCGAGATGCCCTAACAATCCTTGTCTTGATACATGAACCGGGACCGACAGCTTTACGTGCCCGCCGGAGCACAGTGGCAAACGTTGCTTAACTATGCCGATCTTCTACCAATGGCAAGCCAATTCCACTATGACCGCTACTACGTTTGCTGTAGCACATATTACTATTTAAACGTACAAAACAAGAGATTTATTAGAAACTAGCTGACCCGGCGAACTCCGTATCGCTTTTTAAGAGTTTTTATTTAATTCCCTTTTTCCAAGCCCCTTTTCCAAAGTTACCATTGACTTTATTTTATTTTATTTTATTTTACAGTTTTAGGAAAACTTACAGCTACATTTTAATTTA